>CM052268.1:8697146-9068145 GCA_028455795.1 Lasioglossum marginatum
ATATTCAATAAATATATATTTGCTAAAGGGTGAATTTGGAGTGAAAAACTTGTAAAAGGTTGAAATTGCTTTGCAAAAGGGTGTATTTGACTTGCAAAATTGTGAATTTGGAGTGCAAAACCTGTAGAAGACGAAGAATAGAATTTTCATTATTCATCTAGTCTCACTGGAATATTTTCTATATTTGGTAGTTGCGGTACTTGTGGACGGCAGAGTGTTTCAGCACATCCTTTGCGCAGGTTTGAATCTGCAGATTGACACAATTCCTTATCTTCGATTACCAGACTGCGGATTTTTATGCGGTTATGACACTCGCAAATGTCCACGACTCGATACAGTGAGATTTTCAATGACCATCTCCGACACACTTTCTCCGAAATGTGAGGGCATTCTTAATAAATTGCAGAAATGTTTCTCTGATTTTGTATCAGAATAAAAGTTCTTCCGAACGAGACTCGCCAGCGAAAAAATAGCTTTGTCACGGACGGTATAATGACTCGTGCGATTCGGCTCGCATTCTACAGAACTGTCTGTTCACTCTCTCCGCGCGATGAACGATCTTTCGCGTTTAATCTACGAGAAAGTTGAAGCCGCTCTTCGGAACCTGTTAAGACCGTGTGTTCACCGCCAAAGAAAAGTTTGCCAGCGTGCTCTCTACTCTCGTCTTGTAGCAAGTTGCCGGTCGCAGATTTTTATGTCGGGGAAAACGCAGGAATATCGCCGTTCGACGGTTTTCGCGCCTAAGACGCCATTCCTGCTTCGATTGCTATCTTCCTGCACGCGACAATTCGATTTTATTTATCTTTCTTAAGCTGTCAATCTGCGAACATGCGTTTCTCTTAACAGTTAGCCTACCAGCTCTTTTCCTGATTTTGTCTCTTCACTTCAATTCTTCAGTGTTTAATCATACTCGATTTTGCAAGAACCGTAGTGGAACAGTCTGCTTCGGTAACGTTGCAAATAAAGTTTTTTTGTCACTTATATACATCAGAAAGGTGTATGAATATCATTGAAAAGATGCTAAATCATCCTTCCCACTTTTCGAGACTGCGATAAAACCGATTAAATATTTCCATTTACATACCTCCAGAATGGAAATGTATTCGCATAATTTATAAACAGCTAAATTGTATTCCCTATTGTTCAAAGTTGCGATAATATTGCAAATAGTTTGTATCGTTCATTTACGGAAGAAAAGTAGAGTGGATCCAACAGCATTACGTTTCGATGATTATGCGCGATGTTATCGGGAAAAACGATCGTAAAACTTCGTCGCGCATTTCTGAACGTACAAGTGCACGAAACAGTAAAAGCGGGAAGTTTACAAAAAGATATAAAGCGGTTACAACACACGTACACGCGACGAATGCATAAAATTTGCAGTCGAAATGAAGTACGGTACGTCACATAAACGTGTCGTCAAACGTATTATTCCGTTACTCGGAGTTAGTCAAAATTCATAATTAAGAAACTCATAATTAAACAGAGCCACGGAGCTTGTCGTATGGCGAATGTCTGTATAACAAAGTAGCAATTTTCTAGTGAAAGCAGCTGGCCATAACAATGACATTTTATTGTTACTTGTGAACCAATAAATATATTAAAATGAAACCTTCGCTGATAACGAAGCTTATCGATGCGTTTTTAACCGGCAGCTGAACGTCATGTTCTGCCATTTTCGTTCAACTATCAACTCTGCGTAATGAGACGTTTAGTTTTTTAGTTAGCGTAGATAACGATTAAATGAGATCTAATCTTTGTTTTCAACATACCTTGAAACTTTTGCAAATCCTGATAGTGCTTGTTTCGTTGGCATAATTGACAAATAAAGGGCTGGTGTGGAGTAATATTGACAATGAATCGTATCCTGTTTTGCAGCGAGTATATTGTTCGAATTTGTCGAGATCCGTATCGCGTATACAGGAAATCATGTTTAGTATCGTCAACTGCTTTGAACCGCGATCATTTGCAAGGTAAGAGGAAGTAGGAAGTGATTCTTGCATAATCCCGCGAGGGAAAGCGTGCGGAAAACATTTCAATTTACAGATTTTCGGAATTACTTTGCACGTGGAAGTTATGCCGAACCTAAGTGTCCGCAATATTCCCCTCAACTACATTGTGACAGGAATGAGTAGCTGTAATTTCAGACATTAAAAACATCAGACGAATTTAAAAATATCTTAATATTAATCTAAACCCATTGAACATATTAAGAGAGAAAATAAATTTCTAAGTCACTCCGTTTTCCTGCAATTCAGGTGGAAAATGTTCATTTTCCATAAAGATCCGCTGTCTAATCATTACAGTACTCCTCGTTTGTAAGGAAACAGGAAGAGAAAGTACTAAACAGGATTACAAGGCTATTATTTCTTTAATGCACGGTGAATAATAATTTTTAATATGCGATACTGACTCTTATATAAATAAAGAACATTCTCCATTGAAGAAGAGAATCGCACAAACACGGAGTTGATGACTATTAGCAGATAATAATGAATATCCTCGGATAACAATTTCTTCAGTGGCAATTAACCGGAGGATCAGTTGTCATCAGTGACACTTATACCTCGTCAAGATCAAACAAATGAGAAATGGCAGTGACGCGTTTGAAGGGATTCTTGGGACATAAATTTTCAATATATTCGATGAATTGGTAGTTAAGTCTAGAAGCTGCTCTTCATTCGAAAGGAGAAAGGAGGAGAAAACAAGATCGCTGTATTATTTGATTAATGAACAGGAATTTTTAATTAACAAGAAAATTTTCATTCAAGAAATAGAAGAAGGAAACTCATTAATCAGGATCATAGCATTTTCAAACTAAACCGATTCCCAAAGAAGACTTCTCTACTCAAAAAGACAGCGAAAGAGATTTCGAGAAAAATTAAAACAATTCATTCCGAGATGGTTATTTTTCAAAAATGTTTATATCGCAATTTCGATAAAATTCCTTTGTTATCTAGGTAGATAACCGCACAAGATTAACGAGACATTGACACGAGGAAGCCTGTGACTAGACTCCGAACGGTGCACAGTAGTTTATTTTTTAGTGAATCATGACAATGCAGCATGAACGAGCGTTGCAGAAAATGAAGAATGATGGACAAAGTGTTGAACAATGTTTACTTTGCAGCATTACATACCTGTCGGGTGCGACGTGCAGGTGCCAAAGGTTTCCAAAGTGTATCGGGGCGGATTTCCGCGAGAGGCTTTTTGAAAACGTCGCGGCACGGATAGGAAGTTGGTCGATCGGCGATCTATCGACTCATTTTCGCGACGGTATTCACCAGCGAGCCACCTTGACGTCCTCGATCACCGGACGTGCCGAGAACAGTACTGATACTGAATAAGCCGCATCGCGACCAGACTGTCCCAAGCGCCGCTCGATAGATCGAAACACGTCCTCGTACTACAGGCTAGCGATGGGCTCGAGCTGCACAGGTTCGAATCAGTCACGGTAGAGCAGTGCTCACTTTTCTGCTGTTTCAGGTCAAATCCTTGCGTTTCTCTTCCAGGTATCGACTCAAAGTGTTCGTACACCTTTTAAAAACGAATAACTTCTTCAAAATTGCACCCAACAGTTTCTTTTGAGACGTTAGAAGGATTAGGTTCATTAGTATCTTTATATTTAAATCTAAATTCAACTTTCAATCATTATATTTAAATCTATACATTCAAACATTCAGTGCAATTTTGAAAAAGTTATTCATTTTTAACTTAACACTTTCTTCTGCAAAATGAAAATTGTCTGAATTAATTGCAAGATACAGCAGTTATATATGCATATATAGTGAACACAAGCGAAACAGACGCAGTCCAGCACCGGCACTCGAGAGGCATTCAACAATTTCAAGTTTGAAATAATTGAATAAATTGCTTTATTGGCGAAGATAATTTCTCGAGATTTAAAGATTATTCTAAGGCAACATGCACATTCCAGTTATTTCTACGGCTCGGTGGTTTACTGTTAAAAATGTTAATGATTATAATTTCAGACTTCATCCGGTTGTGGAACCTTGGGAAAGTAATGTTAAAATTATTCTGCAGATGTTATCAAACGTGAGGAATGAGTTCATTAATCCTACCACGACGTTTCTGGATTTAGGAAATTGTTCTAGGAAGTCTAAATTGATTTTTTCCTTTCGATCGCACTAAAGGAAAAATCTGATTTCTCGTACTAAAGTACGGTGCACAAAAAAAACGTATGTCGAATTCCATAGGATCCTCTGCGACCTCTAAACGCAAAAAATTATCCGTACCCTAATTTCCATATCAAAAACATTTAACGCGAATAATCCTCATAAAGCGTGAGTCAACAACCGACTCGGTTAATATTGTTTTAACAAGTCGTTTAAGGACTATTCCTGAAAACCGGATACGAGTTTGTAGACTCGCCAAACTTTCTACTGCTTTCATTACAAGATCGCAGATAAGCGTATAGACACTCCCGATGCTCGCATACTTCGTCAAAACTGAAGAAAACCTTAAACTACACAATTCCTGATAAAACCATATATATAACACACATTAAACAACGTCAATCTTAAATGAACTTTTATTACTTTCTGCAGATTAAGAATTCGTTACAATCACACAAGATGCAAGTCATACATTTTGCAACGGAATTTCGTAAGTAGGTTAAACGGTCGTTGACGACCTCCATATACAAGTGTCCCTTCTTCAGCGTAGGACACTGGCCGGATTAACGAAAATATATCTCCTGAGACGTTACGGATTAACCTTCCCAGATAGCGCAAAGACGTCTTAAAGACATCTCGAAGACGTCTGTTGCTCGACATGCGGACGTCTCAAAGACATCTCAAGAACGTCTCATGTTGTGTTACAAAACGGTACGTCTTTAAAACATCTCGAAACAGACGTCATTCAAACGACGTCTATTCAGGACGTAAGACGCCCAGACAAAAAACGTCTAGAAGACGTCGCGTGCCATCTGGGTTTAAGTACCAACGACCCCCAATTAACGAATAGTGGCCATTTTAACAATGCGGAGAAAACTGCTACATTAAATCGAAATCTCGGCTTCAAACGTGCGGATAACGTCTAGTTAGGTTCCTGTCCGAAAACGTCCTCTACAGAAGTTCGTAGCGCGACTTGTTCGCACCGATGCACGTTTATATCTATCGCTAGCCACGATATTTCGCCAGATTCAAGCCGAGTGTTAATAAACGTGGTAAAATACAGCGGTCAAGAACAACTAGGGCGAAGGGAGGAAGACGATCGCCACTTTCACCGGTCCGTGTGTCATTCCCAACTCGGCTTATGGCTCTACGCGGAATACTATAGTCCGTCGTCCTTCGTGAAAGTCTAACGAAGACATTTACCCAGTCCTAGATGCTAGTCATTCGAAGTTTCTTTACTTTTACCTGGGATTGATTCGATATAAAACATTCACGCTCATAACTATAATCGACCGAACCGCCTGGCAATGACTCTACTTCGTATAGTTAGGGTACACGCACGATTGTATTATAAAAATCCTACTCGATTAAATACTTGTCGCATTTTTTGAAGAACACCGCGGATGAGAGGATATAACACTCTAGAAAATGCGTCCAGCGAATTCAGTAAAATGCAAGTACAAAAACAATGCGCCGATGATATAATTCGTCGGTGGATTACAAGTGACTGGAGATACACGCGCGAGTCGCTTATCATCATGTGGAATTTATTATATATAAAGGGCTAATTGCTAAAATGTACACAAGATACGTTATGAAAAATGTTCATTATTGCGATAGTAATAATTAATTACACATGAGTAGTTTGTTCTCTTTTGTCCTTCCTAGTAGAAGTCGAACGATCATCGATTGTTATTTTTGTGTTGTTGTTGCTTTCTATCGCGCGTCGTCGTGGCAAAATCAAACGTTTGAATATCTGCTCTTTGCCGCGCGGTGGTTCTGTTTTGTTTTTCCTCTTTCTTTTGTTAAAGTTTTAAATTACACAGCGAATACAGGTTCGTACGAGACAAAATCGACATTAACAAGTGTGATACGCCGTCTTACATACTAATCGATTTGTCTTTTCTAGGCTTCGTTATTCGCTCCGCGAGCTTTGCCGTACCTTTTACAAGCACCGATTCCAGAGAAAAAATTGATCGCAAAGACAAAAACTCCTGTCTGTGTTCCTTTTCTTCCTTTATCTTTCTCTATTTTTTCTGTTTTTCTTTTTTTTTGCTTACTGTCTAATTAAGTGACCGCGTGTCGTTATATCTCAATTAGTTTATTTCATTATCTAGATTTAGAAGCCGAAAAACATCGCTAGCACCGAGACGACGGTGCATCATCATGTTTATTTAAATAATTACTTTTAAAACGTACTAACCGACGAACGGATACATTGCTACGTTGACAACGTACTTTCTCTCTCTCTCTCTCTCTCTCGCAATCTTTCGCTCTCGCTCTCTCATCTCTCGTTAATCATAGAATGTATTTAGGTAGATTTAGGCAGAATAGTCCTGAAATCTCACTGCGATTATCCTTTACAGCCACAATATATATGAAAAATATATAGCGTTGAAAAAACGTATCTTGGTATACTCGGAGAGACTAAAAGTATTATATTATTTTGCTCGCGGTGGTAGAGGTCTTTGCAAAGATCGTAATTAGTGTAGGTACGTATAAGATTGTTTTTTTATATTGTGGTTGACAAGGAAACTTAAGACAAATTCTAAATAATAATCATAGTAATATTAATAATAATCATAATCGTAGTAATAATAATAATAATAATAAAAAGTTATCGCTTAAAGAAAGAAATTTACACGCAAAACAATAGTAAACGCATCGATTCAAATAAAATATAGCGACAGGTGAATCGTGGATTCGCAAGGTACGACGCATGACTTTGCTGATAATATAAATGACGCATATTTAATATAAAATGAAGTCGGACGGATTTTATAAATCCGTCTTGTTCAAACAATTCGTCTTCTTTTTTTTCTCTTTCTAACGCGTTTTACGTGAGAATTCAAACAAAATTGTAATTCGCTCTCATCATTTATCGATAAACAGTGACGTCGACAACTACACACATTTCATTATAATAAGCCCGAGAGGCTCGTGAGATTCTCGGGTGGTAAAATATCGTGATTGAACTTCATTAATTAGTATAGTACAGGCCCAGGATATTCTTATCGCGGACGAAATCGCTAAAATGAATTTCCTACTAGTCGCATAATTGTCGAATTTTGTTTTTCCAACTTTCTTTCTCTCTCTCTCTCTCTCTCGTAGTCCGATTTATCGATGAACGATATATGCATAATTAAACTACTACACACACACAGGAACCAAACCACAAAATTTCGAGTTACTCGTAGAATTTGTTAGACAGGTAAGGAATTTTAATAATTGAACAAAACATACAGGTATAGTTTCAGTAGTATTTATATATAGCCCAGTCTTACAAAAAAGTGACTGCATCGTTCCAAGGGACGGGCAAACATTGCTCACTTGCGTTAAAACTAACAATTGGTGTGCTGTCAGTTCAAAGGTATCTTTCTTTTTTTTCGTTTTTCCACTGAGAAAGTAGGTACATAATATTACGGTATTTCATAAGCATATATAATTAGAAATTAAACTATTCAATTCAAATACAAATCCTACTTTCACTCTCCTATATTTTTTACTTCCATTTTGTTGTTCTTTTTTCCTTTTTTATTTATGAAAATCAAAGCGGACATATTTCTTTTTTCTGTTTTTTCCTGATTTATATATATATATATAATGTTAATGTGACCACCTTTTTTTAAATTGCCTCAATTGCCATTTGGTGGCAACGTCTCAATATTCGCAGGCCTCTCAGGACGAAGGAAATTTCAGATCGACCACGTTTGTCTGAGCACACTTCGACCCCAAGTACTGGCTTAAGTTTAAAAGTAGACGAGCCATAACTAATTTCAATCGGTGCTGATGCATAAGTGGCAATAGGCTGGGGCTGCTTGTTGGTGGTTTTTAGATGTTGAAGTCAACGGAGGTTGGCGCATCACATGGCATACTTGCGCGTCCATTCACGTGCCAATTCATTGTACTTCTCCCTGTCGGTTTTGTATAACCTTGCTATCTCTGGTACCAGAGGGTCATCTGGATTTGGATCGCAGAGCAAAGAGCATATTGATAGTAAGACTGAAAGAAAGAAACGAATTCCCTTGTATAAAACAATCACCTCATGGATATATATTATTCTGTTATTAAAATTCTTCTAAAATTAAAATCGTCTTTTTTCTCTCTCTCTTTTCTTTTTTAACTTCATTGATATTATATTCGTAAATTTATATACCCTTTGATATGGTGAGTGCTGGGGACCATTGCGATCTTAAAATATCCAAACAAATACTTCCATTACTGTTAATATTTGGATGATAAATTCTAGTTGTAAAAGCAACCTGTATAAACATGCATCATCGAATTAATATGCTATGTATAGACCGTCGTAGTGGTATGTTTTTTCTCTAACAGCATTCTACATACCTTAGGTGGTTTGAATGGGTAATCTGTGGGGAAGTGAATTGTAAGGAAAAATACTCCTCCTTGATATGGACTGTCAGGCTGCAAATAATATATGCTTCTGAATTCTTTGTTCAATTTGATTTCTATCCTATCGAGAGTAATGTATTTTCTTCACTAATTTTCACAAAAAGATCATATTTCGCATTGGACAGACTATTAAAACAATGTTGTGTAGATTGTATTTCACAAGTGATTCTATTTCGCTGAAAAACTGCTTTATCATTATATATTTCAGACACGAGTGTCCATAACGAAATATGCGAAATATAACAACATCGTACATACTAACAGAGGTAAACTTATTCGTGAAATCTCGGTAATTATTGCATTAAATACTACATGCATTATCACACATTTCCGAAATAATACTATCATAGTTAGTACAACATAAAGTTCATTATTTGGAAATTACCTTCGACGATCAGAGCAAAGGTGAAAATACTTGCAAAATAATACTCACAAATTATATTTATACTTATATTACTATGGAACGTTTAAGAAGCTTATGTTTTCCAATTCATAAATACCAAGTTAATTAATTCATGTGAACCAAAAAATTAAAAATTCATATATACTCACTGGTCCCATAATAGTTGCCTGCCAGTGGAATACTGAAAGCAATTATATAATTAAATAAGTAATATTTCGTTGTGCGATTTTATAAGCATAAAACATAACAGTGAGTTACAACTAAATATATATGAAAAACAATAATTTCTGATTATGGAAAAGAAGATTGAAAAAGAAAACCATTATAGAGGATTATAACGTGACTATATTTAGTTCAATGAAACACAGATTTATAAATAAACCGTGATAGGATTGAACATCAATATGAAACCATAATTTTGCAGTCTTTCATCACTGCGAATCAACATGATAGATACAATAAGAAAACTTACAATCATCGCCTACAGGACCAGCGGAGCATTGGGCAGGTGGATCCCTCCCAAGATCCTGTAGCTCCTAAAGAACAAAACAAATTCGATTAAAAATCTGAATAAAAGGTTGCACAATCTAAATTTAACATTTCCTAGATTTCTCTCCTTTCAATTAAGAACTCGCTGGAATAGCTAAACACCTATTTCAAGTATTGCATCATAGATTAGTATGATTTCTGCGGACATACAGATATAGCCGGTGTACAAAGCATTTTAATAACAGAGCTAGTAAATAAAGCTATATATAAAGAACATATAAGTATCAAATATTATCATGTAACAGTAGAAGTATCGAACATAGTTCTACCATGCTCTCTGTAGTATGCAACATGAAAACATAGTTTAAACTGATTCGTCCATACATAAAACATATAAGGTTATTACTCAGGGTAAAATAAGGAGCTCTAATCTCCTCAGAAATGTACGGCAAAGAAATCTCATCGATCTTACACCATAAAGAGCGAAACGAACACTGTAAAAATGAATTTTTTAGTCTGTACAAATAATTCTGTTACCCGTATACGGGTGACAGCGTGGTGGACGTGTTAACTGCGATAACAATGTTAAGAAGTGGTTCTCTGCTTCATTATAACAGAGTAGGAATGCAGCCGGTTTTATTGTATAATATGCCGATTCGATAGGTGGTGTAATCAATTCTTTTGCCTTGCTGCTGTGAATGACAATACCGAAGCTATCGATCCTGAATGACTGGTTCTCTCGTGTGAACATGTTTTGGAGTCACATGGCGATAATCACGTTACACATTGGGGCAGATACCAGTGATCATTTGGAAAATGGGGGGAGGTCCCAGCTCTTTCCATAAATGGGCTATGAATGCACTAATGAAATTTTCGTGATTTCTAAGTTATCTATAGCTCGACGTATACACGTATATACATATATATATATATATACATATATATGTATATATATGTATATACATATATATATACACGTATATATAGTATATATGTGTATATATAAAGGAGTATGTAACGCACGGCTTTACGTTACTTCCGGTAATTTATCGGTTAGCCACTTAAAATTTTTTTTATAATTTCACTGTCACCTTAGATGCATATCCACTGGCACAAATTGGCACTGTGCTGCGTGCGCAATGCACCGTCTCGGGATAATCGCGTACGCGAGCTTAAATGAAAGCACACACGGCGAATGAGGTGGAAAAAAAAGGTGGTGAAAAGCCAACATGATTTTCAATGCTGGCTCACATTGCTTCTCGCACTGCAAAATCGTTAAGGGCGTTCAACCGCATTCGGCACACATCACATCGACACCTGACTGTCCCTGTACAAAACGAACACCGCCGACCATCCACGTACCTTGTTAATTCGTTTTAAAGCCATTTGATGAACTGTGTGTTGATATTAACTGGCTGAAAACCAGACAGCGATAGCCGCTAGCCGAAGATCTTTGATTAGGGATTGCAAGATGGCTGCCTTCTAAACGTAGTCCTACTGCGCTCGTCAAGCCAACCACCATAAAGGATTTCTCTCGGTGTTCCTCGAAACAGTCAAACCAGCTACTTTCACGATCCCGGACAATATTATTTTACACACTGAATTTTATAATGCGAACGCACCGAAAGAACGGAACGGACTCGCGCATTTCATTCAATCTTATACCGTGAAATCAAGACAGAGTCACTACGGATTTCCTTTTATTGGCAACTAGTGAATTTTTCACGTTATACCGCGGCTCGTCGACAGATGTCGCGATCGAAACTATAAAAGCGATTCGTCAATTGCGTGATTGAAACAGATTGTACATTGTATTCGATTGTACATCTTGTACATGTGCAACAACCTATGTTCGTTCGTTCAACGACGACCGAATCAATCTTATTCTACAGATCATCGAATTGTTGTTTCATTCATTCAATCGAGATTCGGATGATCGAATCTTGTATTCTTCGGCACGCCTATACAATTACAATGAATTTTATGTCACCAAATCATATATATATGTACTCGATGTGTATAGTCGGTTGAAAGAAAAGCAAATAATTTTGTAACTATATACAGTCTTATTCGTTGAAATCAAATAATTTCTTGTATGAGCGAGTTTGTTGATTCAAGGTTGCCTGAAGGTCGTAGTAGATATATGTATATATATATAGTTGTCTAGTTGTTATAATAGTTTCTATAGTTGTTCAATTCTATGCCGCTGGTTACAATTATAAAATATATACAGTTTCGTTTAAAAAAGAATAAAAATGACTTTGAGGAATGATTTAAAAGAAGACTGACTATATAATTTTTATTGAAAACATTTTTCTTTCCTGAAAAATGGCGGTTAGAGGATATACCTTATAGATATATGTTCTGCGCGCATATGTATACATGTATGTCAAAACAAAACAAACAATGCAACTAACCAATTGCAGCAGAAGGTTGGTTAACGTCAGAAAATTACCAAGTATCACAGTAACGTGTATTTACTCTATAAACCCGTAATACAATAGCTGACCGCCATGACCGAGGAGAAAAGAAGTGTGAAAGGATGTACTTGCATTCGGCAGAAATTTCAGAAACAGCAACAACAGAAGAGAGAACAGTGTAAAAGGAAGAGGCAGACGTTGGTGTACAATCCGGAAGAGGTGATGTATCATGAGCCATACATGAAGGAGCTGCGAAAGGAATTTTCGGACGTGTCTCTAATGTGCGATTCGAAAATCGAATTACCGTGGCGAGATATCGCGTTACCGGCAGCCGGCATGAAAATTCGTCAAGATGTTTCGGTAACTCCTTTAAATGGCAACGGAGAAATTGGCGAGGACGACGTTGCAGTAGAGCTCACGAAAGAGGAGTCTATGGGCACCATGGCTCTTCCGTGGAAGGATTTAGTAATTATGGAGACTGTACAGTCGACTTTGGCCGATCCCGAAAATTGCGACTCCACGTTGGAAATCCCGTGGAACGATCTCGTGCTCGAGAAACCAATGGATATACAGCCGTCGTCGGAAGAAGCTTGCGCCGACGATGACGTCGAAATTCCGTGGGACGATATCTTGATACCTAAAAACATAGTGATCGAGTCGCAGAAAAAGAAGAAGCACCCATCCTCGAAGTATCCGCCACGCGGGTTGGCAGGCATGGGGTGCACCAAATGTAAAAGATGTTGTCAGAAACTTGATAGTGGAATGAGATCGTCCGGTTTTAGGAAATAAATTCTTTCCGATAATAATCCGAGATACTGACGTATCTCTGTAGAGATATAATTTCACGAACAGCTACGAAATGTGAAATATTTGAAGGATTTTATCTAATTCGTTTCTAACGGTGAGAAATATGTAATATTCAAGTTGTATATATATATGTTTTATTGACGGAAAGAAACGGGTACATTTGTATCGCATTTTCTCACGTAAATATAGATATGCCGGTATAAGGAATCCGTGCGCAGAAACTGTCTTTACATATATTTACAACGTGAAATTGAAAAGAAGTATGCAGATTACGTAACTCTTTACATCTTCAAGGTTGTCCAGAATCTTTTTCATTAGGTTTATTTTTAGCTGATCGAAGTTGTTCGACACGTATTTCGTTGCACGCTGCGATATTAATTATCGCTAGACAGCAGATTTTATGAATTTATCACAAAAATGAATAGATATAGTTTAAAACGGTAAAAATATTACAAGAATTCACACATATTATTATATTATTTTCGAATTAAGAGAATGTATTATGAGAATAGTATGTAAGACATTTATGAAACTTTAAAAATTGAAGAAATCAATGTATGATTTCTCCTCTATTAAAATCATTAAGGGAAGAAATAATCTTAAATTCAGCCAATTTTTATTTTGCATAAAGATCTGCAGTCTAGTGATCAGTCTACCTCCATATCTCGTCAGCCTTCATGGTTGACGTGAAACAGGGAGTTCCAACATGTATCTCGCGAGCCACACGCAACTCCTTCCCCACTTAGACTTCATCGTTGCCGTAGAAATAGAATATTGAACTTCGCCCCTGTTCCCCTATACGGCTGTATGTAGTAGTGGGGAGAGGTTTGGCTAATGGTGGGGGACAAGTTGGACCTCCCTGACGTAGAAAATTGCAAACGACAGCCGAGGGAAAGAGCGTAGTCGAAATAAACTTTTAATCACTCGCATACAATGTTTACAGTCTCGAAACTTTAAATTCAGTGTTACAAGCGTAAACAAAAATGTCGACTTCGCTAGAAAATATCTGTGGCTGCAAGGAAAAACGCCACATGTCACAATTTCAAAAAATTCGAGTTTATGCATTAATTGAACTCTATAGTATAGGATTTATTTAAAATTCATTTATGTTGGTATGAAGGTTAAAATTCGAGCAGCGAAGTACAGACCGACATTACCGACCGCAGTGATCGAGAAGATTCGAATGGAGGCGCTGGTGGCGCCAAACGCTAGGTAGCCATGATTATTACCCGCTTGATGATCGTGATTGGCGGCAGTCGGCACTTGCCAGTAGACGCGAGTGGTGGTTCGTTTGTATCGCCGTTCGATTGTAAACTGCCCACTGAAAATGGCGTAGCAAGGTGGTATAATGCCGTAACCCGTATAATATTCGATGCATAAACGCACCGTGTAAGCACCTGACCAGTGTTCGAGTGTTCGATAATCGACCATCGTCGCACTCGCAACGATACCGTCCAGCCAACAGCATTTGTGATTTAACCCGATGGATCATTCTTCCCTGATAGCAACGTGAATAGTGTGTTGTGTGATGGTGACTCGTACTGTGCTTTGACAGCGGATGTGTTCGCGATCCTCGTGACGTTTCGAGGCTCGAAAGGAGCGCACATTATCGATGTATCGAAAGTGATACGGTGGTGATACCGTCCCGGGGAATCGACGGATAACCTAATCGAGCTCTCCTGAGAAATCGGGGAAACTTTTCCTCGTGACAGCTTGACGACCTCGACTCCAGCCGAGTTCAAGATGGCGCCACCGGCATTTTGACACTTGCCCAAGATCCGTCAGCTGGATTTTACCACCGCAACCAATCCTCTCTATTATGAGCAGAGAATTTTTAGTTTCCTGTGCACCGTACACCTATCAGGTAAGCCAATCATTACACGATAATTAACCGGCGAACCACCGACGCCATGCGATCACGCCCGGCAATCATTATCTCCTCCATCTTCCTAACCAGCACTCTGAATTGTCAGTTTCTTCCGGTAACAATGCTTCCTGTTTTTTTTTGCCTGGCACACGCACACGGAGATAAATGTGTGACGAAGCTGTAAAAAAACGAGTGTATACTTTACAATACGGTTTCGTCGCAGCTACAAAAATAACACGAAACAAAGTCGGACCATTAATCAATCGTAATTGTATACAATTTGGTTAATTCATTGTTACGATGGATAAGAATGACCGTCAAAAATCGTGATTGGTCTAGTCGATTTGTAAACTCTGCTGCCACTGTGTAGTTGTAAACGTTCACCGCAATTGTCGAACGCTTTGTAAATATTTGCTTCATAATTATGGAAGTTCTTCTTTTGAGATATTTAAAGGAAAAGGATTTTAACACTAAATGAATTCCATATAATGTTGAAAGAACAGACACTGTCCAAGAATTTGAATTCAAATTTAACATTTCAACAATTCAACATAATGATTGAAAGTTGAATTTGAATTTAAATATGAGGATAGAAAGTTGAGTTTGAATTTTTAGATTTTAAATGGTCTAACTCATATATTTCTTGTTTCGAGATATTTAAAGGAAAATGATTTTAACTCGAAATTATGGGCACAAATGTAATGTTTACTTTTCGAGTATTGCAGAGGTTAGATCACGTTGTTACGTGTGTACGTTTATAAAGGAAAACGATGACTGTTTTTCCGACGCAAAGTGTATCATTGAACTGCGATAGCGTGTAATCGAGTTCAACGTGGAAAAACAATAGAAATAGTGGAAAAGCGACGGTCGGTAAAGAGCGACGGATGTCAATTCGAAGAATGTGAAAATTGACAAGTAACCTCGGAGGGCTTTCGCATATTCGAAGTATACTGTTCCGTGGATATTCGAACCGTGGAGATGAGTAACGATGGATCCTCGTCGAGGAGTAATGTGTCCAACTATGAAATACCTACGACAAACACCGAGGAAGCATTAAACTCGAGTGCTTCCATAGATAGGGATGCTAACAGCTTGAAACTATCCGTCGCGAGTAGCATAACCAAGAAGGTTAGATTCTAAGGTTTCTCTAGACTCATTGAATAAATAATTTTTAGCAGGGCCATTAAATAAAATGTTCATAACAATCAGATCAGATCAAGAATCCTGGGTATGTCATTCCTCAAGCGATTAATGCGATCCAAGTCGGATGTTAGATCCTCGAAAGACTCAACCGGATGTCCTTCGGAGGTCATCGAAGCCGTGAACAGCTTGATTAATCATTCCATATCGAATGCAGTCAGTGGTAAAGTTTCGCTGTATTAAAATTTTTTACTCAGGTCGGGTCGGGACCCGAAAATTTATAATTGGACAGCGAATTTTATGCATTTTATAAACGTATTAAGACAGAAAATAAATTTTGTTGCAATACAGTTTGTTGCAATCCAATTTTTAGAAATAAAACGGTAGAAACATTAGAAGAATATAAAAACACTGTGATGTTATTTTCAATCTATTGAACATATCAATATTCCACTTCAGTTCCTTGCAATCCAGGTGAAAAATTTTTATTTTGCATGAAGATCCGCTGTCTATTTATAATGTTAGGGAATGTAATAGATTTCCGGCACCGCCCACGCCTAGTGTTTACGCGACCGTTCTCATGTTAACCGTTGACAACATGTTATTCGTCAGCGACAACAATCAGCGGGCAAAACCTATCGGAAGATGAGGATTCCGGCGAAAGGATAGAAAACCATACGGTCGAACCGGAGTGGTACGATGCCGGTTGTAACCCGTCCATTGATTTCACGGTATTTGAGCCCGAAGAACCTTCCGCCTCGAACGCAGACGGTAATATACTCGCTCACTATGAATTGTTGATTATGAGGGTGCCTCCGATGGTAACGACTGTTTTATGCGGGCCTGTTGAGTGACTTGGTTCAACTCGCAATTTGCTACATTATGTATTTCGGCTCGAGGATTATGACCAGTCATTTAAAAGCCCCTTTTTCCAATAGTCTATGCGCTGATGTACAAACAGAAAGTCTAAGCCGGTTCATCGATTCTCGAGTGCACGAGACACGTATATACATATTGCCTACCGCGAATTACATAGGCCGGGTTTCCTTGCAGGTGAAGATCAGACTACGAATCGCCTTGTTCACATCGCAACTTCTGCGGCATCCGGAACCGAGCACGAAACCATTTCGAACTCCATGAACACGTCCGAAACAATGACGACTGAAGGAATCTTCATGAACGTTCTAACCCGGACTGCTACCGTCACGAGAAGCGTTCTAGAATTCACCGGAGCCTTGTCCACTCTGTTAGGGTAAAATCGTGCAGATTCACCAAGAGACTCAGTATCCATTTCAAGTTGAGAAGTTCTCAGCAAATTGTACAAAAACGATCGCGATAATTGATCCTTCTAGAACGCAGACGGAACGATTTAGCGACGAAGATCCAAGGATCATCCCGTTCGTGTACATCCAGAGCGGAGATCGTCAGCACTTTTATATCGAAGGCCCTGTAAACAGTGACAGCGGATTTACTAGATCGAGTGCGATAGGGTAAGCGTAATCTTGAGAACCGTACTACGATTTCATTTCATCAACCACCTGGTTGACAATCTGACCTGTGCAGTCACAGGTGTTGGTAAACTTCAGGTTCTCTCTTCATAATTATTCTGGATCCTGTTATCCAGCTGCTGGTCCTCGACTGAATGAAATGAAATTCGTTTTTCAATTTCACTTTGCTCTCGTTCTCGCTTGTTTGAACGTTATTCGAGACATTGTTTGGTTCTGCCTCGCTGCGAGCGTCCAATTCCGTTGCACGTGCGTCCTCAAAACTGATTACTCAACTTAATACTTGCGGTGAGTCGTTGCACGCGTACTATTTTACTCGTCGAGCTCCGGCTTTCGCGCTCGTAGCACACTTCGTGCCCGCAACTCCACGCAGAGGAGATATCAAATGTACAACTGCGTAGAGCTGCTGCCTCGAACGAGTCGAAGATTGCGGCGCATTGTGCGGCTCCGTCCGATAAACCGACTCGCTAACCGCGCTAAAAATCGCTAACGGTATCGTTATATTGCGGTCGGTGTAACATTCGTTTGACGTCGAGAGACACTCTCGGTGACGACGCCGGAAACTGTTTCGGACGGTTGATCATCCTCACCCTTATTATAGCGCGCGACACAGACCACTGAACTTCCGACGCGATTGTTCGACTGCGACCGGGACCTTTCTTCTTCGGAGCGAAAGTTGGCTGACCAGGCGATTAGGCTTGCGAGATTTTGGAAAGAGCGGTCTCTTTCATCCTTCATCCTTCTTCTTTCATCTAACTTTGCGAGGACTTACCTCGACTCCTATGTAAGATATTTGAATGAATCAAAGTGCAAATTGTAGGTGCACGTGAGCTTTATCTCGCGTAATTTTTCCGAAATTGTAGGTGACCTGGAAAAAATATTGTAACTTATTATAATGGTAAAAGAATGAATTTTCTGGTACGTCCCACGGTCTGTGAACTCCTACGTAACCATGTCAAGTCCTCTGGAACAGGGATCGAATATTTGTTGTTCACCCTTATCAGAAGTTCGAGGAGACGTTGATAATGGACATTATCAGCATCCGCAGACTTAAACAGCTGGTCAAGCTACAAGTGCTGATAACACGTAGGAATAGTATTTCCGATAGGCTCGATTTACATTTAGAAATTACAAATATTCGTGCGTACAAATAAATATTCAGTCGTCTAAGGCACTAAAGATCTTCGTTGTCTTCAGCGTGTGTGTTTTAATTCACACGGTGTTAACAATCAGGACAAATTAGTGTTTACACGTCCAACATCTTCTCCGTTGGTATTATCGAGGCTTTTAAAGGGTTTCCGTGTGGAAGCAAGGACTGTAACGTAGGGCAGGGTGTAGAAAATGTTTTCGGTGCATGAATCAGACCCGGTGACACTGGAGATAGGATAACACCGGGTTCGAATGACACGGGAACAGTTTTAGGTTACCGTGGAAATATTTGCTGGTAGACAAAATGTTTAATTAGACGAGAGTGTTGGTTTTCGGACTGGGAACGTTTCAAAACGGAACGACGCTTTTATTCCTCAGAAATTCACATATTAATTGATGGAACCACTGAATGGGCAGCGTTGAACAATTGCTGGTCACTCGACCAAAATACAAAACGCGAGGTTCTCGTTGGATACACGCGCGTAATAGAAAGGAAGGTATCCTTGGCAAGGTGAAATGATTGATCGTAGTCGTTTCGCTGGCGAAACGTTGCATCAATTTGGCTACCGTTTCACCGCGCCAAGAAGACCAACCGTGCTCGCAAAACCCGCGTACACCGATATAACACATTCCCCGCGAGTTAGAATGGTTACAAATCATGGAGCAGCTTTTCGCAACCGATCGAATGAACCGCGAAGTGTGCAGTAAAAATGGCGGGCCCGTAATTAATGCGTTTCCGAGTGCAATAAGGAAGCTGGAGCGCCGATAACCGCGCCTCGTAACAACGTAAACACTCTATGGTCGTCTAACAGTATAGCAAAGCCACGACGAACCCTTTAGAAGACGCAGGAAGGAGGAAATCATGCTCGCAAAGAAATAACAGAGTGTGTCTCGAACTTTCTCGGTCGTTACTATAAAAATCATTTGAACGACCGACCACGTTTCCGTGTAATATATTTTTCTTTTCTTGTCAGACGTTTTTTCTACGATCCATTTCCTCCGAATCTACTGAAGAAAGCAATTAGAATGCGCGATCATCGCTTTTCACCTAGGATTAACGCGAGCCAGCTTGTTATAGTTATTTTTTCGTCACCAGCTGCCGGTGGCAATTGCATCCGATGGCTATTACTGTTAGGCACTTTTTCTGCAGTTCCAGTGATTATGACGACTCCGAAATGAACGTGCTGTTACTTGCAAAAGTTAGTGTGTCTTGTAGATTGATAGCATTATTTGCGAAACTATCGTGTCTAATTGAACTCGCTGGTTTTATTGGTTTCGAAGCAATTACACCTTTTTGTGGAAGATGATGATCCTCCAACATGTGTCTTGCAATATTGTCTTTAATGCGGTAAAATCATTAAGGGATGAAATTAACGCAGAACATTTTTATTTCGCATAAAGATCCGCAGTCTAGTCGTGAATCACGAGTGGTACGAAGAAGATCAATCTGATTTCGGGTCACATTTGACCCCCCCGTATCCGGCTACACCCTGAGCATTATCGATCGTGATCGACGCTCTTCCCTGTTTCCGATAATCCCGCGTTTTCTTATGTTGCAACGCGACTGGCAACGGTCTGCGACCGATCAGCAACTTCCATCGGCGTTAGGTCTGGGTTTATTATATTCAGGGGGTCGAGTGTAACTGAACAAGTTCTGCTCGTAACGCGAGGTGCTGGGACTTTCACGAGTGTGCGTCTTGCTCACTGGATCGTACGGAGATCCTATTTGATTACAGGCCTGCGTTCTACGAAGCAGTGGTTACGTCTGATCGTGACTCATTCGTTTCGTACGAACACGCGTGTATGCGGGCACGTTTGTATCTATCGATCACCTCATTTGAGAAAGTGGAGGTGAGGTAATGCACATTGAAATATAAATTTCATCTGTTATTTATAGCGTTCTTTGTTTATACGCCGAGAGGAATGCCCATTGTGTCTGACACGAAAGACGACTCCATATATAGGAGACGGCGGATCTTCAACTGCGATTCTTTACAATTCCATTCTCCAGCTTTTGCTAGGATGCCTGCGAGCCTCCTGTTCCAATCGTCCAATTTGTTCGCGAGCATCTTATTTAATTACTACTTTTTTTAATTACTCTTTTATAATTACAAGGTAATTCAATTACACTGTATTCCATTATTTGGTAATGTAACTAGCAATTAAATTTAGTGAAAGGTCCAAATTAGGCAATGCAATTACAATGTAATTCAACTATAAAGTATTTAAATTAGCACAACTCTGCCCTTAACCCCTGAAGGCGCATTCTGGTTTTTGGACTGGGGTCCTGGGACCTTCATCTGATCTTGCACAACAGAATGACGGATTGACGGAACGATGTCGGGCAACGTTGGTGAAAAAATGTGCACTTTCTCCGTTCGTTATGTGGACAGAAATTCGAGCAACGGGGAGAAATTTCTCTTGTTAGTCCGAACCTGCGGTTACGCGAGCGGGTCGCAGAGCTCCTCTCCTTCCGTCCACCTACTTCCTGTTGCCGAGATTCCACGGTTCTAATGAAAGCATGAGGCCTCTAGAAGGTAGAAGAGTGGGGTGGAATAACTTTGACGATTTGTCAGGTAGGCAGGTGCATCCTGGCACGGATTATGGATTCGGCGAGTTCGGTCGATTCTCTGATACAGTTATAGAGGATAGGCGAAACGGGTATTGTAGTGGTCGTTGCGGGCAACCGTGGCGTGCCGGTAAGCTTCGCAAAATTTCCATTATACGAAGCCGAAGAACAGCACCGCTTCGCTGTCTCGTGATTCCGCGAGGCGCAATTAAGTCCGCGAAGAATTTTACGAACTGCAACGAGGTCGAAACGAAACCCGGATCAGTCACGATCACCAGGCACACGGGAAAAGAACCACCGCGATACAGAGAGCTTTAATGGAAAATTAGATTATCAAGACGCGCGAGCGCTCTGCTTGCTCCTGAACTTGCCGATACCATCGCAACCACGTTTCGACTGGCGAACTTTCTACCGAGGATTGATTTATGCGATGCGAGGCATTCTGACGTTATCTTGTTTGAACTAAGACAGAGGAAAAAATGAAAAATTGCTGAATGACCGAGGAAATCAATTATTAGACGAATTGTAAGCTAGCAATTAATCGGTTAACTCTTTGCCGTATTTTAACGATTTATTTGTAATCAATATTTAAGTATTAAAATAAATATTCTACGACATTTTTGGGGATAAAGACGTTTTGATCACCGCAACTGCATGTTGATTTTCTTCGAGGTTATGAAAATAAAGTAATGCCAAGGATTCGTAGTACAGGATTATGACAATTTGATATAAAGAGTTTATTCAAACGGGTGAGAGTATAGAAGAAGCTTCTCGCTCAAGAGCTTCAGTTGAATTGCCTAATCCTAGAAAACTTGTTCAACGTCTACCTTCGACAAGACCGTTTGTTTTATTGATGGTCGAAGGGTAGGAGAACTCAGAACTCTTATAACTAAATCCTAAATACCTAATTTAACACTCCCACTTATTTAGAACCGTCGTTCCCACTTATTGTTAGATTCATCCTAAATACCTAATTTAACACTGCAAAGAAAATTGTACGGCATGGGGTCAATCAGGACAGCGGCTAGCAAACAACGTATTTCGGCACTCATTACCTGGGTAAGAGTTTGTCCACAGTCATCACGCTGCCAGTTACACGAGAGATATCAATCATGACAGTAGAGAACGGTATACCAACTCGGTAAATGAATATTCATGCGAATGGACGTTAACGTCGAATACCGAGAGCCTATTTCTCTGATGAAGATGAAACGAAGCTACCATCTAGGGAACTTGTCGTTGACCTTGAATACTCGGGTAATAGTACTTGACCAAACATAGCTCCGGCAGAGTACGGCTTCGAAAAGACGCGGCACGTGGCTTTGCTATTTTCCTTCCTTCGATAATGATACAATTTTGTTAGTATAAATAGAACCCCAAGGTTTCTTGTATTAATAAATGACAGAGCAAAAGTGTTAATGTCCGGATAGAACAATCAATTTTTCCGGACATCGATCAGCCCGCGTGAAAACTCGACTGATAAATTATGCAAATGAATCACTCGCGCCGAACATTGATCCGAGGCGCAGTTAATCAAGTGTTAATCGAAACTTAGGCAAACGCGGTATAATTGTGGAGGTGTTCCACCATTATTCCCACCTGACAATCGATCATAAATCAAACACACGTCCACGTAGAACGAAACACGCGATACCAGTCTTCCAAGGCGCATCACCCAACTGCGAAAAAATGTTGGTAGCGTAAAATGAATCACGCGGCAGTAATATCGTCCAACATAAATAAATTTTTATCGAATAATATAACTACTTCAACGCGAAAGAAATATTTGCTAGTGCAGTCGATGCCTTTGTCTATGCTTGAAACACTAAATTTAATGTTTTCAGACTGTAAGTACCATATGCGAGTAATTAAAAGTTAATTTGAAATTTTCTAGCGTCGTCATGTCTCGCGCCGCGAGCATTGGAGACTTAATTCCCCATTAGGCCTCCCGCACAGAATTTTCAAGCAGGATTACCATTCAATTCCGCTCCGCGAGGATGTTATGTACGGGCCTTAGGCGTGTCTGGGCATAAAGAATTTTTCGAATTTGATCGCACGAGTCGCCCGTGCATGGTTTCTTTGGTGTAAATATGCCGCGGCATCTACGAGACCCGCGGTCACGTACGGTTTTATACTCGTCGCTTTGGAAAGTAAAAGTTCTCGTCCTGCGAGCCTTTTCTCTGCGATGTGTGTGGCACATGCATCCCGCCGACAACGTCTTCTTCATCATCAGCCCGTTGAATCGTTATCTCCGACGGTGATCGCCTTCTCGTGGAAATGCCCACACTTTCTCGCTCGACGATAGCGAACCATTGTGCTCGGATTCTGAATCATTCCTCGGGGAACATCAATGGCAAATCTTTACCGATTCGTGCGATGAATCGATCAATTGCTTCAGACTGTTTCATTTCGGGACTTCTTAAACCTTTGCACTCGGAGCTATTTGAACTCGAAAATTAAACAGTTCCTCCGATCTAGGATAATTTCCATTCTCTATGATTATTGAAATTTTGATGTTTTGAATAATGGTACAGCAATCTTTAGTGTCGCAATTCGAGTGCTAAGGGTTAAAATGATTATGAAAAATTGCTGTGCGAATTGTAATGGTTTTCTCATCGAAATTAGGAGCGAAATCAGCAGCATATCCGAAAGCGAGCCACCGTCAACGCAAACGCGAAGCCGAAGAGTCGGACAAGACGCAATCCCCCTGCAGCTTTTCGATATGTCGTGTATTATGACGGCACGCAAACCGCTTTTTCAACTGGACGACGAGCCATCGATATACAATTAATCACTCAAGAGTCCGACACATTCCTACATTAGAAATTATTAAATAAATTCATTAGATTATGTACTAGAATAAACCGCACTTTATATGAATCAAATTTTATACAAAGGCATCAAGTAAAACACATATTTACGGTCTGAAAGGAACTCGTGTACGAAGTACATTTCAACAAAATTTATTGTCATTTTTACAAAACAACGTATAACAATTTTCTCTACGAGTTATTAGCGTCGGAATAACATTCGAAAACGAAGTTGCATCAGTGGGACATCGATGACTTCAGCGAGTGGTATAATCATACCGCCATTACGACACGGCCGTGAGTAAGTTCGCGACGATCATTATTTTCTTATATTTCATATTATGCGATCTGGGTTGTCGGTATTGCATAATACGGAAATCGACCCGGAAAATTAATATACTGAATTGAAACGCATCGCGTTCTCACACGGCGAAAACGCAGCCTGGATTCCCATGATTCCGATGCTAATCTGACAGCATTAGAAACTACTTGAAAATCTGCATTTTTATTATGATGGGTGATTTTTCAAATTTTTATAGCCTCGCTCGGAGATGCTTTGTTCAATTTTCCGCGGGAAGTTGTAAAATCGGTAATATTATATGCGTGAGGAAGACAGTGATGGGAACGATTAATTTTTAATTGGGGAAGCTAGTCTTTTGAATGAAATTTTTCTGAAATTCCAACTCGGATCCCGAAATTCAAGTAAAGTTAAAAATATAAGGCAGCGGCTTATAAACATGTTCGAGTTGATCCATGAAGTACTGTTACCACTAAACTGGTTCGATGCGCATGGCTATAATTAATTTGTAAGCGGGATGCTTGTGTTAGCAACGTGAGCAGGAACATGCGAGCGGAAGTTACTTTTCAGTAGGAAGGAGACTAAGTAAGAAAGAAGATGCGCGTCATCTTAATGAGTTGCGGCGAGCTATATAAAGGCAAACGAGAAAAAATGCTTTTCACACTATTGAACCATCTTGTAACAATACGGTTACGTCTTTCTGGAAAACAGGAAGCAGCAGTAAACCTGGAAAGAACGTGCGACATTAAAACTGTAATGTTCTCGATGAGCGTTTTTCATGGATCAGCTGTCTTCTGGAATTGTGTAATTAATTTCTTCGGCAATAAAATCCAAAATCTATTCATTAAGGCATGCTTAAAGGAGGCACTCTACGTTTTAAAATGTGCAGGAATTAATCGTGCAACATTTTATAGGCGTTTTAAGGTTTCTCTGAAGAAAAGGCATGCGAGCAATTAGCGGTGCCCTACTCGTTATTATCGCGAAGACGCGCTTTTAATAGCGCATTGTTTCGGAATTCGCCACGCATAAATTCCGCGAACAACAGATTTTCTAATTTATGTTAATTTCGTAATTATCCACCGCGTTGATGTATCCTAAACATCGGTTTTACTGCACCGCTTTTTCTCCGAGAATTTACTTTCTTGTATAATACTCGTCCGATCGAAATCTCTTCGCTTTTTGGTCCATTATTTAATGCAGTAACATTTTTCAAAACACGTTCTACGGAAGCAAAAACGAGTGTAATGAGTATCATCGAAATCGAAGGTTTTGCTAATTAGATGCACAAAGTTTCTCGCATGTTTTCGCATTTCCTGGAAGATAAATTAGCGATCGTCGAAGCTGATTCAACGCAGGAGAGAATATTGAATAATTACGAGCGCAGGAGAGTCGTTACCGCGGTATTCAGGCGTACCGGCATTTTCCGAGAAACTATGACTCAGGTTCTCATAAGGAAAAAATGTTCGATGTAAACGATGCAATAAACCCGCTTATATCCATTGTCAGAACTGTTAAAAAGCGTTAGTCGAACGTGTCCCACTTTCGAGGCGACTGGGATGTTCGTACGAGTCCGTACACAGGTATTAGAAAGCGTGTTACGCGATTATGAACCTTTGTTTATCTGCCATTATTCAACCAATACTGAGCGGTCACCGCGATAATTCAATTTTGTTTGCGCAATGACCATTTATGGGTACATCTCAATCATGGCTCGCATAAACGTCAACTTCAACACCTACTTGTAAACGTTTCAGAAAATGATTGATTTCAGTCGGAAAATGTCTAACTTGAAATTAGTAAAATCTTTCTAGGCAATAGTTCGCCAGTCAACAAGTTAATTAGCATGTGCGCTTTCGCGATGAAGAAAGAAGCTCGGTCAGAAAGTTCGTCTCGCGTGTGTCGTAAAAATTCATGCCAATTAACGCGCCGTGTTTGCGCTAGACAGTAAAGATAACGATTCGACGAGGGCCGAGGAGATAATGGTGGAACCGGCTCTGAACCGTGACTGCGAGTCGTTTTGAATATTATACACCCGCGAAACGCGCGCCACGTTTCGCCGTATTAACGCCGAGTTATCGTCGAACCGATGTTGCATTCAAACTCGGACAACGAGAGGCGCGAACTATGACAATGCACGCCTACGTCTCGGCACCGGAGCTTGAAAACCATCGGCAACCTTGGAGAGTCCGTACTTTCAGTTTACTGCCCCGGCTAACAGCTTCGAATCATCGTCTATTCAAATCCTTTAAGGACACGAGCGAGGGACCCGGCTCGAATTTTGCATCTCGATTATTCTTTGCGCTCTTAGAGCACGCCTTTTGAATCGTCGTCTTCAAAACCGGAGAGGTAGCGATTGACTCGCAAAAACAATTTCGCAAACTTCCTAGAAACGTTTAAATTTGCAAATCTCGGAAACAACATGTTCACTTTTCTGCACGATTCCTGCTTGAAAAAGGTACAATTAGATCAGGTGAAAGTGGAGACTCGACTCTTTGAAATAAGCTTAGATTTTGCACCGTGTTTCGGTGATTGTTCACTAATTTTCTAGTGAATTGCTTGGCAGTTCTGTTTCGCGTTCCCCTGGTGTCTCATTAGAGCGGTCGGTGAGAAATCATTACTATTGATCGAATGTGTGAATTCATGGCAGTCCTAGATATTCCTCACGGGTGTCTCGTGGTAATTGCTCTAACGAGTCCGCACTTTCGACGCGATTATTTCGTTTAAAATGCAATTACAATCTGCACGCTCAATTTCACACGTCTCGCAAGATGCTTGTATCTCCGATAACTTTGTAATCTGCTTTCGAATTCGTTATCCAATTGGAAATCGCATCGGAACAGAATCAGCGATACAGAACCGAATGACGTCGAACATCGGTAGGGTGCAGCGCGTTGCGTAGTTGTATGCATTGTTCGCACAGGAAACGAGTTGTTGGCATTGAAAACTGTTCACGTGTCACGCCGCGCCATGGTTCACGAGTGGAACTTCGCCTAAGGTCAGCCGAGTTCGTCTCGCTGGCAATGATCGAGCCTTTTGTCTTGCGCCTTTCAAAAACGGTACAAGTTTAATCACGTTTGAATTGCCACTACCCTAAATCGTCCGACACACGAGACGTTTCTCATAAAACTCGGCTGCGAGCGCAGACTCGCGTAAATCGTCGCGAGTATGTTTGTACAGGTGTTTTTCGGTAACCAGCTTCGGAGAACTTTAAATAGCGAGGCCATGTTTCAAAGCTCCCTTGTTGATGCTTAATGCATTTGCGTCGGCCCGGAATAGTGCTGCTAAATTTTCCAAAATAATTAAATTGCTCGCTCCAGGAATACGAAAGCTACACTCCAATAGCTAATGCTTAGACAGCGGATTTGATGCATTTATGACAAAAATGAGTAGGTGTAATTTAAAACAGTGAAAGATAAGTTTCTATTTTACTACAGATTGTTGCAATCCAGCTAGAAAATTTTTACTTTGCATAAAGATTCGTTGTCTACTAATGCTTAACTGAGTCTATCAATTGTAGGGCCCGCTTCAGGGTCAACGGAGCGTCCGAACCGTGGAACCAAGAAGAAACGCGAAAGTGGTAATTATGAGAGATTAGGCAAAGTTTGACACGAAGTTTCTCCGGTGCGGGATGGGGCTGGGGCTAACGGGAAAAGTAAAAGGTTCGGTCGCGCGAGCTCCGTGTCTAGACTCCAGAAACGGAGAAGATGCGTCGACAGAGACGCGTCCTGGCCAAGGACAAAGATAATGGAAAGCGAAATGTCTCGGTAGCAATTCTTTGGACAGCGGTCGACGGATCGGTCTCAACGGTGAGTTTCACCAGTGAAATGCAAACCGTGAACCGCTGAAAGTGCCGGTGAAACCTCCTAGTCTTCCACTAATAAACACACTCGCGTGTGTGTTCACGGTGTACACACTGGTCGTCCTCCTCGTCAAGCGGACCAGATGTGTGTCGAAGGGTTGGTCTCCGTTCGACAGGATGTCTAGTTTTCCTGTTGCACAAGCAATGGAACTTTCTTCCCCGGTAACCCAGATTATTCATATTTATCGCCATCGTGTTTATTTAGTCCTGTCTAATAATGTAGCGAAACGAGTTCCGACACGACCAGCCTGAACGATAGAGGATTTTAGCTGTGCAACTGTGCCGGAGCTTATCTGCCGACGGAAAGTAAACCGATCGAAGCGAGAGTTACTGCCACTATGTGTCCAGGCTGGCGCAAAAATCATCCGCCATTTTATACTGTCCATTTCGTGCCCGTAATCAAGAGAAGCGAGAGCTATTGGAGTATTCCAATATTAATTATATAATTAACTTTTATATTCCCGGAAAATTAAAAAAAACTTAGCAGGATTTCAAGGTGCGACTGTTTCTTGCTTCAGGCTTAGGCGAAAAAATCGAGCGAACTTGCGTAAAATCGTAATTAGCGTCCACCTAACTGGAACCATCGTTATCATCACCAAATCCGCTGAAACGATGCCGGCTCGAAAGTAGAAATTGAATTGCACACGGGCCAACATTATGTTGCTTCAATGTCGACGCAAGCTCATTAGGGTATAGCGCGTTGCGAAATTCATTTTGCGAAAGTCTGCCAGCCATCAGCTGTCATTAAACGATGACTGACGATTCAATAGACGGCAGTCTATCGCGAGATTAACGAACCGACGCATTAGCGTTTTTTCGGCCGAGTTCAACATTTTCAACATGCTCGTCTCTCGGTAATTACCGACAGCGACGGAACTGTGTACACGGTTCCGTTACCGGATCTATCCTGGTCTGTAATTTCAACAACAATCAATTTCTTTGAGCCTGTTACCTTAAACGATGCCTTGGGATACCTGTCTGCGAAATGATTTATTGTAACTTGTAAAAATAACCAAGTTAAAAATGTTCGAAAAGCGAATTCGATATGGTTCCGTCTCTGAAGGCGAAACGGAATCTTGTACGGTAATTAAAAGGCTCTCAATTTAAATAATAGAGGCTTAAGGGGTCGTCGAGGAGACCTGGTTTTTCTATTAGTACATTAAAACTTGTGGGACGCTCGAGAGAGAGTGCCATTATGGTGCGAACGCACGTGCGCGGAACGAAATTAAATCGTGAATGTGCACACGCGTAACAATAGAAATTCTGAGCGAAGCCTGTCAGCTCTGGTCATTATTCCGGCTTTTTCTGATTGGCCGCTGCATTCGGCAATGGCATGCAATGCATCTCGTATTGTCTCCTAATTTCTCAATTAGCCATCAACGTTGAAGGAGCACATTTTTAGTAACGAAAACATTTCGGAGTTCTCCGAAAATGAATATTTCGAGCAAAGAAGAAAGCAGTGATTTTAGGGCGAATTATATATGGAAACATGGCAAAAAAGGAAGCGCCGGCTTTCACTATTTCTGTCGAATTAGATGTAGCGAGGATTTTTAAGAAGACCTTTCGAGGACATAGAAAATTGGTTTCACAGAATGGGACAGTAAATTCTGTTGTCGGCATCTGCGGTTCTGCACTTTCTCGTTTACCGAGACATGAAAACCTATCAATATTTGACATACTTCCGAGTACAAAAATGCCGAACCACAATTCTTTGACGAGAGATCAGAAAACAGGTTACAGAAGAAACTGCTTAGCGTTCTGCGGTTCTGTGTGCATCTTCGGATCGCTTATTAAATTTTTAGAAATCTTCGTTCCCCGCAAGCGTAATCAGATCATCAAACCAGCTGCAACTTTGTGAGACAAAAACTGAATGTAACGTTACACAACAGTCTAAAGAATTGAGACAATCTTATCTGACTTTCTGATTAACGTCGATAACGGAGATTTCTGGAATTGTTCATGTAGTATGAAATTTTCAGAGTCCGACCAAAGGCCGCTTGAATTTTTCAGTAATCTGCTGGTATTCCACGCCCCATTGAACGTCCTTGATTTCATTTCGCAGTCAATTCGATAGGAAAAAGCGTAATTTTTATCGATAACCTTCGCTCGGAGTCTCACTGACTCACTATCCGGTTCTCCTGCTACCTGTCGAATCAAATGTCAGATCGTTTTTACCTTCGACCAGCGGCTCGAGGCGAGGACAGAAATAGTTTCGAATACTGAAACATCTTTCTAGATTTTTGCATACAGTCGCAGAACGACTTTCCGATCAAATTATTCTGAGCAGGTATATTCCAAAGAATTATGTCAAGGCAATAGCTGGTCTTCGAATTTTGACTTCCTGCAATTCTAGTCCAAAGATAGCTCCCACAGCTTATTCGCGAACATAATAGGGACGCGATGTTACACCTGCTTGCATAAAACAACAGCTGAATTTGACCTAAAAATAAAACGGCAGGAGAAACTGGGTTTAGCACTGTGGTAGATGCAGTGACTGCATAGTATGCAAATTTTCTAGACATGATTTATCAGTGTATTTCTTGTAGTATCTCAACATCGAACTGCAAAGTTCAATTCTTTCTTCAATCTTCGAAGAAATCGGTCTCGGTGGCTTCGTTCCCATGTTTGGCGATTACGCGATAGAACACACGATACTTTCGTGAACGCCTAATCTGCATCGGTAATACGGAAGTGCGAAGGCGTAACCCCTTCGGCGTTGTTGCGAAACTGGTTTTCGCTCGGCAAGATCAAGGTTCCCGATAGATCGATCGGGATTTCGAGGTTGTTCAGCGAATCTACTCTTCCGATTGCCATTCTCATTGTTTAATCACGTGGCACGTCTTTCCAGCGCAAGTTAAATGTTCGAGTGATCTCTTCGGGGGTCTCACTCGTAAACAGCCATTTTCGGAGTCGAGCACCGTTTCTGTTAGATTAGGTATTTAGGATGAATCTAACAATAAGTGGGAGCGACGGTCCTAAATAAGTGGGAGTGTTAAATTAGGTATTTAGGATTTATCTAACAATAAGTTTCTCTCTGCGCCGCTATCCCTTATACCTGAGTTCTCCTACCCTTCGACCATCAATAAAACAAACCTTCTTGTCGAAGGTAGACGTTGAACACGTTTTCTAGGATTAGGCAGTTCAACTGAAGCTCTTGAGCGAGAAGCTTCTTCTGTACTCTCATCCGTTTGAATAAACTCTTTATATCAAGTTGTCATAATCCTGTACTACGAATCCTTGGCATTACTTTATTTTCATAACCTCGAAGGAAATTCAACAGTTTCGAAGGACGCGGTTTCCTGTCGACGCGTATCGGACGATCTAGGCGGACTTCGTTCCGGCGACACTTGCGTAACCCGTTGAAATAATAAGTATTATTCGAGCCCGCGTATGCATTATGCAAAGTGTGAAGCGGCAGAGTTCAGTGGTCGCGACGCCGATTTAATTGCACGGAAAGAAATCCAGCTCGGTTCCTCGCGACCCCGTGCAACCAGAGATCGTAGACAGAGATAGAGCACCGAGCGAACTATGATAATGTATGCCAGTCAGGTATCACGGACTCGGTCTGCACAGGTATAGCGAGCTATAGTGAGCTTCCCGGCAACGCCCCGCCAGGCTCTCCGCCATGCGTCTCGCACGTGGTTCTAAACAGGATTAAACTTTTTTCAAATTTAATTCGTACCCATTTTAAATGATCTTTTTCTACATTTTTTTGAGAATCTTTTCACTAAAAGGTATGCATATGCAACCATGCGGTAGAGCGTAAAGTGCTGCAGCCGGACAAGATCGCGTGATTTTGCAATTCATTCGATTTATGACTTGAATTAATGTTTGTCTTTCTTAAATGCTACGTTATCCCATCGTAATATATCGTCCATCTTCCTATAATTAATTTCCCTGCTTCGTCACTGCAGTATGATTTACATTGCGAACGGTCCTCACTGTAAACAAATGGAAAATTAATTATTTTATGCATTTCTGATGAAAATATTTGAAGAATTTAAACGTAGAGCTATATTATTTTCAATGTATTAAACATATTCAGCAAGCAGTTAAATATCTATATCAACCCAGCTTGTTGCAATTCTGGCAGACAATTTTTATTGTGTATAAAGATTGCAGTTTATTAATTAGATTCACATGTGAAATGGCGGAATACACGAACAACAATTGACAAGATTAACTAAACGTTTTGGATTGACGCTTCTGTTAATATCGCCGATACAAAATGGCGATTCATTCCATCACACTTCGCGACTCTGGCGAATTAGAATGCACCGCACAATGTAGCAGTACACGCACAAGTCAAGCATGTCCTCTTTACTAACAAGGTTCGACATAAGTAGGTCGCGCGATCTACTTGTTCCATTGGCTCGTCTTTTTAATACAAGATTTCGTCCTTCGTTGAAAAATAATGAAAATCAGCCGTACAACCGCCGGGCAAATATTGTATTAACATAATGAGCAGTTTAGCCATGCCTCTCACTCACATTATCACAATCTATCCTAAAACTTCCGTTCCTAATCTTCGGGATAGACTCATGAATAATGCATATTATAAAAGTCTGTTGCACATTGTGTTACAAGAACGACTGTGTATTGCTCGAAGCTTCGGACGTCCCCTTTCGATGCGATGACAGTCGCGTGGGAGTAGTTTATAGGAGTTCGTCGATGATTTTTATTTATCTTTACACGCTCCTTCGATGACTCGTAGCTCGGTAGCTCGGTAGCTCGGTTGTAGAGTCTGTTGAAATATTAGGCGTGGCGATCAACGGTTCGTTAACGCACCAAGTGTCGAATAACAGTCCCATAAATTTATAGGAGATCGAAGCAGTTTAATTAGCAACGTCAAAAGTAGAAAGTTTCAATTTATTACAGTGATGTAATCCTTTTGCATTCCACAAATTCTAAAACAAAGTCTCCGTCTCCCCGGATCGTCGAAGAAGCAATGTCTTATTACAGCTACCGTGTCGATTGATAATTGCGATTGATCCCATCGGTTCTGGAACATGTCGGCAGCTGGCTGGCAAAACCTGCGCAATGCGATTGCGAAACCGACGGACAACAATTTCACCGGCAGTTAAAGACCTCTAGAATCTTCGGAGAAACCTTCTAACCGAGAATTTATGGCGGCCGCACGAAGAACAGAAGTCTGAGCCGAAAAGAATGGAAAAGCCAACCAGAAGAAAATTCAAGTTGAAAATATTTTGAAAAAGTTCCATCATTCTAGAATTTTCTCCTGCGACACGCGAGGTCGATTGCATCATTTTTAATCTTTATTACTTTTTTTCTCCCCTGTAATTCCATGGCACGTGGACTTCGCGTTTCGAAACCGAGAGCCCAGAAAACAAGCCGCAGAAGGACGAGTACTATAGCCTGTCATTAGATGATTAACCTACACTGCTTTTTGCCGGACCGAAAAGTGTCGACGTCAGTGTTCGATCTGCTGTAATTACGTTTCGGCTGTATGCGCTAAGTACAATTGTTGTTGAATCACTGGAGATAATGATAGAAGAACAAAGAAAATGCTGGTGTGAATCATTCGACGGTGGAGCACAGAGTGGCTTTGTTTTCCGTGGCGCAGGCGAATGGAAAGAAAATTATTTCAATTTTGTAAACATCAATTGATCGGTATATTTTAAAAATTATAAATTTACGGATGCAAAATGGAAGTCGATAATTCGACTTCCAGTTCGCGAGCACGCATTAGAACGGAAATAAGCAGTTTCATCGAAAACCGGGATACGAGCCTAACGATTTAAGCCGGCGTATCCTCTTATTACAGCTCGTACTAGGAAACACGTTCTGCAATGAAAAATTTCACGTTAACGTGCTTTTACTTTTTCCTCAATGAGTTCTAGCTGCTTTCTTTTCCGCGAGTACCACTGGAAACCGCCCAATCCGGATAATTAGCTTTTCGTAATTAAGGACCGATCCTTTGAACAAAAACCTCTTTCCCCCTTTCTTATGAATTCGCTGTATGCGAAACACATTTCTCATGAATGAAGAGATTATGAAGACATGCTCCCGGCTGACTTGTAAAGTTAGATCAGAGAAGAAAAAACCGTACGATTTCTTTTTTATAATTATCGTTGGATTCGTGCAAAACTTTTAATTGCAAGTGGAATTTTAAATATGTGTAGAGAAACTGTTCGAGATTAAAGTATTCCGTGTTTCAGATTAGTAAGATCAAATTTCAAGTATGGAACGTTTCAATTTTGTACTATTTATCAAATTTATTTCTTTTGAATCTGGTTTTAGCAACTTGAGCATCACTATCGAATGCATGGTATGCAGTTCCTTGATAGATAACTATCCTCAGACTGTAATGATCGACTTTCATTCACGGTTCTACCATGTTTGTTAACAACTAGCCATTTTACGCGACTCTGTATTCAGTTACACTGGCATTCGATGCATGCACAATTGCCATTCTATTCTTCTTCGTCAGTTTAACCACAATCTCATGAAGAATCTAGAATCTCATTTTCTGTGTAGACAAGAGTCGCAATATTTATGCAATGACTGCTGGAAATGCTTCTAGCAATTATAAGACGCTGAAACCATGTAAAAATTTCTTTCTATTTTATTACACGTTCATAAATTGTCTTAATATTTTTACTGTTTCAAATTACAGGCATCCATTTTTCTCATAAATGCATAAGATCCGCAGACTACTAATCATCCAACGTCCATTCTGCTTCGCACACATTTTTCTAAATCCTTATCACTCAATTCTCTGTTCGGCGTCTTCGTTTGTTCCTGCTTTCTAACTTTCTTTCCTGTAAAATATTTCCTAGACACTTATCACGCGGCCGTTCCGAACAAGCCGCGTTGATCGCGTACACGTACACGTTATCAGCAACAATCGGTACTATCACGAGCCCCCAGAGAGGATTAATAAAGACCGGAGCGAGTGGGATCTAGGAAGTTCGTCGGTATCGAGCCCGGCGTTTCGTTAGGATCGCGCAAGAGGCGAGAGGGATCGACGTTCGTTTCTAGATCGTTGACCCGCTCGCGGTGAAAATTCTTCTCGGTGTTGCGAGCTCGACGCCCACCCCGAATGATTTATACGGATTATAAATTGGCGAGCGGCTCCTATATCATCTCGCCGCGACCGAAACGCGATGCCAAGTCAAACTCGTCAATTTTCAACCCACGACAAGCTTACAGAGCTTCTTCAAACGTTCTGCAAACCGTGCTGCACTATTCCACAGTCGATCGAAAATTGTTTGTACACCTTGTTTCGCGGTTCATGTCTTCGTCGAACATTTTATAGCCGCGTTTAATTACATTAGACGTAGTAGCACACAGCGATAACGTACAGTTACAACGATAGATAAAGGAAATCAGTCGTAACTGTTCATTCGAACACGTGTAATACTATTTTCTCTCGATCGAGACTGCATCTAATTTTACAACGCATTTTGTCTGTTCCAGGTAAGCAGGATTGTACGTCTTCCATTACCCGTGGGTAAGACCTAGATTACTATACCCACATCTTGTAATACACTTACAGGATTTTCAGTAATTATGCTGTACTAAAAGGAAGCTTGGAAATCATGTTTTATTCAAAACTGAAATAGTTGTTTCCACATTTTCTGGCACTGCTGCGGTTTCTAAATTCAACAAAAAGCTCGCGCGAACTATAATTTGCTGAGCAGACTTCTCGGAGACGCAAGGTTAGTTGCACAAGTCTTGCCAGACACACGGTGAATCATGCGCGTCTGCACACAGCTGCCTAATACAATCGCGTTCGCACGGGGAATCCCCGAAATTATGGCACCGGGAATAACTGGATAACGAGATGGTACGAATGTTTTTTTATTTGATTTCTTTCGGGGCTGATTTCATTTACTGCCTCGTAATTACGCGTCGGCCCCTAATTGTCCGGCACACGAGAGCGGTATAAATCGTCCTTATTATTTCCTCTAATAGTCTTCTTGCCGTAATACTTTCACAGATAAACGGTGCGACTTTTTTTCCGAAACTGGTGCGAAAATAGATTCTAGAAAGCTGGCGACCTACATGGTCTCTCATTATGCCTTCATCTTTCAGCTCTCGGTTGTCATACACTTGTCAATATACTTGATATATATAATTGAACAGCTACCACAATTAATACGCTCACTTTCGGTCTTGAAATTCCGATTAGAGGTCGACGACGATTAACCCCTCCCCATAACATTTTCTTTACACAAATATCGTAGAAGTATTTTTTATGGCTACATTTATTTGAATGCTTAAATAAAGGCGCAACATTCATATTTGTTAGACTTTGTTTAAAATCTTCATCACGAGGGGTTAAAGATTCATCGCGGAGGCGAGATTCGAATTTTCACGGGTGCGTACGAGACTTCATACTTGACATGTTTCCTCGTTAGCACGGTTCACCGTAATGTAGGCCATGGAACTAATTGTTCCACGTAATTACAGCGTATCCTCGACGCCTGTGAGGAAAGTGGAATTTATTAGTGATTCAATCGGGGCAGGCTGCTATCCGATTTCGAATTCCTTGGCCAAAGGCTTGCATTAAAAGTTCACTAAAATGTCAATCCAGAATTTTTTGAGGAAAAATATTTTTCATTGAAAATGGATCAGTGTATTTTCACGACGAAGACTATCGTCCCGTCTGGTTTCGCGTGGATCCGTTGTCCCAGGTTCGTTTTCTCCGTTTTATCTGCGCGTTGCCGGAGCGATAACCGTGTCTGCGTTGTCGTAGAACCGTGGAACGAGTTCTGCGAGCATGGGCCGAGTCAGGCTCGCGAGATACGAGGAAGACGCGAGAGGAGACAAGGGAGAGAGCAGGCTCGTTTGCATTCACACTGTGCTAGTAGATCGGTGATCGCCTAATAAAGCGAGGCGACAGACATTTCGCTACGCTTTGACCGGCCTTTTACAAGACCCGCCATCTCGCGTAATTTGAACGTTAATGAGAGAGAGACGCAACGCGAGAAACCTCGCAGACTGCGTCTCGACCGAAGGAAACGCACGTAGGAGTTCTGCACAGCTTGTTAGGCTTGTGAAAATTAAAGAAATTCCCCGCATTATATTTCAAGCGGTTTATTTATCCGCTGATAGCATGTATCCAGTAGAAGCTACTTAAGCTCGCGGTTTAGTATACTTGGTTTGCGTAGATTCCGTGGGGGATGATGTAAAATTTTGAATATGTGGGGAACGAGGGAAATAGAGGATTTTTAAAATGGGACTTTTCTGTTTATTGGATCGTTTGTGTCTTCTGGTCTACGTGATTAGCACGGTTGTAAGTTGAGCAGACGATCGTGCAGATATTGCTGATTTTAGCAGAAGCTATCTTATCGGCAGCTTACCTATCTCGAAAATTCTTTGGCGTTATCATTTTTACCGGATAATGAATATTAAGCAGCAGAATTGCCTAACTCCAACAAAAATAAGGAAATGACGTTGTATATTGCGCATATTCTCGCTGAAATTTCTCATTTGTCAAAAAGTTGTAGAATGCAATTTTTAGTATTTTTTCTACAATTCCGACCACATGCAATTTTTGTAAAAATCTCTTTTCACATTCTGTAGTAAGCTAATTGCTCTAGCTTTTCAAAAAAGTTCTATCTAGATCTAGTAAGTGCTTCCTAGATCTACGACACGAGAGTCATGCAGCGTGTATTCCCGATGAAATTCGATCGCGTGTATCGTTTTGCGTTCTGCATGATCTTCGGGACGATGCGCATTGCCCTTCTTCAAAGACAAACAGATAAATTTCATTTCCAAAGTACGATTTATACGGCTACGTTCCAACAAATTTATTCCAACAAAAATAAATGAAGGTGCGCAGGTGACAATGGAAAAATCGGTTTTCCAGACAACAGTTCCAGTTTTCCGCGGAACCAATTTCCTCCAGGCTCGGAAAACGAAGTTCGAATGAATCGCAACGACCTACACAGCGGTCGAAGCCTAAAAAAGAAAATGACAATCGTACATCCTGCGGAAGCGGATGCTCGTCGGCACGCTTCGCTGACCTCTTCAACCTTCCACTCCTCTCGTTTCTTTCCCCACCTTGCGCATTGGTACATCGATGTAAAAACTGGCATAATGGAATTTTGTTGCACTACATAAGTGTACTTATAGCAGTCTACACGCGTCGTCCGCGACGGTGCAGTTTAACGACCTCGAAAACTGCTCTAACCACTTTTCTCTTTTGACCCGACAAGAAATTGAAAATGCTCGTCTTCCTTTCTTGTCTTCGGTGAATTAGATGTTCCAGGAGTTCGCAGTGGAGCTTTCAATTCAATGATGTATTCAATGATGTTACACTTCATAGTTTCAATATGTTTATACTTCGAATATAAATTAATCTGCGATTATCCAAGAACATAGACTTTAAGAAAATCGAGTCAAATCAGATCTTATTTTCTGTGGTAAAATGGTCCTTCCAGATCAGAAATAAATTAAAATCGTACTAAATTCCGTCGAATTTGATACTCTAGCGTTTTTGGAAAATTTTTAGAAACCATAATTGTATAAAGATTGACAGTTTAATTACAAGATATAAAGTGTAGTTTATTAGAATAATTTTTGTGATGTACGGGCAATATCGTGCACGTGTACAAAGCCGAATATTTCGGCGGACCGGAAAAGGCGAGTCGGAAGGATCGATCGATCGGAAGGCGAAAGGTCACCGCGGTTCAAGCGCCTCGATCGCCTTCAATTACGATTCAGCCCTTGTACGATTTTTCTCGGGACTGTCCGATGGCTATCGCGGCCACTCAACCGTCCGATTAATTGATGAAACGTCGACGCATCGCGAAAACGGTGCTCAACCCTATTCCGACTGCCATAAACCCCGGTGCAATAATAAAACCGGGCAGATCAGAATAGAACAATGTGGCACGAGGTTCAACGCGCGCGTTCGCCTCGCGGATACGCAAATGAACTTGTCCGCGGAAGTGGTGAACGAACCACTATGTTCCATCGGCGCATATGGCACGAGCACATGGCGCACATGGGGTGCACCGCGACGCAATCGTGTAAACGATTGATTTTTTCACCGGCGATATTTCAGGGGCCTCTGGGTAAACATTTGCGTGCGCACAGAGCGCTACGAAAAATTTTTCGAATGTGAGCCCACATTTTATAATAATTCACAGCCGAGGAGTTCGTTGAAAAATTTCTCACGGAGGTTCATGATACCAAAAATTAAAAATATCAGAGCACATCATTTTGACGAATTTATTCGACCAAGAAATTAATTTTAACGAAAAGTTGATCGGTTTCCAACAAAGTTGCACAATTTAAAGCTCGGATCCTCCACGGCGAATGGAACAGAATTAGCAGAATGAGAATGACACGCAACCTGCAGCCCAGCAATTCAACTCCCGTTACGGCGAAAGAATAACGCATTGCACAGTAATCTCCGGCCATCTTACAATTTACTACGTTTTCGCCGTTATTAAGACCGAGCCAACTTCTCTGAGTACCGTTCCATGTTAAACAAGAAACCTATATTTTTTTTACGAATCCTGACATTATTCCGCGGGATGAGCTACACTGTTTTCTTACTATCTCGTTGCGACCGGAGAGAACCCGCCATTTCCGATGCCTGTTCCGTAAATTTCAACGTGGAGCACCGTGCTCCAATTACTCGTACTTATATTCGCGTAACATGTTTAAACTACTTCCTCTGTACTTTTTTTATTCGTTGTTTTATTGTGTCGAATGGGACAGGATATTCGCATCAATTTCCACGAGACTTTGTTTTATCGTTTTTGATCATTTTATTTGGCAATAAGAGACCGAGAATCTTAGGAAAATGATATTAAATCATTTGGTTCGGAATAAATATATACGGATAAATATATATAAATCTCTTTGCTATCGGAGCAATTTTAACTCGAAAATTAAACATTTCTTCCTAGCTAGAATAATTCCATTCTATTATATATGATTATTTTCATTTTATGATACATATTAAATGTGTTTAGTAATTGATCAGATACCAACATATTTAATAATCGAAACAATATTGTGCACAATATTGTCACCGCTCGAGTGCTGAGGGTTAAAAAACCAGAATGGACGAACATTTAACGTGCAGGAACGAGAAGAATGGCGGGCGGCGCAGCGAATTCAGCGTAATTTCGCAAAGAAGGATCAGAATGCGGGCGTCATCTGTGCACACGTCAGACCCACAATTTAAAGGGCGGCGCGCGATGCAGTAGCACTAATCGGCGCAAAATCAGTGGGTACAGATAGCCGGTGCATTCCTTGCGGAGTCGGTTGAACGGCCTCGTAACATCTTCTCGTGGAAAAGGAATGATTGAGCCGAGCGCAGCCGGAGAGCTGCTCTCTCCGCCATCGTTTAACCGGATTAGGAAGCCAGTCCGAGAAACGTCCCTGTTCCGCGACGCACTTCAGATACAATGTCAACACGTGTTACCCGTCGGTATATGTTGCAGTAACCGCGTGTGCAACAGCACGTTGGAACGTCGACGCGCGTGCAGTACCGCGAGGATGCAAGTGCACGCTGCATCCGCTGATGCACGATGCACACGTGCTCGCCGCACAAGTAGTTTCATGGTTTCATAGAAAATAAAAATGTAATAATCGTTCGTACCATTTAATTTTAACACTTAGAAGTAGATGGTACGTGTTCGCTTGTAAAAATGACGAGATTCATTTTGTTGCAGACTTTGCGCGGCTCCCATTGTTATACGTGCTCTACTAAAGATATCTGTACAATCATTTTGATTATTTGAATAATTGTAAAAAATCTGGAACCGATTAGAACCGAACGAGCGTACCATAATTGGTGCTATAATTAAATCGCAGCAATTACAGCCGCACGTTCGCAGTTAAACGGAAGCAGTTCTGAACAAGATTCCATTTTTCACGCCGAGCTCGCGTGCTTCCGTGCGGACAAGAACGGTCCCGTAACTTTGCACGGTCAGAATGTCAAATTCGCGATAGTTCGCAGTCGCTCTCGCATCGAAATTGCGGAAACCAGCGGAGAGGGTGCTCCGCATCGCGTGCGACAGTTCTTCTAGGCAGAGGTATAAATTTCATGGTTCGGCCGCGTTTGACGGTTCGTTAAACATACGGAGATTTTGTAATTGTTCGCGAAAAGTGCACCGGCGAGCAGCTTATTTGCCGAACAGACCAGAAACCGCGCAGTGGCTCAGTGAATAGAGCGCGCGACTGCGGACCCGTGGTCGCGGGTTCGAATCCCGCGGCCGCAAATCTTTCATAAGAATTATATGAAATCTAGTTAGTTTGCAATTGTTCTAGACAAATGTTGTGTTTTCATAGTGGATACTTTCCAAAAAATTGAAAAAATGGAGATATAGCTTCAAGTGTCCCCTTTACGGACCACTTTTTAAAAAGATGGGCATCTGAAAATTGACAAAATTAAAATTATTTATATATGATATCGCGCATGCGATATGTCGCCGGTGCACTCTTACTTTTAGCTGCGCGCAGGCTAAATCGGGCGCGCCTCTCGATCTTCCAGGCGATTTTTCAATCGCGTACCATAATTATCGCGTACCGGTTAAAGGATGCATCGGAAGACTGGAATTTCCGGTCTTGTGGCTCTCGCACCGGTAGCAAGCACTTAATTACAACTGGCGAGATACCGTATCTCGATGCACTTTTCTCTGGCGTTATATCGAACTGCGCTCCGGAAACGGTTAATCTGGCGCGTGCCGCTAGTCCTGCCTAATATTAGAACGTTAACATTCTATCCGCCATTCGACTAATCTAAATCACCGATTCGTGTAACGTAATTAATCATTAGACTGCGGATCTTTATGCAGAATAAAAATTGTCTGCATCGATTGCAAAAAACAGAAGCTAAATTGCTAAACAGAAGCTAAACAGAAGAAAAATCAATTCCATCTACTCAATTTTGCTGTAAATGATTCAAGGTTCATTATTTTTCGAATTTCTCGTGCCGCCGAAAAATCACTTTTATTGCGACTAGATCGAATTCAAATTAATGAGAATATTTGTACGAGATAACGCGGCCGTTCATGCCCACACGTGCGTTGTACAATTTGAGGGGAAAATTTACAGGAAATCTGAACGACGGTATTTTTCAGCACCTAGAAAAATCGTAGGCGTTCGAAACGCGTGAGTTTTGTCTTGTGAAACGATCACGGGTGTACGCACCGCTAAGCCCGAATATGTTACGCCTTTTCTCGCCGCGAGTTAACACGGGGAAGGCTTAATTCGTCAAACCGAGCCGGGCGTTATCGTAAATAACGTGCATCAAGGAGCGCGAACGTGTTTAGATCTGCGCCGTCCCCTCATTACTGTTTCAAATTTAACGAAATTGATTCAAATTGACGACCTTACTGCTTTGATCTCTTGCAAATAACGAGCGGCTGCTCGCTGGCTAACCATGGATAAAACGCTAGACACGCTCTACAAATCAACGGAGAAAATGCGTATGCGCGATGCGCTGCGTGTGTGCGCTTCAGCGTTTTATTTGCGCCGGATCGGTTCGCTTCCACGAAATTCACGGTACGGGAAGCCTCGTAATGACGGTGACGAAAATGTTGTTATTGTTGCGATTCTGCATTCTAAAAATGCAGATTAAACAATGGAATTATGTTCGTATCATGTACACACTCGAATATAAATTTTTTTTATTTCATATATGCAATGAAAAATAAATGTCATTTCGTTTATACATTCGGAAATAAATAAATAGTTCTGAGTCTAATGCGATGAAAAAATTGCTTAAAATCACTGTATATTTACTGCTACGTACAATGCAAATATACAGTCTTTTTAAACAAGTTTGGTCGCGTTTTACGTTTCGCAAATTACGTTTCGCAAATTACGTTGATACAGCGCGCAACCTAGGATTAACCGAATCGCTTTGATCAGTGCGGAAAATCTGCGTAGATCGCGGACCCTCCATCGTTCCAGCAATTATGATCGCTCGCGAGTGAAATCGCAATTACATAAAACAAAGCGAATCGATTGCTATGCATGCCGCACGGGTGTGTATCTCGCATGAATCACAATGCACCGTCCAAGTGCTCCGGGTTTCGAGCGATTTAATGAGGAAGTGCAGCGCGTTGGCAGCGATTTTGCCAAGACAGACTCCCGGCGAACAGGTGTTCTGCGAAGGTGGCAGATGGCGGATGATGGGAACGCGATCAGGCCACAGTGAAATCGCGTCGAAATCCATCGGTTAAGGTGCATTCACGCTTCTTCGGTTTCAACGATCCACATGAAAAAAATTCTTGGCTTCTGTGCCCTGCAATTAATGGAGACAATTTCTATCCAAAAGATTCATTGCAAAAACTCGAAATTCACGCTTCTCCACTTCAGACGCACGTCTACGATTCACATGAAAGAATTGTTTTATTGAATTCAAAGATCCACAGTCTACTTCGAATAGTTTTGCACCTTTCATTGTGAAAACTCGAAATCCAGAAGAAATCTGGGTTTCCCGTCGTACCCCGCCGCGATAAACAGACGATTTCCCATCGTAAGCGCGAAGCATGATCGGACGCGTCGAATGTGTGTCACATTTGTCCGCGTTTCGACTCAATCATCTATCGGAAAAAATCAGTCACCGCGCACATGGCAACGCGCGAGCAGAATTCTTTACGAGGAGAAAGTCCACGAACACGTCGAGAAAAAGAAGAAACGTATTAGGCTGCTGTATGCGAGATGTCTGCATTTAATGTTTATTAATTGATATATGTTCTGCAACAGTTCGTATATCTGCTCGGCGAGATGCGAGATCGTTTATCAGTAGCCTGCTGATGTTTATGAAATTTTTAATTTTTGTAGATTTTTAGGAAAGTGAAATGAAATACGATCTTATTATCAGTGGCAATGGTCGTTGTAGAAATTCTATTGAATTTCGTGTTTTAATATTTTCAGCTTTACTTTATTTTGTTTGTGCTTTGTAATTCGTTGCGTTGGGAGGATCGCGCGATTTTTAATTAAGCCGCGAGCAACCTTTCTCTGTACCAACACCTGTCCGTCAGAATCCGCAAGTGTTCTCGTCGGTTTATGTAACGAGAAGAAGATGGTAATGTGTGCTGCAAGCTGTGACCACAATCAGGATTTCTTACAAAAGCACAACCATGAGATGCGCCTTTATTAATTAGCTACTATGATACTCGATGGTTTTATTCATTACTGAATAATGCACTTCTCTCCAATCGTTGCAACTTATTCTTCATCGAGAGATAATACATTCATATTGTAAATCCTCTAATGATACATCTCGCGGAAACAGAAGGAGCAAAAATCATTTTTACGAGTTCATGAATTATGGCTTATGAACAACTGGCCACCAGCGATCTGTACAATTAAAGCCAGCCGAGCTTCGATATAAAATCCTGTCTAATTGCTGTTATAATGAAACGATCACTTGCTAATTTCGGGAACAGTTACTTGCAATTAGCGATGGCGCGAGGCAACATTAATTTCTACGGGTTAGTAATTCGATTTAGAATGCAGAGCGTACGGTATATTCGAGTAATGCAATACTTGGGCCAGGATCTAACTTGAGAGAACGTAATTTAGGCTTCCGTTTTATTCGATCATCCTTCATACCGCATTTTATCACGTACGAAATTCTGTGACACAACCTATCCTTATTAGATCGGACAACGATCGCTTTATCGACTGCGAATTCGTTGACGGGATAGTATGAAGCGTTAGGCGATGGAAAGACTGGAAATTTGTCGTGCGATTATGCTACGCGTCCAGGTCAACGTACTTCGCGAGCTGGCATTTATGAATGGCGGCAAGCTCCAGTTCGATAAGCGTGAAGTTCACGAGACGCACGCGAGATTGTACAGGTTTCCGAGATAACGTGAGTTTTACATGCTTCAACGCGTATTCCCAACTTCCAATGCCTGTTTCTTGTGCATTTTTACGCGCCGGACGTTGATCTATTAATTAATTTTATCTAACATCGCCGGTACTCGACAATATTAATCCTCGAATAAAATAGACACGCAAATTTTCAATTTCATAAATGCTTCATGCTCGTATAGCAACAGTTACGAACAGTCACGATTAACGAGGCTGTGCAAACGTTTTAAACAATTTTCAAAGGTAAAAGAATCGGCTGGGATTGTTCAAGAAATAACTTCCATAGGAATGGATTCTTCTCCATTGAATTATGGAGTAGAACGCAGCTCGAAGCTGAATTAATACGAGCTCGCGTTACGCTAATTAAATAGCTAATTAAGTAATATCGCGAAAAGATCGTGCCTCGTGTAATTGCAACACACGCGCAGAAATAGTTTTATTGTGTCGTGAAAAATGATTTTCTTCTCTTGGTTCGTTGTCGGAGCGTTATCTTTTTACTGCCTCGAGAGATTCGCTGTCAGTGACCATACGTTTATTCGATCATGAAATTAGCTTCGCAGATTACAGCCCCGTCTCTTCTTTACAGAGACCTCGCTGTTGCTAATTAAAGGATGAAAGAGAAATTGGACGATCGCATAGACACGTTTTAAATAATAAAAACTTGTTACAAGAAAGTGAAAACTGCAAATTAATTTTCTATTAGAAAATTTTGGCGCCTCGGTTGGAAACCGCTGGTCTATAACCAAAAATTGTCGAGGAAAAATGCGTCTGCTCGGTGGCAGCGCAGTTTCCCCGACTTATTCAGTCGCTGATCCGTCAGCTTACTTATTTCAGTAACAATTGCGGCATCGACTAAGCCGCTTTTGTTCACGAAGGGTGCTCTGAAACGATTTCTTGTCACGGCATTTTCGAGCAGGCCAGAAGACTTATAGCTGGCCACTGATGGAATAAAAATGGGTCGACTTCGATGACAGAGCAGCAATGGTACGGACTGACACCATGCTATTCATGTTTTCGTCCTATCTTTTTATTAAATTACTCCGCCCACGGCCATTCTGCTTTTATATACATGTATGCGTGACGGTGGTAACGAGAAATGAATGCCCCAGTATTCAATATTTCAAAGGACAAATTAGAGAGAAAGGAATTCACGGAGGAAAAAAACATCGAGTTATTCGTCGACGTGGCAATTTTCAGAAATTATTTACCTGGCCTTCTGACATCTCCTAATTGATTAAAGCACGACAATTTGTCACAGCAACTGATCAAGCTTCCAAGCAACGAAAAATTACATAAATCCACAAATCCGAGCAAAATTTATTAGCGAGTCGATACACTCGCAAAACGTCAGCCGCGATAATTCTAATCGCTTGCATAACTGGTTACTTCAGTCTGCCCCTAATTCCAGGCATGCATAAACATCCTGCGGATCCTACCGTTTCGAGATCACTAGCCGGACAGGACAGGCACTGGAAAATTATAGTTGGCGAGTACCGTTAATGAAAATCGCGGAAACGTGTTTTGTCCCATTTCTCCGCCGTTTGATCGGCATCGATGAGAGCCGGAGGATCGAGGCGATCAATAAACGTCAAACGGAGCAACAACGATCGTTCTACCGATCAAAAGCGCAATACGCTCCACATAAATTCTCATTGGAGCCGGCTCATCGTCCTCGAATAAGAGTAAATCATAACTCAGTGTTTGTTATCACGATCGTGCGCGAGCAGGAGACCAGAAAGAGACCAACGAGATTGCAGGATGCAGCTGATTGCCAATTCGCGACCTATTGCAGCATAAAACATTTCGCTGCGTTCGACTGTCGCACAGCGAACACTATAGCGCGAGCTTTCTTGCTGGATAAACGCACCTAATTTTTTTAAAGGCGTTGACATCGTTCATTTGAGACCACGGTGACGTGTATGCTCAATCGCAACGAATATTTAATTACCACGATATCCTTTTGTCTTGGCATCGACCCGCAATGCTTTCACTTTTCACGTGTTCTTACTTTCTCATGGTCGCGCCGCGGAGATTATATCCATGTTCATTGAGAAACCATCGCCGAGGAATTCACCGAGAAATTAGAAAATCCCAATATGAGCGTAACTCCTCAATTATGTAAAAATATGGAAACGCACGCGGGGTCGCTGTACCTTTCGAATCGCGTCGGCTCGCGGATTTTCTTCAACATTGGAAATATTTCCTTTCTGTTGCGCGAACATATGCGATCGTCTCGGGTTACCGCTGCGGTAACGTGTTCGATAATTGTGCATCTTTATGTAAAATTACAATCTTCTGGAGAGGAAGCCTGGAGAAAATTGTAGAACTCGTAAGCAGACAAATTCAATGGAATTTAGTACGATTTCTATTTATTTCAGATCTGCAAAGGCTACTATCACAGAAAATAGGATTTCATTTAATTCCACTTTCTTAAAATTCTACAATTCTACATACAATTCTACTTAAAATTCTAAAAGTCTACTCAAGAGTGAACCATGTGCAACTAGCTTTGAAATACTCGTTCCCCTGCGTTCGAAATTCCCGAATTCTGTAAACTATAAAATCGCGAATCCGACTTTAAACCTTCGTAGAACAGTGTCCGCAATTTCCAAACATTTTAGCCGGATAATTGCAGCTGCGTCGCGATTTCAATTTTCGTTCCATGTCGGCTCATCAAGATCGAGGCTATCTCGATCCACGATTCCGAGTGTAAGCGGTAACGCACACCGACGAAAGTCGTGTTTAAATCAGCGTAATTTCTGTCAAGCTCCGGGGATCGGCTCGAAGTATCGCCCACTTGGTCTTGCTGAAATTGGCCATCTGGAATACGATTATTTTGAAATGAAGACGTCGTGTATGGAGCCGTGTAGGCATGACGTAGAATTTCACTTTCGCCGGCGAGAAACAATAAAATTGGTGGTGCTCAAATACCTTTTGATCGGCGTAATGCGGGAGACGCAATGGGAAAAGACCGGCTTATTTCATTATTACGGCCGGCTGCGGTTCTCCACGGCGGAGCTAATTTATTTTCTGGAAAAATTCGGGTAACATCTACCATTTTTAACGATTCTTCATTAACAGAACAGCGTTGTTCTACAGAATGGAAAATTAAATGGTTCTTAGAATTTTTTAGAATTGGCATGTGCGTTTTCATCTGTGATTTCGCGACGCATCGGAGGAAAGCGAAGATAGCTGACCACAATGAAGAAATGGTAATTGCCATAACGGTCCGGTTGCATGCGTATCGCGGCTCTAATTAATGGGGAAGCGGATGAAAAGCGTAGCGCGAAAAGGCTGAAGACAAACGGAAGAAACGATTCTTCTTCGGCGCGCCGACGCGCGGTGAATTCTTGAGAAACGAATGGCGGTTCGAACGAACCTAATTATCGTGGTGCTTCCATGGTTTCGTTCCTTTCCGGAGCAGAACGGTATCCGATTAATCGATAAATTAAATTCCGTATGCGGAAGGAACGGCTCTAACGGGAAATAATCAGAGTTTCGATCGTGCCACGTGGGAAGGAACATTTCCGCTCGCCATTCATTTCACTATGACAGCACCGTGTTTACGTAACGGATGCGTCGCCGACGACTTTTGCAAACACGATATTATTAGAACTTTGCATACGAAATGGCCGGTCTTTATCGGATATCGCCATTCTTAACTGACACACTTTGGTCCAGATAGGGAAAAACGCGTACGGTGATCGTTTCGTCGCGACAATTAGTCTAGGCTCATTATAATATCTTTGAACAACAGGAAGGAAAACGTGCAAACAGCCCACGATTCCGTTATCCGATAATAAATTAGGTAAATGCAAGGCAAACCGCGATTAATAATTAGAGGCTAAGCGTTTGTGGGCCACCAACGCGTGCTCGTTTAGGTGCGGCTTTTACGTCCTCGGCGACTGCACCCAGAAGCTTCGTGTTCTTCGATAATTAGAAGACGCGAACTCCGAGACGTGACCGAGCTTCCTCTTCTTTCGTTACAGGCCAAGTGGTGGAGGGTGTTGGCTTTCAAAAACCGATGATGTGCTCTTAGACATTCTTACCAGACGGTTTTAGTAGACATTTTGAATGGCAGATTCGCAACGACCTGCGTCTCGCGGACATCATTCCCGCAACGAGAGGATTAAAGGAGATGACCGAAAGATGCTGGTCGACCACGAAGTTTGTATTAATCTTATGTAAGGGGGTTGTGAATCGGGTTCATGGTTAAATAACGGGTCCATGGTCAGAACAGGGACAGGATCAGAGACGAGATGACAACTGGTCCTCGTATCTCCTTATATCGATGCAGTGATCGATAGATTCCATAACAGGACACGGTCGAGCGTATTATGTAAACCCTCGGGGACTGGCCAATCGGGTCACCGAATCATCAAGATTCGAGTTTCGCGATCACCGGCTGTTGATTCGCTTTCGATCCTCATTTTTCGACGCACTGGCACTCATTCGAGTCGTTTGAACCCCTCCACGCACACGAGTGTTTAGTGAAATTTGATGAATTAAATTTTTTAATTGATCATTCGTGCAAGTAGCATCCGAAACCACTACGGATTCGAAGCTCTAAGTCTCTCCTTTGCAACAACACTATATACATAAATTAATTTACGATTTTGTTTTAACATACTTGGACCGAATCCTTTCGAATCGAACAGCAATTAATCTGGTTCAGTGAGTTCTGATCGAAACTGAAATCCGCCGAGGAGTCTCTTCGAGAACTATTCTCAAGGATATCCAACTCGAAATTACATCGAGAGATATTAAGAGAAAGTTACGCGTCCATCTCGGAGTCTAATCGTAACACGGGACTGTCTCTATTTATTTTGCTGGACGGGAACGATCAGACGCAAGTCAGAGAACCAGGCTCGATCTGTTTCGCTCTAGTTTCCAGCAGAGGCTCCGAAGTTTCGTTCTTTCTGATGATTTTTGTTAAGGCCACTGGACCGTGCAGAGACAGCGAGTAAAGCAAAGTGGAAAGTTGCTCGGCGTTGTTCTCTTTCTTTTTCCCCGTGGCGTTCCTCGGTGGTTCCATCGTCTCTCAATTAGGAAGACCGTTCATTGAGTACACGTGTTATTAAAGTAATGGTTCCGCATTTTCACAATAGTTCTGCGCCATGAATCATTGATTACGGCTAAAGCGCCGCCGATTCTGAATCGACCGGTCCGTTAACTATTGGCAGATTGATAGAACCGGGAAAAACGAGCAATCGTTATCTACCGACGTGAATGTTAGTACACGTTAATGGACGAACCATTAGCCACCTGCTAATAAATTGGACCCCATAACTGATCCAAGCTAATTTGCACCTTGCACGAATTTTTTATCGGAGAACTGGTGAACCTTTTGCGTTGGGATTTTGCACACGCATCTATTAGTATTTTAAGTATACGTGTGATTTTTTAAAATTAGGCAGATCTTTTTTTAATGTTAAAAAGTTGGAAAGTAGTTCAATATCTTACAGTTTGATTTTGTCTTGCTGCACGCTTGTCGAGAAGTGTTCATGCGTGAGGAAAGCATTTATTCTGTCTCGTTCTTTTCGACTTCACTTTAATCATAGACTGTTATCGCACGTTCTGAGTCATCGAGTTTTGCCGACTGAAAATTTTACTTTAATTTACAACCATTAGAAATGACAGCTTTCCTTCGGCATTATTATATTAACTTTCTACAAATATTTACAGTTCCAATAAGCCGATGGTGAAAATGGTATAAATTGTATTCTCGCTACTTAATCAATCATTCGAGCGATCAGGTTACAAACGATTAGAAATCCTATATTTGATATTGTATGCACTAGACTGTGCACGTTTATGCACACACAGTGACCCAGAAACCCGCAGATAGAATTTGTTCAATTTAAGTTCGTCGATTTATTAAGAACACCACTTTCACTCAATAAAATTATTCATTCTTGTGTACGAACACTTTCGTGGGTACATCAAGTGCCTACTACTTAATTCCAGTTCACTTAAACCGCAGGAGAATTTTTATTTTGCATAAACTTCTATTCGCAAGAGAGTGTTTTACAGGAAAATCAAATGCCACAAGGATGTAATAAATTTTCCCCGCTCACTTTCTCGGCATTATGCAACGATGCACACAAGAAGATTAGTGCACATTGATTTCTACTGAAAAGATGAAAAAAAAAGACATTCCACTGACTCGAAAAAAAAAGATCGGATTCTTTAATATTTCTTCGAATATCATCTTACCTGTCGGAAACTCGACTCGGCGCGAATAGAAAGTCCGTGATCGAAGAAACCGACTGTTCGCCGACGGATCGAATTTACGAGATGCATAGAAAGTGTTATTTATGAGAAATATACGATGTCAATATCGTAAACGTTTTTGATCGTGCGCGCGAATAAGACGAATCGAGGCTATCGATCGTCATTATTTTGCTTCTGTTCGATCAAAATCGCTGAGCTTTTTGAGAACGTTTCAAGGAGTGGCACTGTGTTGCACTCAAGTGCATTCTCTATGATTTGGACTGTGGAGGTAAATCGCGTGGAAGATTTGCGCCGCGGATGATTGTCGCGGACTTTCGATGATTCGATACCTTGTGTCCGATGATGTTCCCCAGTTTATCAGAAGTTCGATGAAACGAACTCCGTGTGAAGTCGAGTGGCTCGGGTCAAGGTCTGCGCGCGTTTCAGGATCATCGTCCTCCTGCGGCGAGAGCATTCCATCGAATGTCGAAGGTCAAGAGCTCCGAAGCGAAATAACTTAATGGACGGTATTTGTCTCGATCTGCTTAAGCTTATTATACCGAGTGTCGTCGCGTAATTGGAAAACGGAGGATCCCCGGTTATCGACGTGGACAGCTGCCGAGACTTCGCGCTGCGTGGGTGTGATTAATGCGACCGTGTAATTAAACGCCCGCGGCGATCTGAAATCGCGAGACACTTCTGCACGAGTGGAAGTTCATTATTCCGCGACTCTTTCTGTCAAGTTATACATTTTCTACGTCGACTGCGAGGAACTGGAGCTGAATAAAAGTTGTTTTCCTTCTTGAATCATTTTAATAAACCCGAAATGGTACGTTCGTGTCCTCAGATTCGTTTAATCTCTTCACTGTTCTGAAGTTTACCGTTCCATTTTTGTCGTAAATGAATCAAATCCACAGTTTAAATACGGATGCACAAAAATCATAATTATGGTCATTTATGTGTACATTCTTGTACATTCTGGTATATTTTAGTATATTCTAGCATATTCCAGTATATTAGATCGTTAAGACTGTTGCATTCACAGGCAACAAATTTGTCTTCCGCCATAAAGAATCCGTGACACGAGGCTCGAGTTCATAAAACATGCATGAAGTAAACGATTTATAGGATGCTGATAAGCCCATGGGAATCAATGGCATGGGAAAGTTTAGTGAAATTTTCGCAGGTCTTTCATGGTATCAGTTTCTAAGCTCGTGAGTCGGACACCTTGACCCTCATAGACATTTTCTCTGTGTCCCCTCTAATTAGAAACTAATCTTCTTATCGTAATAAGACACGGCTAATAATACCACGGCGTGAATCATTCGTTCGGATCGATAAATATACTAGCAGGTAATACCGGTGAACAATGATTGTTCGTATTCGTTTTAATGCGAGAACCTACGCGCAAGATGTGTGCATTTATTAGTAACGCTGTTAACCCTTTTAAGGAGATTCGCGTAAGATAATCAGATCATTTCGAATGCAAGCCGAGTCGGATAATTATCGTTCGTCACGAAAGGAATACAAAAGGATGCATAGTCTACGTCAACGTTCCGTTGACCTTAACATTCTCGGCTTCATGCTTCATTAATTTTTACCATAAAAGTTGAACAGCCACGTCGGTTGCTCTAGAAGACATATCCCGCTCTTCTTCATTTATAATCACAATTTATGATCACAGTAAAAATTGCTTACACTTTAAAATGTAATAGTTAGATTGCGGATTTGATGCATTAATTACAAAAATATTTAGTTTAGATGGTAAACAATTCGCAGAGGTTGTGGAGGAGTACGTGGGATTTTAGGGAAGTGGAATAGCGGAGGAGAGTATTAAAATGGAGGCTTATTTAGTCCACGGTGTTCTAGAAGGTGTGTCTAAGTAAGGTTGCCTGGAAACAAGTTCATCGAGGCGATCCTTGCGTGAACTTTAACACTGCCTTTCTCTCTTGATTCGTCATGCTGGCACCCACATATTGTCGACTGTAGATGGTCTGGCTGATAATATCCTTCGAAGGGCCGTGAACTTGATGTGGCGCGTGTAGAATAGACTATGGACGTGTGCGTAGCAATGTTTCCTCTGGGAGCATTCAAATCTCATCCGGTTAACACTAAACCTACCGGCTATCAAAAGCGACTGTGCGATTTTTATTCTAATGTATAACGGAATAAAAAAATGTATTCGATCAATTCCCATGAAAACACCCTTACAATCTCCATAATTGTAAAATAAAAAATCTAAAACAGGTGATTTGACCGACGGTGGTAGGTTTGGGGTTAATGATAGTTCTTAGCAATTGAATGAGGATTTGCAGGAGGACGTTCTACAGGGAGTGCAAAATATAGTACTCACCACGCAGTCAAATTTGTGTATCAAAAACAATGGATTCAAAACAGAGGCTCGAAATTGCAAGTCCCCTAATTTAAAGCATAGCTCACACACGTACCCGCGCGCCAATGTATAGAACGGTCCGCATAAGGCAACATTCTCGGGATATCAGTGCGCATAAGAATCCCGGGGATGTGGTTCGCATTAATTCGCACGGTGCCGCGTATTTCCATTAGAATGGTCGGCGCGCGGCAAAGGGAGCTAATGAAATTTTTCCGGGCTTGCTAAAAGCGGCTCGATTCATCCAACCCTCGACCATAAACACATCCTTTCGCCAGGGCTACGATATTATAATGTCGGGACCCGTAAAGGGCTTCGGAAACGGCTGCCGTTCGACTCTGAAAGGGAACTCGCCGCGATCGGAACGAAACGACCCGCGGATTTGCACGTGTTTGCGTGTCTGGCATCGTTCGCCGGCGACACAACAAGTACACATTCGTACGGGACGAGAACCTTGATGCATTAACCGGTGTCCTTGAGACACGAGGCCATCTCCTGCGCAGCTCGCGCCGCCGATCGCCGGCTAAACGATTCACCCGGGTGCGAATCGAAAGCCGGACAACGTGGACAGGTCGGATTTTTCAAGAATTTTTAATTGTCATGATTATTATCTATTTATTTGCAGTTTATATTTAGCGAACACGTGATTTAAACTTGGTTATAACGTATTTAACATGTAATTTGTAAAAAGTCCTATTGTTAACATTTATATTAGATGAGAGACAATAGTATGAAATTATAACAGTTCGTATAGATCGGAGGATTTAAGGAAGATGAGGACGTTCCTAATGTTGTCCTTGTTCAGATTCGACTTGAGGGTGTGATTGACTGCACCAGAAATACACAGTCAAGCGATCTGACTAAAATTGCAATATTAAATACATATTGAATTTCCGCTAAGAATGAACTAAAAGAATGCAAAGGTATAATTGGTAGCATAAACTCGAGGTTCCTTGGACTCCCTGGGAAAGCCCATGATTGGAGGACAGATTGGATTGTTCAAGGATTTTTAATCGTGATTGGCTACACTAGAAACACACAGCAAAGAGCAATCGGATAAAAATTGCAGTATTAAATCCATATTGAATTTGGAAGCAGAAACCGCAATGGCGCAAGAAGCTAGACAGAATCCGACGTTTCGAGGTTCCTTGAACTCCCTGGGAAAGCCGGCTCACGAAATGACCAACCGGATTTCAATGATCGCGCAACGTTTGACTTTTCTCAGCACGGTCACCCGGTTGCGGCATTTAAACCGTGTTGTAATTCCCCTGGAAGCATAATCCGTCCCAGTTGAGGAAACGGATCCCACCATTGCCAGCGAACGATGATTCATACCGGTCTCTCTCGGCAGACAGTGTCTCGGTTTCCTTCACTGTTATTAACGCTACCAATAACTCGCAACATCTCTGTCTTGCTCGATAATTTGTTGCGTTACGTGACCGGCGACTCAGATCAATCATCGGCCATCAGTTCCTTAATATTTCTCATTCGCTTCACTATGAAATTCGCCACGCTGTTAATTATCGAGTCTGTTAAAATTGCACAAACCTACATAGTTAAAATTGAAGCACGAAATCGCAGAGCGTAGAATCGATTCGTCCCAATAATGTATAAACCTTGTTTTTCTTCGGGTCTGTTAAAATTGCGCAAACCTGCATAATTAAAATTGAAGCAAGAAATCGCACAGCATGCATTTGTCCCAGTAATGTTTAAACATTGTTTTTCTACGAAATTGTTTGCGTTTCATTGTTTTAAAAATCGAAAAAACTGCCCGTTGCTTTCTACTCCGCGGAGTAGAACGATTTTCTAAAGCTTCTTTCATACGTCTCTGCAAAAGAGTTACGGTATAGAAGAACGGGAATGCAACGTAAAAATACACTCGATATAAATCATGACTTCCGAGGTTTCGCAGCGGCGCTCATCCGTTTTATCCAGACGAGAGTTGAATGCGAGATCACTGACCATTTATTGTCTGGAGATTTTTCTACGCGGCATGAATGAGCCGTGTTGCAATTTATTATTGGCTCCGTGACGTATCCGGCAATGAGCGTCGAGGCATAGTGAAAGTAGAATGATTCTTCCGTCATCGTCGAAGATTGCAATTACTCCAAATAAAAGGCGATCCGTCCGTAAACCATCAGTCACATTTACGTAACCAACAACCAAGTCACGAGTTCACAATAAAATTTTCTTAGCAAAATAATCTGAAACAGCGCATTGTAATTTTTATTTTCTTGTAAACGAATGAAACGGTGGATGTTTCCTTTTTGTCCGTGGTCATTAAAAGCATGAGATATTTAGGACGATCCAATTACGCTGCTCATCGTGCATACTGTCCACTAATAATTCACAATAAGCGACAAATTACAGTATTTCGCGAACGATCACAGTCCGAGAGACACGATAATTGCGCAATCTTTTCCGACATTCGCAAACAACAGAAAAAACAGCCGCGGAACGATTGCTCGTTTAATTGGATCGATTATACGGAATTTATGCAGAAATGATCCGGAGATGCTCGTCGGATTATGCAACAAGTATACTGTGTGTCGGGATGCTAATTTCGGATTATCTGTTCCATCAGGAATGCGTTATACGAACATAGTGCGCCGCTGCGTTTTAGTTTACGACGGTGTTTATGTTTGACGTCGGCGATGCTGTTTCAAACGATTGCATTGTGTGCAGATGGAACACACAGCGCGGTGCGTTTTACGTCGAGTGACACGTTAACATTTCTATTTTTATTGTTCCTTCGAAGTTCAACTTGTGCAGTCTCGTGAATGTGCATTTTTAACCCTCTGCACTCGGAGCTGTTCTAATTCGAAAAATTTATATGATTTTCTTAATTTTATCATCAGACATTTTTTATGTCAGTAGTTTAGAAAAATATTAGATACGTTTAGCAATTTATTGAATACAAATTTAACAATGCCACAAATATTTTTAATAATGCTACAAGTGCAAAGGGTTAAAGATTTGGAGTACGAAGTGAGATTAATTATTTTGCGAAGAGATTTCTGAAAAATTTTAATGAAAGAATGATGCAGAAAAGTGCACTGCTCGGTCTGGATCAGGAAATCCTTGTTCCTATAGCGCAGGCTAGGCAACTACTCTGATTTCCAGGCGCGCGTGACGGGTTAGACGGTATCCGTCTCTCCTCTCCTCTCGCACCCCGTTTTCTTTTTCCAGCGATCTGACACTGAACTCGATCGTTGATCTCATTCAGGGTCGAGTGTTCCTCAAGTTCTTTCAGTTACGATCTACGCTGTTTTTACTCATCTTCGTCTCTCTTCCAGCGACCTCTGCGTTGCACCTGTTCATCCTCCAATTAATTGTACCGGGTGATTGAACTCTTGGAACCACTTGAAAACACGACTGTGTTTATTCAGATTTTCAGTGAAAAAATGTATACAATTTCACAACAAATGCAGTTTAGAAGCAGTCGACGATGATTCACTCGATGTCTAATTGCGAAGGTTCGAAAGCGACTAATCTCACGTGGAAAGTCGGAGGAAATGTCATCGAAACGGAAGTTGCACATCAGTTGCCTACGATCAACCTTGTCGTCCTACTGCATTCTTCATCATTATAGGACTCACAATAGACCAGTGGCTCTCAATCGTTTCGCTCTTCTTTTAATCGCTATCCTCGGTAGATTCTGATAAAAATGTATGTCAATAATTTCCTGTAAACCGAAATAAAATTCTATTTTGGTTTTGTTAATATACAGCTATTGGAGAACATATAGGCATACAATTTATATCAATTTTCTCCTTTTTTAGGAAATTACGATCTACAAAGAAGTTCTAATCATTGAAACCGTAAAATAAATTGTGGGGCAAGGGGTTAAACACGAATTTACTTCGACTGCGAACTAAACTTTGATGTTTCCGCTGTATCAACAAACAGAAGAATCAAGAATCAAGCATCAAGAATATTACCGAAAGTTAGAAGGCTATGTTTAACACTGTAATTGCCGGTTATGGTACATATAAAAGGCTTTTCCAGTAGTAATTCATCCCGGGAGCAGTCGACATGAAACAATTCTACGGCCGTGCCTCTAATGAATAGTCAACGTATATATTATAGGATAATTGCCGAGTGGTAATGCAGTAATAGTTTAATCACAGCCCTTCAGCGTTTGTTGGATGTAGGGTTTCACCTCAGTGAAAGTCCCTCGACATTTTCTCCCGGCCGTGTTCATCTTGTAATGTGCAATTGAACAATTACTCCGACGATTTTTATCGCCGCCAGATTGAACTTTATAATGATCGTACACGCAGCATAGAACTCGCTAATTGAAGCAGTGATACTTCTCCGCACGTCCTTATTAAATCGCTGCTTCTCGCGCGTTTATGGCTGCTACAACTTTTCGAGGAGCAACAGAACACGAAGTTTAATGGAATATGATGTTCAAACTGTTGTAACTTCGCGACAAACTGTCCCACGACGATGCGCCTGCACTCATTTCGTGGCGCAAAGTCTCTACTTTCACCTAGCCACACCGTTCGTTTTATCAAACCGTTTGTTTCTTAACAAAATCGCACATTTCTCTGTTTCAAACGTTTCTACAGAGCTTGGAAAATTTTTCTCTACACTGAAACGATAATGGACTTGTAGATTTAAGTCCATTATTAGATTGAAGATTTTTTGTTGCTTCTTGATTGCACTTTACTCGGCTTCAAAAGATTTTTATGTAAACTGAAACAACTTCTCCCAGTCTGTTGTGATATCTCCGATTATCCCCGCTCTAGTTATGTCGAAACTTACGCAACGATTGAGCGTGTTTTTTGGATTAGAACGGACGAAGAAAGGAACCGAGCTTTTTTGCGTGGACATTCCTCGAGATTACTATTTCATGGCTTCGGTCCATCGATTTTTATAGTCGATCGAACTCCGTATTCTTTCTCGATTGGTCCGCACTCGTCACGGGAATTATTACAAGAGGCACTTTGACACAAAAGCCTCGTTTTCTCTTACTTTCCTGATTGATCGGTTGACTAGCCGTGCCACGCATCGCAATGCTGCAACCTTTAACGGAAACGATCAGCACGCACTCCGTCGCCGACGACTATTTTCGAAAGAATGCGCGACACGGAAGGAAACTCGTGCCATACGTGAAACGTCTGCTTTCTGCTTCGGTGACACTGCAATCGATTCTATCGGACGTTGTTTGTGCGAAATATTTATGGAACACTGAAAAACGTGTCCGAGCACACGCCAGATGAGAATAAAGCGACGAGAATCAGGTTATTAGGACCTAATATCCGTCCGTTTCTCTCGCGAGGCGAACTAACCGCTTCCGCTGGCCTGGAGCCTTTCAAAGCGCGGCCGATTTTTGCGTTTCGCCGATTTTTACGGACGCGAATTATAAATTGAAAGAGGAAATTACACCGAGCAGGTTATTCATTCCCGCATAATGCGCCGCGATAGCGGGATTGATGACGTGTCGAGCGCCTATTCGATAAGTTCGATGACTCCGAAATGGAGATTGATTTCAGTATCGTTGAAATTTTTCTTTTCTCACGTGTGAATACGTGCAGCTAAGAGAATATTTTAATTAGTAATTTCCAAGCTTTCTAAATCAATTTTGAGCGTCTCACGGTAAAATATACGAGTCTGTGATAAATTACATAATTTTTGAAAGAAGTCCAGTGTGCAATAAATGTGAAACACACAGCTGCGGCGATTTTTCTAGCGATTAATTAATTGGCCGCAGATGCATCCGCCGCAAGACTCTCTGTTTCGACTTCTCTTTCGCAGAGAAGCGAAAACTGATGAAACGCGCCCGGTGTTTTCTGCCGTTTCTAGATTAACGGATAAGTGACTCCGCAGAAAACACTTTATTTCGCACAGTAATTACGTGCCAGACGCAGCCCGTTTCACGTATCCGCGCGTTGCATCACGGATTCCGGTGCAACTCGATTTATTCCACTTTTCAGACACAGCATCCGTTTGTTACATATAGAATGTTCAATCGCGAAGAATTCGACCACCGATTTTTCTGCAACAATTTTATATCATCAATTGTAGAGAGCAGAGATTATTCTTCATTTCATTTGATTCATTCCTATACATTTTTTTAGATAGGAATTTCGTTAATGAAGCTGAGGATATATCCCATTACGAAAGCGTTCACAGTAAATTTTTATTTTTGATCCTTTTTTAAGATTATAAATCGAATAACCTTGAGTAAACCTTGAATGACTATATCGTTGCAAAAGTGTGAATTTGGAGGGCAAAACCTGTAAAAAATTGATTTGCAAAAGGGTGTATGATATTTGACTTGCAAAATTATGAATTTGGAGTGCGAAACCTGTAGAGATTCCCAAATTCTTGGAATTCCGACCGATTCCAATTATTCATCGAAGAAATACATTTTTATCTATTACACTACATTATTTACAATGTTCCTCGCAAAACACTCACGACTAACAAAGTCCTTTCTTCTGTCAACAGTGTGGTAGCGGGTCCGGTTCCACAGAGGGTGTGATCGGTAGCGTGAACGGCGTGAACAGCAACAGTGGCGGTGGCATGGACTGCATGCCCCTTCGTCCAGGTCCGTTTCACTACCTGATAAGCGAGCAGGCCAAGTCTTTGGTGGCCCTGCAGGAGCTGCAGAATGAGGTCGGCGCCCTTCTCGAGTTCCGGGACCTCGTCATGGAGACGTTCCCGAACCTGCGACACAAGATGGCTGCGACGGCGTCCGCGGGAGCGTCCGTGATGTCCTCTTCGTGTGCTCAAAACTCGCACATCCCTTTACCACTCTCTAGCCCATCTTCCCGTAGGATCAACGAGTGGGAGCCGGGGAAGGTTCGTCGACGGATACCTAGAGAAGGTGGCGAGTCCTCTTCTTCGTCTTTGCCTAGAAGTCGTAGTAATTCGCATAGCGGCGGCACGAAGAACAACTGTAGCGCCACGGTGCAGGATTCTGGCTTCAGCACGGAGACATCTTCGAAAGACAGCGCTTCAACAGCGATAGCGCCTAGACCGAACAGTCCTAGGCCAGCGATCCTGGATGAGGCGGAGGACGAGCTATGGAACTTGTTGAACGTGATCCACCTGAAGGGTATCAGGCTCAGAGAGGAGGTAGAATGTCTTCAGGGTCGGCTGGAGAGCGTGGCGCCCGAGGATCTGGCCTCGACGGATATTTTGGAGGCTGTGAAGGAAGTGACGTTCCTTGGTGGCGACAGGACAACAGCGGTAGACCTCGAAGACGGTACGGAAGACTCGGAGAGGAACTCGCAGGTGATAGCGCTTAGAAGAGAGAAGGAACAACTGCTGGACAAGGTCGCGGAACTTGAAGCCGAGACGATATCGAGCCGCGCCAGGGCGCAAGAGCTACAATCGGAGTTAGCTGCTCTCTCAGCCCTGAAGACTGGATTAGAGGATAGGTTGAGGGCAGGACTGAACGATTCGTCCTCGGACATCCTCACCCCCGGAGCGCAACGGCTCCAACCCATCGCACCTGTTCTCTCGTCGCCGAAGAGCAACAACGTTAGTAATATTAAGAGCAAGTCCTCGGCGTTCGCATCTGTCGCGACGAACACCAAGGCCCACAAAAACCGGTTCAGGACGAGGACTATCGAAAAGAATGTGCTCGTCGACGTCACCGCTGCTAGGAACGAAGAATTAAGGGATATCGATGTCGAGGCGAGCGTGAAAGAGAGAAGAGCGAGGCTAGGTGCTCTGGACTCTGTTCTTGTGTCGCCTACCAGGGTTGCGCACGTCAAGGACGTCGAATCGACGAAAATTGCTGCCATTCTCCGCGAACACTCTCCCCTTGAGCTGCAGCGGCATTTAATCACTACTACCGTCCATAATCAGGTGAGATTAACGAGATTTTTCGAGTTTTCGCAGTGAGGGTTTACTATGGGGGGCTTGGATTCAATAGAATCTGTTGTTACGTTACAGGTCCTACGGAGGAGGTTAGACGAGGTACAGAAAAGCACAGAAACCCTCTCCGAACGGTTAGATAAGGCGCGCGAAGAGAACGACGACCTACGTTTTCAGGTAATTAATAATTAGACTGCGGATCTTTATGCATTTATGAAGAAATTAACAAAAATCTAAAAATATTGTTATGCTATTTCCAACGTGAAAAGACTGTTAAGAGATGAAATGAATTTTTATTTAACTACCGCTTCCCACAATCGACGCAGAATATTTTTATTTTGCATAAAGACTCGCAGTCTATTAATAATTCCACCAACTTCCTCACCCTATCATCTAGAAACAGACTAACCAAAACCTGTTACTCCCATTGCAGCTGGAGGAGAGGAACATCGAGCTGGAAGGTACGCGGGCGCGCGTCCGCGTGCTGGAAAGACTTCAGCAGCGTCCTCCAACGGAGTTGGATCCTGACGGAAACGGGGACCAGTCTCGCGATCAACCGGGTCTAGAGCCAGGCAGTAGCACGGAGTCCGCTCGCGATCATCACCAAGCCGTGGAGGTGAAGCCATCACCTCGTCGGCGACCTAGTCGTATACCTTTACCAGGATCCACATCAAAACCAGCAGCACCTCGTCCACCAAGCCACGGTCGTAACGACAGCAAGGAATCGTTGAAGTCGTTGACGAGACCGCCCCGCGATTCTAGTCGTGACAGTCACGGTGGCAAGTCTCTGTCGAAGGCTCGGGACTCTAGCAGAGATTCCCTCGGGAATAAAAGCTTGACAAGGAACAGCGGGACCAACAGCGGAACCGGAAGCACCAACGGGAACAGCAAGGAAACGAACAGGGAGTCCCTGAACAGGTCCCTGCCGCGTAACAATTCCAGCCGAGACTCCCTAAACAAATCCTCCTCGCTGTCCCGAGCCCGAGACTCGCTGGAGTCGTCTAACAACCTCGGCACATCCTCATCCCCGGGGACAACCCCTCCGCGAAGACCGCCCGCCCCCGCACGCCGTTCCTACAGCCTGGCCCGAGCCTCGACGTCCATTGACTCTGAGAACGGCAAGGTACGACCCGTAAAGCAATACTTTTGGAGCAACTGGCTGAAGTCGTCGTTGTCCAACGGCCCCGTCTAGTAGACACACATCCGACACCTGGACGGACCATTGTCGCTGTTAGGGACACCTCGTTCGTTACGCGTACCCACGCCCACTCCCCGTCATCCTTCGAATCATTCCTGTGTCTCGACGCTGCGCGATACTTTGGCGATTTGGCTGGACAAAGTTGTTGCTAAAGAATAAATACTCTTCATGGTTCTTAGAGATTTTTTCGTTGATCAGTAGATTTGACGCTTGATTTTGATTTTGCAACGGTGTACAGGGTGTGAACAGCAATGACTATTTTATTAGAGACTTCGTTTTGTTGAATCATACGATATGGAACATCCTGTACATTTTTAAGACTGTTTAACCCTCTAGTCCTTTTTTGGTTAGGAGCATGAATGAATTTGTCTTTTTTTAATTGTAGTAGTGTTTAATAGAATGCAGATGATATAGATTTCTTCTCTGAGGGTGCTAGAGGGTTAATGTTTCTCGAGTAATGGAACAAAAGATCATTTTAGAGATTCTTGATGACAGGATACGTTTACTCAGAGTCACCGTAGTCTGTCATGCATAGACAGCGGATTTGATCCATTGAGAAGACTTTCAAAATACTGTTATATATATATTTTTTTCAACCTCCAGGTTGTTACAATTCAGATATAACATTTTTGTTCTGCATAAAGATCCGTTGTCTAGTCATGCAAATCATTTTCACTTTGTACAGTTTTACCATTTTTGCATGACTATAAAATCACCGATTTCAGAAAAAGATCAGTATTAGATACTGGAACAATGCACACATATTTTGATAATCATAATAGCTGTCCATAGTGGACAACTATTATCATAATCAGTGTGCATCAGGTGTCCTATTGCGAATGTATAAATCCTATTAATTCTTGTCAGGCGGACAGTACTTCAAAAAAAAAAAATCGTTCTGTATCAATTTTCTTATAAACATTTTCGTTAATACTCTTCTGAAAATAGACCCAACCCCGCCACGCAAGAATCAATGGACATTGTGAACTGTTCTTTCGACTAACTCATAAATTGTTTAATGAAATCGGTATAATTGCTTTTTGATGTGACTTAATTCACCGATGATTCAATTTTGCCCGGCTAGATCGCTGAAAAATCCCCCAGCGCTCGGACCTGTGCTCACAGCCGAGTGTTCCCGGTAAACAGGACGGCCGAGCTAGACCGGAAGTGAGGCTGCGGTCGCATCGAGAAAATCGGTAGCTAGTCCCCGGCCATCGGTCTACCAAGTATAACCGATCGATCACTGATATTTCAAATTCTGATTTCGCCACCACGAACAAACAAACGAAAAAAAGATCACGATCATTCCTTTATGACCCATCCTGCAATCTTTTCTTCTCGGCGTTCTCTCTCGTGGGCTCCTGTTTACACGCGAAAACGAAAGAAAAATAAAAAAAAAAGTAATGGCACAGACAAATACACACACATCGATGCCTACGAGAACGGTGGGTCGTTCTCGTAAAAATAAAAACTGTTCCGACACGTGGTTCACGTGGAACTATTGCCTTAAACACACGACGAAAAACAATCGCCCGACGATCCACTACCGAAAATGATCTCTGGAGCTTAGGCGAGCGTGCGTTCGAGCCCGTCCCCGGCGGTCCAATAAAGAAAATGTGGCCCCTTCTCGCGTGCCGCCGGTTTTTCTCGTAAGTTATGCTTCTTTTATTATCATTTGCTTCGATGCTTCTTCCTGGATGTGGTGAGCTATTTAGCCTGTATCTTTTTTTTGGTCTTACGTATGTATATCCTGGTTTGTCGTCCTTATTTTTATTATTGTTTCTGTATTTTTCAATGTAGTAGGAATTTTGTATCCTCTCACCTTAGAGTTTTTCGCATGCGCACGCACCCCGTAGTCAGCTTCCCACTGAAAACCAACTAAATTCTTGGGACATTTTCACTGTTTTTGATTGTTTTTGTTTTCTTTCTTTTTTAGTAGATCATTCTCTGTGCCGTTCCTCATGGGTGATTTTAATCCTGGATCTTTATGCTGATTCATAGTATTGTTCTTTGAGCGGATGAAACGAGGTGAACTCACAGTATTGGTCCTTGAGATTGGTCCTGTAGAATGGTAGAGGATTAATGGAAGTTCGAGTAGCAGGATTAGCGTAATTGGAATTGCTGGAGTTTCAGTATTGAGTGTTTACTAGAGATCCTTACTCCAATGTATTTCAATACACTTGTATTAACGTATCCGCATTTGAATTCGTTTTAATATGTAGAATACAGTTACTAATTTCCGAAAGCGAAATATGGGTATATAAAATAGCAGTGGCCGCTCAAGTCAAGTGGAGGCCACAAGCGGTAAAAATATTCGGGTAAATTTATTGTTGCTCCAACAATTGCGAAATTTGTGAAACCCATAGTCTCGATTCGATACATAAGTTAATATTAGTGTTTTAAAAATTATACAAATTAAAATGAGAATGCATTAACGCATGTTCAAAACCACGATCTCTAGTATTTACCCTTTTCTGGTAAATTTCTCTCTGCCTCTATACCGGAAATAGTTTCCGCCTTCGGTAGCGTGACACATATTCGAGATAAGTGCATGTGGATTGGTTTAAACGTAACGAATCTTGTGAATTCACTGGCTCATTGAATTGTAACAGTTTCATGCGGATTTGACCGAAATTGTTTCATCAAAATTGAATTGGTATGGGGATGATCAGCGCGTGATTTTTAGCGAGGGGTAAATGTACCCCTTTAACAATCCTCTCGCCCCTCCCTCCTGATTGCCATAATTGAATACCAAGGTCGGGGCAGAAGAAAATGCCGATCAATTTACTTTAACACGCACGACCACCAAACACGAATTATATTTCGACAGCAAATTGTCACACCATTGCTAGTCAGAGTACCACCCCTATTTTTTTCATATTTTCGTGTACGATCTCCCATTAATCTTTCAGTTTTGTTTGCTCTTTCATTTGCTCAAGTTTGATCTTATTTGCTAGCGTTGCTTGTATGCGGACGTGTAACCTCGAGAGCCATAAACGCGTGGCTCGGAGTCGCACTTTATATGATTGATGCAAAGGAAAATGAATCGACCACACGCTTACCTGCTTAGCCTTGCGGTTCATTATCCATCTCACGTGTCCAGTGCTGCGTGTTACTCCGAATCAACTGTTGATTTACGATGTCAAAAAAGCCTAATGTCTCTTCGACACGATTAACCACCGACTGTTATAGTTTTCGGTGTCGGTTAGAACCGACGATTGCTTCTCCAATTAGTCGAGACGATAAGATTAGGCTGACGCCTTTGATTTTTAATTTCTCATTAATCGCTGGCACAGCAGGTATAGTCATTATCACTATACTCAGTACAGAATGTCTAGCAAGTAATGGACAGCTTCGGTAAAGGTCCACTATAAGTGTGATCCACCTAAACATCTCCCTTATTTGTGATGACAATTTACAACTTTTGTTGACGAATTTTAAGAAAGTGGAATCGACTAAAATCTGATTTTCAGTGGTAGCAGCATACTTAGAACTGAGATAAATAAAAATCGTAATGAATTCTGTCGAATCTGATATTCTAGTATTTTTTGAAAATTTTCAGAAGCTATAGCTCATTGCAACGTCGACCGATTTTGATGAAATTTTCAGAATACGTTTAATTAATCCATAAAAGCCCACAAAAATTGCAAAATTATTGGTCACGTCACGTAGCAAACCAATTATTCTAATTTTCCAAAAAAGTTCAAATCGTATGGTTCAATATTAAAAAAGGTTATCGCCTTTTTACGTCTTTTCACCAAAGAAAAATGTTCATCCAGCTTCCATTACTTCCTCGACAGTCTGTGCAATAAAAAAGACCGTATACGAGCACTGATTATCGTGGGGTTTGGTTTGTGTACTTTGCCTCTGAGGGGTTGAATCGCAGCCGCGTGTACCAAGCTGCAAGTCAATTGACAAAATGGGGAGAATTCCTTGTCCACGAAGAACCAAGTGCAAAACGTTAACGAGACCTCTATTTTTCAGAGTTGCACCGAGCCACCGAGTTCCTGGTGTTCGACGAACGGCAGCTTCCGGCACAGCGACTCCTCTTTGTACACGGACTCGTTGAACGAGGAAACTTCATCGGTTACTGGGTCCACCAGGGTGGAATTCATCATCGGATCGCCTACGAGAAGATTCAGACAGAGCTCTGTCTGGCCGCATCGATATTTCGACAGCATCGACTCCACTGCGATGCCTGAAAGCTTAATCACCGATGATTTCGCTGCAAACCGTGACGATTCTCTGTTCTACGCGTAGACCAACCAAGATTTCCTACAGCTTTTCCCTGGTTAGCAGCTTAGAAGATTATACAATTGTTTAACTTAATCCTTGAAGAGCAAGGATTATCAAATTTTTCGACGTAGTCCTTGCGGTTCAATCGTTTATTATCTGTTGTTGTAACGAGAATCTTAATTTATATAGTACGTAATAGAAGAATTAAGATTGAACTTCCAGGATTGGATTCTGGGCTTCACGAGTCGCTAACAAGGGGAAACTGTATCATCGAAGACTTTTAGAAAAGACGAGAAATCTATGTTCGAATGACTAACCCTGATCAGTGCCTTTTGTGTACTGCGATCATCTAGGCTGCGGGTGTTTACTCCGATTCACACTTTTATAAATTTAGAAGCTTCGTCGAGGTTTCGTCAGTGGTCAAACATATGCAGAATGTTTTTTTTTGAGACTTGAGAATTGACGGTCACAATTCACCCAAAATCCAACGATCAATTTTTCATTTTTCATTGAGAAATTCGTTTACATACGTTTTAAAAGAAACAACTTATCAATTCTTTGCCTTACGATACCGAATCGAACTCTACTATTAAGTATAGTTGTGCGACTAACATAAATTCGCTTTCGCTTCGAGGAATCTGTAAACAACAAAGGAAGTTTAATCAGTGCAACCGTGAAAGAAATCGTAAGGCAAGGGGTTAATTAGTAGAAAATTCTTTCCTCATCGGTTGCATCGCGGTTTCCAAGACACTGTGCATAATTCTGTGTACGCCGTGCTTCGGTTAATTTTATTGCGTAAAGCTAAGCAGCGCATGGCCTATTAAGCATTATAACTATAGCATCACGATAAAAGAACGCGAGGAAATTCACTGATATTTTGAAACGGATTTGTCTCGTCGAATATTCTATTCGGAGTCATTTATTTTATTATTTCACGAAATAACCATATTTGCTGGAAACAAGGGATCGACATTCTTTCATACGCATAAAGAGAAACCAACGGCCGAAGAAAACGTGTATGCCAGTTATTTTTACAGTAGCCTATCGTGTCATCTCATCGCACCAGACTCGTCCATTTTGCATTTCAATTAGCATTTTCGCAAACTTATTCCACGCAATACCAGACTGTACTTCGCATCTCGCGCACTATGGAATTGTCTTTCGTAATTATACCGAGGATTTTGTGCATTTATGGCGGAAATGAATTGACGAAACATTCTTCTGAAACATGAAAATAATTATACAATTTAAAAGCCCCATGCTAGAATGACTCATCTTGATTATTGTCATTATCGTAGCAAATTATTTTGCACAAAGATCCACAGTCTATTTATTAACAGATCGATTAATTGACTTTATCGTCGTCGAGCTGCGCCAGGAAGGGACGTAGAAAGGACATTCGTTCCGAATGTAGAAATTTTGGAACTATACAAGGTTCACCGATGTGTGTTCGAATGATTTACAGGAAGTTTTCTTAACTTGTAAACAGTCTGACGCAGTTTTATAATTATTTGACTGGACAGCGGATTTGATGCATTCATGGCAAAAATGAGTAGGTGTAATTTAAAACAGTAAAACATTAGAAGCATTTAAAAATACTGTATTATTGTTAAGAAAGGAAACAAGTTTCTATTTCACTCCAGTTTGTTGCAAATTAGCTAAAAAATGTTTATCTTGCATGAGGATCCGCTGTCTAACGACGATGAAAAGATTTTAATGATTTTTATAACATGCAGAAGCGAATTCAACATGAAATTTCGTTGAAAGGGATATCGGTTTGTACATGGCTGTTACGTATGAATCCCTGATTATCTTTATTTCAGTATAACGACTTTCAACGCTCTTAAAATGTCGGGAGAATGTGTCGAATGATATATACAATTTTAATTTTCTGTTTATCGTTAATCAATATTGATTTTAACGAGAAAATTGTTATTGAATAAAATTAACTTCGAACGAAGCGTTCGCTCAATCCTGACTCAGCGAGTACAAGGTTTCTAGTATTTTTCTCATAAGTATCATGTGCATTACACTTTTATAGTTTGTATCTACGAAGCAATCATGTTTACTCACACAATAGACTACTTCGTGCATAATTCTGTTCATCAAACTTAAGACTGTACGTATACGTTGATGTACACAGAAATTTACTAATCTTTTTATACACTGGAGTTCATTCGAATATTCTTCTTCTTTATTTATATAGAAAGACTATTTACTTTTTCGACGTACTTTACGAGTTAATCAGTGCAATTTTTGTGTGCGCAACATGGAATGCAATATTCTTTTTCATTTTTATCTGTTTCCAATGTACGTAAGAATCATGTGCAATTGAAAATATTAATTGTATACAGAGAGTATACATCGACTCAAATTTTCGCAATTGATTATCTTTTTAATGTTCGTCGAAATATCTCGCGGGAACATTAGCAAATAAAATCAGTCAGCGTCAGACGAATATCTCCGACCACGCTTTAGCACATTCCATGCAGCGAATTTCGAAGAACCACAATCTCATATTCCATGTAGAATTTTTATACCTTTCGTTGTAATTAATAGAATTTATTTATTTGTGTGTGCGTGTGAAATGCGGGGACTATTATCAAACGTTCGTAGCGAGGAACACTGACGCGACATTCGTTATTATTCAGAGAAAAATCATGTTACTTTCTCGACGAATACTGAACAAGACACAAGGAGCCACGCGATAGTGGACGATACGCAGAAAATAGGGTGCTCGATTATGCGAATAGCATTTCACGGAAACACATATCACGCGTGGCGACCTATCTTCGACAATATACTTGAACGCCACGCGAAAATATACTGTGCAAAATCAATAATAAGCTGTAACATCTTTTCTCGATCGAGTCAAGCTGAACGTCTGAATTCTTAAAAAGCTTTTTATTTCTTCTGTAATGGATTTTTGAAATCTCCGAGAGGCGCGGAAATATTTATTTCTCTTTTTGTTGGTTCTTTTAGTATTTGAATTAGGAAACAAGCTCGTACTCATCGAAGAAAAGAGAATGTACCGAAGGAAGGAGACGAGAAGCGTGCACGATTTTTATTGTAAACGTTAGATGTCGATGATTTTACGGATTCCATTAGTCGAATCGTAAAAATACGGTGAATCGACGAAAACTACTACGTACCATACAGTTCCTTGCTTCAACCAATTTCGTTATTTATAATAAAAGAATGAGAGAATGCGAGTGAGAAAGTAGAAGAGAGCGAAAGAGGAGGTATGCGGCGAATTAATTGTGAAACTATCGAGCGTACGATTTAATCACAGAGCTAAACTTGTGATCTTAGTATAAAAGAATAACCGCGCGAACTATGTGATTAACTTACCCGAACTGATAGGACTGACGGACTTTACTTATTATTTTAGCGAGTCGAGAATATAATTAAACGCGAAACGTGAAACCAAAATCGATGAACGGTTTAATCGGCGCGTTTATGCGAACGTGAGAACGCGAGAAATGGAGAAAATGGAAGAATAATGCTCAGAATTAATTAATTATTCTCGTGCAGTCGACGACTGTGGATATGGCTATTATTTTTATATCTTAATTATCGACTGTGAGAAAACGGAAACGACGAAGAACGAGTTAGCAGCTTCCTTATTTTTTTCTCGATGATAGTTCTTTTTATCGTCGGTTGTATTATAAACTTGATCGATCTAGCGAGCCCTACGTGTCCATTCTAACGGGGACTCCGTTCGAACTATTGCTTTATTATCGAGGTCGAAAACAATACCGGCATCATTTATCTCTGTATATACGTGAATTATTTAAAGTTAGTTTAATGTACAGAACATCTGTGTAACGATATCTCTGCGATCATGTGATTCGTTTAATAAATACGATATTACGTAAAGAATGACTTTCTTTAATTGATCCCATGTTGTCTTATCTTGTTAGCTCGATGCAAATTTTTCCAGCTGCAAAATAACATTAATTGTTCTCGTTAATAATTTTAGAGATAAATAAAGTTGAACATGTCCAGTGGCGCTGGAGGTTAAACTGTTATGTGGCGCCACCTGTGCGAATGAGTCGAACTAAAAGTTGGCGAACAGTTTGAGCGTTTTGCCGCTACGTCCAGTGGCGCTATTTTGAGATTTTCGAGGAAATGGTATGCGGCGCCACCTGTGCGAATGAGTCGAACTAAAATTTGGCGAACAGCTTGAGCGTTTTGCCGCTACGTCCAGTGGCGCTATTTTGAGATTTTCGAGGAAATGGTATGCGGCGCCACCTGTGCGAATGAGTCGAATTAAAATTTGGCGAACAGCTTGAGCGTTTTGCCGCTACGTCCAGTGGCATTATTTTGAGATTTTCGAGGAAATGGTATGTGGCGCCACCTGTGCGAATGAGTCGAACTAAAATTTGGCGAACAGCTTGACCGTCTTGCCGCTACGTCCTTTGGCGCTGTACGGAGGCCTTTCAGGAGCAGATGAATCTTGCCGGAATTAGCGTCTTATGGGCAGAGCGGCAAGAATCATCTGCGGCGGGAATAAATATTGATTATTAACATGATTGTTTAACAATACAGACTTAAGATCACTTCACACATTGCACATATGTAGACAAATAAGATAAACATTATTATTTATTAGTTAAATCCTTTTATTCGCTGTTTAAAAAAAAATTGCTCTTGTTAGTTCGGGCGTTTCACCGCTACGTGGCGCTAGCATTTCACTGCCCGTGAAAGCGTTAATTTAAAAAAAATCGAAACCAGCCAAAATTATGAAATTCTGAGATATACGTTCGATGCGCAAAATCATCGAGATCATTTTGAGACCAAGAGCATTGGTTTTGATTTGAAAAATCACAGTATAAGATAAGACTTCATGGGATCAAGAAGTTCGTATTTATTAAACGATATAATAATTCTCTGAGATTCTAAATAAAACATTTCGAACAGACATCAAAACATGTTGCTATCTACATACCATTAATCCTCTCATTGTCTTCCATACCTGTAAGAACGAAGGATCAAAAGCAGAGAGGAACAAGCATCAACGTCAAAGTAAAATAGCCTTTATTACATCGTGAAACGAGGACAATTTAATGAACGTTCAACAATTTCTAGAATTCTCTTTCACTCACTCGTTCGTACTTTCACGTATACAAGCATCCTTTTATTCTCTCTCATTCTCTCTCTCTCTCTCTCTCCACACATACACATTCTTGCAATCGTACGTGTCACTCGGTTGATCTGCTTACAGTTTTGCCTCGCACCTCTTTTCTTCCCTTCGCTGTAATCGTCTCCGTTCACAATCTCTCGAGAATCGGCTTTGTCTCCACGAATCTGTATTTCGCGATTGCAAGATCTTCTCCCAATCTACTCGCGTAATTCTTAATCGTTCCTCCTATCCGCCCATTATTCGTTCCCACCTACACGTCCATCGAAAACCCTTTTTCATTCTGATCGTTCTTTCTCTCCAACCTATAAGCGGGTACATGTAGCATACACATTCAGATCGATCCCAAAACTGCACTCTCTATCCCTGCAGAAAAAAGGCACGAACTGGCGGAAAAGTCGGCCTAACTGTATAATATTTTCATTTATTTATTATGGATGGAACTTCGTCACAATACAATTATTTTTAATTTTCCTTTTATTTTCCTTTTCGTTTCTGCTTCCTTCCGAACAGCTCGGATTCATCAATGTCTGCGTCCGAGCCGAATTCACCTGATTTCACCTGATCGCGGAAGCCAGCTGCATAGTGAGCGCAATGCTCGATCATTCCCAACAACTTCTCCAAATATATATCTATCTATCTATATAGTTACTTATTTATTTTACGCGTTTCAACATCTTCGTTCCCTTCCTACGTCGAATGCCCATTCCCAACGATCGAGTTTCCGAGAGGATCGTCGTTACTATCATAATCATAATCCACTAACAATTCCTCAAAGTAAGAAAGAAAGTTCTTGATCGATTGAACCGAAAGAAATTCCAGAAAGATTCCAGGTCACGCACCGCGCCACCACTAAGCAGCCATCGGCTTCCGGTCCCCCACCATTTTATTTTTCCTCCACCGTGCTCGAATTTCTTCCCCCGAATATCCGCGGTAATGTTACACGTCGTTATTCCTGGCTTCTAAATGTAACCTTACGAATGTATTACCTATGTACACCCACCACACGCTCACCCACACAGAAACACACACATACACGCACCCACGCAACACGAGGCGAGTGCATAATCTTTTCTCGTTCACAAAATCTCCGTGTCTCCGTGTGTGTGTGTCACACTTATATCTAGACTGCGGATTTCATGCGTTTATAACAAAAATTGGTACGTAAAGTTTAAAGCAGTAGAGGTATTTCAAAAAATATTTAAGAACGTCAACTATTAGTATTAGTTCCAATTTAATCGAATAATTAAAACAAGATAGAAATTTTCACTTGGCCTCTGTGTTTTGGAATCGCAGCAGACATTTTTTATTTTGCATAAAGATCCGCAGTCTACTTATAACACTAGACTGCGGATCTTTGTGCAATTTGCAATTTCCCTAGAACAATCTAGAACCAAATCAGATCTTGTTTTCTGCGGTAGAGAGTAGTCTTTCCAGATCGGAAATCGATTTTAAAATCGTACTGACCCCTTGCCTTACAACAGAGTCTAATAAATATGTTATCTTCTTTACACCGAAATGAAATTCTATTTTCTATTGTTCGCAAGAAAGTAATTTCGGTATTTTGAGATTATGAAATCGCACTTGGATCAGTTTTTCGCCGATAAGGACCAGAAATTTTATGAGCGCGGAATTGTGAAGAATAGAACATCGAACAAAAAGAATTGGGTTTTTATTTCACCCTTAAAATACCGAAATTACTTTATTGCCAATCCAATATTTTGGGCTTGTTCGTGTATAGTTATTGGAGAACATATAGGTATACAATATATATAAATTTTCCCCTTTTTTGGAAATTACGGACTACAAAAAAGGTTCTAATAAATGAAACCGTAAAATAAATCGTAGGGCAAGAGGCTAAATTCCGTCGAATTTTATGTTTGAACATTTTTAGAACCATAATTAATTAATTGCACAAAGATCCGCAGCCTACTTATCACGTAGTATAGACTATTGTATAATGCTTACGCTCTACATCCTCTAAAAGAAACGGTGCTCTCTCTCTTTCTCTCTCTCGTTATTGTCCTGCCATAATCCTCTCTTGCTTTATTTCTCGCTCGCTCTCTTTCCCCGAGTATTTCGAATTTCCCTCGCGCACGTTGTTTACAGGCATACCGCAGCTTCTACACGCACGCACGCACGAATCGGATGCTCATGTATAATGTAGTCATGGAAAGCTCGACGGCAAAACCACCGGATGTTCGTCGAGTACAGCTTAAAGCGAACATGATCACCCCCGCGTCGCTTCCAGCTGGATCGAATCACAAATTAGTCTGGAATCTCGGAATGAAATCATGTTCCAGAACGAGATACGCGGCTTTTCCCTCCGTAACGTCGCGGTAGTTGCGCCGCCCCGAGGACTAAGCGCCGCCCTACGGGGCGTGGCCGAAACACCGGCCAATAGGAAACAGCTTTCAACCGCGACTCTACGGAGAGAAACTCCCGCAACATGGATTTTGCAGTATTTCACGTTTATTTATTATTGTCAAGTTTACGGAGGGGGGAAACGAGAGATTATGGTTGCATCCACGGGGGTAACGTTTACTTTCGACGAGAAAATTCACCTCGAGATCGGATCGTTGAATTTTCTACTTTATTTTCTCTCTCGGTTAACTAGGCAAGCTCGGTCGTTCACGGAAGGCATCGTACGGTGCTCAATATTTATTTTTTTTTTTAGTTTTCATTAAATCGTTGCATCAACAATCATTAACAATTTCCCTTTCCGTATTTCTCTCGTATTTATCTCGCTCTCGCTCTCACTCTGGCGCTCTCTTTCTCCTAGTTTTTTCGCTGTCGTCTTTTTTTGCATCTTCTATACGCCTTTTCTTCGTTATTGTATTTTCGTATTTTACTCGTACGTTGCGTCACGAGTACCCTCTTTTTTTAAAACCTATTCTTTTTAGTTCATGTTTTTCTTTCTTTTCGTTAGCTTTCGTGTAATAGTGTGTAGGTTTTCGTAATTCTTTTTTCGTTAGGAAATATCGGAGACATAACTGGTTTGTGCCGATGGCGCGAAAGCTGGCAAGAATTTATTTATTTATTTACTTTTATTTATTTATTTATTTACGCTTGTAGTCTGTGTTTACGTTAGTTATACATACGTACATACATCGAGGCGAGCAGGTTGCGAATTACTCTCGAATCGGAGCAAATATCTCTATTCTTTAATATATCTATATTTATATTTTATATTTATATATATTTATATATATATATTCTTCTTTTATCCTCCATTTTATAGTCGCTTATACGTATGTAGTATTGTCTTCGTAAAAGTTTCCTGCTTTTCCTTTCTGATGTTCGAAAAAACCCGTTGGTCGTGAAAGTATTCGAAAGTACAGAAAATCGAGATTGTTTTTCTTCCACGTGGGAAAACGAAAAGGAGGAGAACGAATTCGAATTTGTGAAGGAATCGTGGTAGGAAATTATGAGAGTGGAGATTAGGTGTGCTGGTGGTGATGGGAATGGTTCGTATACGAGAGAAATTGTTGGTGATGTAGTTAAGTGTTGCTAATTAAAGACAAGGAATTCGATAATATATAAATTGATGAAATGGAAATTTTTGTTGTTCTGGATCAAATTAGACCCGTCCGAAGATTCAATGAGGAAAGTGGCCAACTATTGTCATGGTGAATTCAGTGCAGCAATAAAAATTTTTGAAAGTCCTTACTAAGGATTAGATTATCAAAACTTTAAAAATCATCGAATGCACGCTTTCCAAAAATTAGCGTACACAATTAAAAATGTAGGATCAGCACGGATGATTAAAAATATGCAAAATCGTTTTAAATGGTCACTCGAAATTAGATGACTAAAAAGTATGCAAAATTGTTTGAAATGGTCACTCTAAACGAGCAATTGAAGTTTCACGTGGCGTGTTGGGTGATGTTTCGTGAGCGAAATCGTCGAAAGAGGAAAGGAACAGAGAAACCGGAACGGAAAAAAGGAACAACGGCGATTGTAACGAAAGCGATTGCACAGGAACGTAGTCTCTCCCTCGTGACAGGACAGTCATGAAATCCGGAGACATAGGAAAATAAAAGGTCTTTCAATTGTTCTCCCGTATATCTGTACCAAGAGCCAAGGAACAGACTCGTCGCGGGTTCACGGTACCGCAACGCGACCGATTTTAGTACTATATATCGTGTCGTAATATTATAATAATATAAAAATATATTTCTTAACTATTAACACTATAATAAATGAGTATTATTAAGCATCATATTTCATGGAGTGTGTTCTCCCTCTCTCTCCCATTCACAATTCCCATTTTTTTTTATTTCCCACGTAATAGTACGGACACGATGCCTGTCGCGGATAACCGGAGCTTCTTAGACGCGGAGGAAAAATGCAACGCGACGCTGCACTTTGCCGCATTATTATTATCGTTATTATTATTATTAATCATTTATAAACATTCTCTCCCCTCTCCTTAATTATTCCCTTTACACGCTTATTCATATATAATATACTCGCCGTGGCGCAGCAATTAATTCGCCCCCGTTTATATAAGTCGTCGTTTTTAGTATTTTTCTTTTTTTGCTCATCCTCATATCCTGCAATCCTTATTCATTTCTTCTCATTTCCTTTTTTTTTTATATCGATAACAATATATATAATATATTATTAATATATATATGCATATTTATACGTACGTATACGTAAATATACATATACATATACATATAAGATATACATATATATATATTTATATAGATCACTTGTCACTCGTGGTACGTGTAAATAAAAAGAGGCGTAAACCGTTATAAAATACATTCTTCGAGTATTATTCGATCTGTAGATTAATATATATATCATATATCATACCGCTTACCTACGCGTCCGAACGAATAAAATCATAAAAATTGTTGTAATAATCATTTTTTCTTTTGCAATTTTTTTGTTTTTCGCCATTTTAATAGTACAGTTATTGGAAGCATTTTAATATTATACTTAGTGTTTACGATTCGGGGCCCGGATCTCGGTGAAGGGATTTCATTTTCCGACAGATCGTTATTTCTTTTTTTCGTTCTTTTTCCTCTCGAGTTTCGGATATTTTGTTTTTGTTCGATCAGTGTGCGTGCTCGTGTCTGTTTCAATTTGTTTATTGCGAGGTTCTCGATGCCATTCACGCGGACACAGAAAAGTACCAGAGGCCTTTCTTCTTCTAATGGATAAATAAATGGGGCACGGATAACGCCGGTACCGATACGTTATTATCGTTACTCTCACGGAATGTCTAAGGCATACTTTTTGTTTTAGGACGCGTCACACTTTTCCCTACCTTTCTCGCTTTCCTTCCTTTCTATACCGACATCTTTTTTTAATCGTTCCTGCCTTCGGACACGGTGATACGCGGAGAGATTCAGTTTATTTTTATTACATTAAAATTAACATATTTAAGAAATTGTAGACAAGCTTTTACTCACTGGTTAATAAAATTGGTATCGTTCCCTCCCACCGAAATTAAAATTGCACAGAAATTGCATAGAAATTCTTCCCTCCCTTGAAATATCGCCTTTCTATACAGAAATTGTACAATCTCCGAAATTACAGACGCGTTTTTATTAACTAGATAATAAATTTAGCATCGACTCCCTTCTATAAAATAAAAATTGCACAAACATTGCAAAGGGAGCGTTCCCTTCCAATTGTAATTCTTTAATATCATTCTATTAATATCTTAGATACAAATATTATTTATTCTCAAAAATAATAATACGAAAAAATTATACAAGTCAAACGTTAAAAATCACTAAACTTGCAATCGATTTAATAAAATATATAAAAATACAAATCGTACTTATTCTCAGAAATAATAATACGAACACATTTCGAATCGATTTAAAATATACAAAAATACGCAATTTAAAATAACTGAACTCGGACCACAGAACCTTGCCTATTCATTTGTTTATGATGATCCAGAATCTCTCACGTATCACGCGTTGCGTATCGCGAACGCCGACGTCACAATGACTCGGAATTCGAAGTAAGTACACGATGATCGAAAGATTATGGCATCGATTACCGACAAGTAAGGCCCAGAGAAACATTACGACGCTACAATAATAATGATCATTCGGTCGGATCTCGATCGGATCGAGCGAAGGAGCCGCACGAGCCTGAGAAACGAGCGAATCATCTTAGGAGAAAGATTCTATTTAGTTTCGTTTCGTTCTCAGCGGTTTATATCGGAATTCGCAATTAAGCTCTCTGTTTTAGCGCAGGGGCGGCCAACTTGCGATGATTACAAATGGCGTGTCTTTCAAACTGGTGTAAATTAATTAATTTAGATCGAGTTATCCCTTTTCCTCCTCTAACCTACCCCTGTCCCTATTTTCCAACCCCAACGATGAACGTTAAAAGGTAGAAAAAAATGTAAAAGGTTGGCCACCCCCGGTTTAGCTGGTTTTCCAAAACGCATTCTGCATTCTTGGTGCTCTTCGATCATCTCGCGCGTGGTTTCTCATCTAACTGCACGCGTGCTACCGACTTTCAAAAATGTCAATCGTTCATCTGGTCTTTTCGTTCCATCCTATTTCCAACGTCACAAAATTAAGGATATTGTATTTCGTTTAAGATTAAGAATTACGATCAACTCGTGAAGAGTGTGAAGTGCCCGTAATCGTAATCCTTTCGTTTTCTAGAAAAGGAATTCGCAAAACAATCCGCAGTCTTCGCAGAACTGAACCGAACTCGACCCAGTGCGTATCTCGAGACCGCGAAAAGGAATGTCGTCGATCGCACACGCGCGAAAAAAAACCATATTGTACACCATCCTCGAAAACGTACTTCATCCCTTCGCCATTTTGCGACAGAATATCGCGCGCCCCGTTTGCGAACGTGGCTAACAAATTTGTACGTTAATTAGTTTCCTTATTATTGTCATGGTATATATAATAATCTTGTTAATAAAAATACTAAAATATTATGTATATTATATATAATATATAATAGATTATTGCATTATGCATTTTTGGTACCGTTGCGTATTGTTTGGTTTCATTTTCCACACTCGTCGACCCAAAGCGTTCTCGCGCGGGATCTCCTTTTGTTCGCCTAACTTTCTTTTCTCTGTATAACAGTTATCTGGAGGAACCCGGCGAGACGTTGGGACCGATCATGCGACTCGAGGGACGATCTACAAGAACACCGCTCGAGCCGCCATTTTCCACCGCCATCTTCGAGGCCGTATCGTTCATCCGTCCGTGATCCATTTTTATCTCTTTTAGCTTCGTCTATCCGTGCTAAATATCTATTTTTTTTTTACTCTTGAACGCGCTAAATTGTTCTCTGGCTGCGTTTCACGCAGTTTATTTTTTCTTCACGTATCAGTAGTATCATAATCACGACATCATCGTTGTCGCGATCCCCTAACCCCCCACCCACCCAACCCCTTATTAATCATGTTCACGCGCGACGAGTCGCGAGGTATACGTGTTTCGTTTATTATCTTTTCTTTTTTTTGTTCATTGTTTTTTGTTGCTTTCCTATTTGGTATTCGTTTCGCAAAATTAAATGCCGAGTCCCGGTATGGGAATGAAGAGGACCGTACATACTTAACTTAACACCCGCGAGGAATCTACGTCCTCTCGTCTGGCTTCTTCTTCTTCTTTTTCTTCTTGTTCTTCGAGTTAACGGAAATAGCGTTCTTCTATTCTCTATACGGTTTGCAGTAAGAGAAACGGTGATTCATGTGCTGGCTGTAGGAGCCGGAGTGAGAGAAGCGCTTTAGGCACTTGGAGCACTGGAAAGGCTTTTCGCCGCTGTGCAGTCGCTTGTGTTCGGTCAGATGGTGCTTGTGCTTGAATGCCCTTGTGCACTCTACACATTTGTACGGCCTTTGCCCTGCAGACAATGGACAGAAGTCTGTTAGGCAGATCATCGATTGACAAGTCTCCGGGAGCCAGTGGTTATTGCATACAAAATGTCTGATTCAGAAACAGGAACTTTAAACAAACAAATTTATCGATTAACCCCTTGCCTTACAATATCGAGTCAGACTCGCGATGAAGATTCTGAACAGAAACTGAAAATTCTATCTTGGTTTTGTTAATGTACAGCTATTTGACTACATGTAGGCGTACGATAGATATAAAGTTTCTCCTTTTTTAGGGAATTGAAAATTGCAAAACAAGTTTTAATCGCGGTAATCGTAAAATAAATTGCACTGAATTTCTCGATTATAAATGATAAATATGTCTTTCACGTTCTTCATTCGCGAGATTATAATAGTACCTACTTCTTCGTTCAAACACTTCATATGCAACGTTTCGTATGCAACCACCTAATCGTTCTCCCAACGATGGATTTCATTTCTTGAGAATGATTCTACCGGAATACTCACCGGAATGTTCGTATTTGTGTCTCGCTAGGGAACTGTGTTTGGAAAATGTTTTGTCACACCGATCACAGAAGAAGACACCCTGCTCGACTTCAGCGGCTGGCGTTGCCTCTGATTGACTCGCGTTTTCGTTCTCGTTCTTCACATTCGCCTGAGGTTGAGTCTGCTCGAACAATACAGGTAGAAAGTTAAGCATCGATCATGTTGACTTGGTTGAATGAATGATACAATTTTCGATGCACTTGCCTTCGGAACAGTTTCTCCAGCAGGAGTTGGAGCCGTGCGTTTCGTTTCCACGGAGTCGGTGGTGGTCTCTTCGTCTATAACTAGAGGCGAGTCCTCCAGATCGTCCGCGTCTGGATTATGCGACGGAGGGTTGTCGTTCTTCGGCTCGTCAGGTGAGGAAGTCGCTACCTTGACCCAACTGGTGTCGTTCTCCTTACACGCTGACTGCGTGAGAGCTTCCTTTTTCGACAGGTCCAAGGGTTGCTCGATGGCGGTCTGACTGGCTGGATTCGTCAGCGGCACCAAGGCTGGGATCTTCGATTCCCGTCGATCCCTCGCTCGGGAATTTTGGAACCATACCTGCGCACGAACTCCTATTAGAACGTGTAGCATGCCTAGTCTAGTCTCAGGGATCAAAAACCGAACCCGAATCTGTTTCAGTTTTTTGTAACTCTTGAAACTCTGTAACCCAGACTAAGAGGGGGTTTTCAGTACGAAGTTTGAACTTCTTTTCTTATTTATAATTATGCTTTGGTGCCGATCAGTTGAATTTATCTACGAATCAATTTTAAGTAATATGGGCACAACTTATTAATGCAAAGAAATTTATATTTTAGGTAATTATGAAGAGTATGAATCTTGTGTGAGTCTGAAAGAACGTATATGTGGTATTGTTGTTGGAGCGCCGATTGGCAATTGTTTAACGCGGAACGCAGAGACCTCGCGAGTGTCGCGAGACGCGAAGAGCGAGAAAGAAAAGAGATTGATGAATTGTTTTTTTGATTTTCTATTGTTATGGGCCATCCACACGAATGTTTCCCATTCTCATTTCACACGTTAGGTTGAAGAGATCGTTAGTAGCTCAGATTGCGTTCAGTTATATTCCTTCTAGGACATGAGAACCGTTTCCCTCGAGGTTAGTATGGTTTACAGCGGGTTACAGTCACCTTCCTCAGCGAACCGGATTTGAATTAGACTTAGGCGTCGGGTTAGAATCCCTGTGATGGTCCGCAGATGTACCTGTACGACTCGAGTGGGGAAATTGATGTAATTCGCGATCATGATGATCTCCTCCTTCTTAGGCCGAGGATTAATGGCGTAGTATCCTTTCAGGACGGCCAATTGCTCGTCGTCTATCAACGATCTGGCCCTCACCCTCCTCCCGTTGTCGTTGTGTGTCTGCGTGGCATCCTCCTCATCCTCAGATTCCGCTTCCGAGCTGTCTTCGGCTTTCCTCTTGCAGCTCGATTTCGCGCTCGGCTGATTTACGTCCTCGAGCTTCGCCGCTAAACCTTCGCTCTGGGAATCATATTGATCCGTCGTCGACCAGTCTTGATAGTGAGCCATCTCGCTGGACATTTCGCTATCTTGATCCTGGCCAATTACAAAACACTTCTGTTAAATCATCTGTTCCTCCCTTCTCTAAATCACAATGTTAAAGAACATGAAACGATGAAATTACTTGATAATCGTCATCGAACTCTCTCTTCATGGTAGCCGGTGAAGTCGATAGTTTCCGCACGTTCGCTTCCAACAACTGTTTCGTCACCGAGGTGTTCACCGTTTCCAAGATCCGTCGGACCGCATCCAAACCCTGAGAATCAGTCGGCGCTGGGGATTCTTTGCCTTCCGTACCTTCCGTGCCCTCAGTCCCTTCAGAATCCGCTGTCGATGGGCTCATCAGCTCCCGATGAGACTCGAATTGGTCGGCTACCTCGTCCAATCTCTTCGAATGCAGCTGATTTAGCATTTTGCCCAGGGACGTCTGCAGGAAGTAGCTGCCGAACGCCATCATTCGAGGCAGGAGCGTCGGTATGTCGTAAATACCTGCAATGGAGTCGCATTCTTCTATTAATATCAATTCAGCACTGGAAAGAAATTGAAGCAAATAGGAGGGTCGCAGCCCAGACCTACAAAATGACCTTGAAACGGAAGTTGAAAATTGAAAAAAATTCGACGTCACAGGGCTGAATCTTTTTAGAGGACGATGGAGAGGATTGATTTGGGAAGTTCGTGGGGGTTGTGAAGGGGTGTTTACCTGCTCCTTCTCGTTGTATTTCCTGGTAGTCCGAGGGCGAAAGCTTCGGTAGAATGGGAAGGAAAGTGTTATTGTTCGCGGCAAGCAAATCGACCTCGCGTCTCAAAGGCGGCAGAGGCTGTTGCGCTTTTTTCGGGCCGCGATCGACGCTCGTCACGTTCGCGTGCCTCGACTTCTTCAGGTTCACGATCAAGCACTTCTTCGACGTCATGTGACTCGAGTACGAGCCAGAGTGAGAGAAACGTTTGCCGCAATTGTTGCATTGGAATGGCTTTTCACCGCTGTGGATGCGAAGGTGCTCCTGCGTCAACCAACAAACGAACCATCGTAGAACAATCGTATTTCAGCCACTCTATCGTCGAGTTCGTGTGTGTACACCGAACCTCGCGAGTCTGGAACACGTGCTTATTTAATTTAGAAATTCAAATATCGCAAAATGTTTTATTCCGAACAATTTTGATTATAGTCTCGTCGTTCCAAACTTATGAGTGTCGGTGTCGCATATGTGAACGTAACTAATGTCTAAGAACTAGAAAACGGACAGACCAGCTCATTCGATGCAAGTGTATCAATCGATGCATACCGTCACGTATATTATTGCACGCAGAAATGAATAAATATTTATGAATAAATTGAAACTAGAATTATTTCACATTTTAACATTTTGTAGAAAGAAATTACTACAGGTAGCTGTTTGTAAAAAAAGTCCTAAAAATCATGTTCTCTTCAGATTGTTACAGATATTGTTAAAACATTGGCGTGCGACAATGAGACGTGGCTGTATGTTCGTATAATCGAAAAGCGAAACGAAAGAACGTAAATTCTATTGAAAAGAAAATCGTTCGAGCGGTTACAGGATAAACTATAATGTGTAATCGATTCAGGCGGTGCTGCGTGAGAGATAGAGAGAGAAAGAGAGACCGTGAAAGAGAAATCAACGAAACGATGTACGAATGAGAAATGAAAAATAAGGGTGCACTCGTAGTACCTTGAGGTGATGCTTAAACTTGAAGGCTTTCTCGCAATTGGGACACTTAAACTTACGAAGCACGGCACTCTCATCATGGCTGATCATGTGCCTCTGGAGTCGGTAGACGTTTGCAAAGGTCTTGCTGCACACCTTGCAGGACTGGAACAACAAATACATTCGATTTTTAATTAGCCACTTCGCAGAGTGATCATTTAAAAGGATGCCAAATATTATAGTTTGACGGTCTGTATTTTAAAAACAAATTCGTAATCAGTGAAACGATGACTTAAACTCCGCTCAATTTCGTGCGAAGTGTATCACAGTTATTTTTCACAAAGACGTCGATCACAGAAGTGATCGGAAAATCAGAGGAAAAGCTGAAGTGGAGTCTACTTTAATCGAAGCACCCACGCAACCACGTGGCTGCGGTTCCGGTCTAGCTGTAAACAACGTGAGGTAACAAAAGGAGATTGAAATTTCAAAGTAATCTTGGAACACTACCACTACTACTCTCGACCACCGGTACAAACTAATTCTTCGAGCTTAATGACTATACGAACGTGTCCAACTTTTTTTATGTCTAACTTTAACTTCGTGTTATTCGGTAACTAAATGTAATGATGAATCCAACAGCAGACGAAGGTTAAGTCAAGGTAAACCGAGAAATAAACTCTCGTTAAATATCATTTGATGCTTGTTTTCTTTTCGTTAGTTCTTGATGGGTACTCGTTGTGCTGAGTACACAAGTATCATTCCCAACTGGCCATTGTTTACAGGATGTTAACAATTAAAGCAACGTTGTGTCTACAATAGCCACAATAATATCAACAATTTGAAATTCGTCCTGTACGGGAAAAGCGATGAAATCACCTAAGACGAGCAACGTGGTCGTGGCAGAGGAAAGAAGGAGAAGAAGATGATGATGGAAAGGTAAATACAGAGGAGGAGGGGTGAGAAACAGTAGGCAGGTCGCGCATGATCGATAATACGACGGGTGGAACAATGGAGTCTCGGTGTGTCCCTCGTCCTTGACGTTCGTTTCACTCACCACTTGGGGGAACTGAGCGTTGAGATCGTTCTTGTCGATGGCGTAGGTGTTCTTGTGCTCCTCGAGATGGACCTGAAGAACGTGGACGTCCCGGCAGAGGATGCCGCACTGTGGACACCTCTCGCCACCCTGTTTCGTCGATCCACCCTCGCTACCACCCGCCCCCGCGTTGCCACTGCCACCACCACCACCACCACCACTGACAGCCTCGCTACCTGGCCCGCTACCACCTCCAACAGCACCTCCTGTGGTTGGTGCCCCGGCCGCGCAACCTCCGCCCACCTCCGCGTTCACGACACCTGCTGCCTCGTCCTCGCTGCAACCTGAAACACGGGCCACACGTGCATCATTATTTGTCGCCTCTGTCTACCTTCTTTTTTTTCGCTGCCACCCCCGCGTTTCCCTCCGTACCGTCCTCTCTCACCCTTCTCTCACACCTCTCGCTGTAGATACATAGCGTAGTAATAACAGACCGCGGTCTGTGTCCGCGGCTGTATCCACACCGAGCGTTCCGATGATTTTATGGGGACGGAGCATGATGGAGGGCCCGATCGATGCTCGCTGTTCCGCCGATTCCACTAAATCATCATTTAACCGTCATCCGTCCCTTGTGTCAAACAGTTTTCCCGAAATAAGTTCTACTGTTCTGTTATTTGTAAGTAAATTTGCCAGAAACTTCGTGACTTTTATTTTCTTTCAATGCCAAACACACGTAACCGAGAAACCTAAGGTGTAAATGTTAACTCATCAATTTGAATTAAGAAATTGTTATGTGAATGAATGTGTTCGGATAGTTAAATTAATGCTTAATTAACGCTTTCTTTCACGTTTCATGAGCTCTGTGGGCCAACAAAAGTTCCAGCGAAAGAGCTTCAAGCCTCGGGAGAGAATAAAGTAATTTCCGAGGACCGAGCAGCAGAGAAGTTGCTTGTAAGCCGCTTTAAGATCCGATCAACGCGAAACGTGGGACGCGAATATCTTCGCGAACGAACATGAACCCAATTGAAGACAGAACCACTACAGTCTACACGGTCTTACACGTCGTTCCATCGACTTTCGTAAATATACAACTTCGAAGAGCCCGAGCGCCTCTTCGCGAGGTATACAATCGGAAAAATATCGACTACAAATTTTTCCAGTGCAAATACAACAGCAAGCCTCTGTTATCTGAACGTCTCTTATCTGGAACTGTTTAGCGATTCACCAAATATTCCCAAAGTTAAACATTCAGGATATACTTCAAATAATCATTCACACTTCACTTCAACAGTGAAAATGTTAATAAAAATTGAAATTGAACGCGAGGACCTAATCGATTACTAAACATTGTATTGTATGAGGTGTCACATCAATTTCATATCCGTAAAACGAAGAAAATGATCTAGAATGGAATTATTCTAGGTCGAAAGAAATGTTCATTTTCAAGTTAGAATAGCTCCGACTGCAAACGGTTGAAATAAAAAATTTTTACTCTACCCCGTCCCAAAAATACAAAACAGTAATTTTAACAATGCTCGTGAGAAATTCGTGCAGAGAAAAATTCCCGGAAAAATGGTCTACGAAGTGGCTCGAACAATTCGTTGGTTTACTTGTCCGAAAATAAGCGTGGGTAACTATTCAATTTAGGTGAGTCCTCTTCGGCCGTTTATCCTCTCGCCGATCAACGAAATCTCAGTGTTCGTTGCACGCGATTCGATTCCGGGAACAATCCAGGAACATTCCGCGGCTTCTCTCTCTTCAGAGAGAGAGAGAGAGAGAGAGAGAGAGAGAGAGAATGCTCTCTCGGCTACGGGAAACGATTCTGCTGATTCTGGTGTATCGTCGTCCGCGATTCTCTCTCCCTCTCTCTCGTGAATTGCATCAGACGAAATTAGTTAACCAATCGGTATCGCAGAACGATTCGGACGAGCGAATTCGCACACCTCTGTGAACCGAAACACGCGGCGACCTCAGCCACTAGTAGTCACCTCGTAACGAGCAATCGATACGAAACCGAACAGTTCCTCGAGCTGGAAACCTGTCTCATGGTTAACTGGCCATGTTAACGTTAACGCGGATTTTACACCGACCACCAACTGCCACCGAATTTCGCGACATTGCTGAAAAATTCGACGGGAACCACTCCATCGAATTATTAATCCCTCGCCGTACGATTTTTTTTCGTGGTTACAATAGTTACAACGTCTTTAATCATTTCACTTATCAGAACAGAAAATTTGTAGCTATTGTGTACCTACGTTTACTTTGACGCTGAAATATTGAGCGCAAAATAGTTGAACTTTATTTCGTCTTAAAAGAAAAACATAAATCATATTTAGCAGACCACTTTCATAATTATCGGCACATATTTAAATCTGTATTCAAATTCAACTTTCAATCATTATACGTGCCCATAATTATACAAGCTGGAGTGAAACGAAACAGAGAAAAGGGGGTTGAAGAATCGAAGAAGCAACGTTTAACCCGAGGGAAAGCGACGATTCGACAGTTGGCAAATCGCCGGACAGTATAAAATTTCGTCCTGAGTCACACGTCGTCGAAGATTTCTGCACCACGACGTGTGTTTTCGCCTTTTATATCTACTCGTCCCGTAACACATGTCTCTCTAGCACGTGGCGTTCGTCTTTTAAGAGGAAACGCTTCCACTTCGACGATAAAGGATCGCGGGGAGTGATTCTCGAGTTCGAGCGTTTGATCTGTTTCGAGAGGGTATTCGCTTTTTTGTTACCACGAAACCACATGATCTTCCCCGTATTTCTTTAAAGTGAAAATAACACTGTACGAGCTTGATCTTTGTACAATATTATTGTCAACCTTTAAACTCAATCTATGCCAATTTTTGCTCGAAAATAATAAATACTTCTGACGTAGTAATTTTTATAAAATTCTTAAAAATCCTCACATTTTTTCTAAAATGTTATGTTAGACAGGAAGAAACCTTGTCTAGGCTGTTAGAGTGGAAGTTTGTGACTAAAAATCTACACCGTTGTCTCGGGTTTCGAGTGCCGAGGAGATTTATGGCCGAGAAAACGTCTTTTCGTAGACCTGGCGCACGTGGTGCCCGTGTGCCGGATGCCGAGTCGCAGAAACCCGGTGGTCATAAAACAAATTGACCGACCATGAAGCCTAATCTCTCATGTTCGGTCTGTTCGGGTCCAGAGAGACCTGTTAACCCGGTGCCGGTCACCTGGATGACATGTGTGAACCAATCATTATCATACTTAAACAGCGAATCTTCGAAGATTCGAATTTTCCGGGTGGAAACGATTTATTAGCAGTACAGACGTAATTGCTTTGGGTTTCGTAATGTCCGTCGCAACGTGATCGAAAGCGACGTATTATCGTCGCGCGACGATCACGGAGTATGTCGGCGTTTAAAGGCAACGTTGAATCCAACGTAGATCCATGACACGGCTATACATCCTCGCCACGGCACGTAGGAAGGCAGAAAAGGTCACGGCTCTGACCCATTTCGACGTTTTATCGGAGTACACCGCGAGCAAAGTTCGCCTCGTGGTGTACGAGTCTCGGCACGAGCAGATTATGTGTGTGCTCTCCGCTCGCACGACTTCCATTTTCTTTCCGTCGGTTTTCCCTGTTCTCACGAGCACCTATTTCCACAAAGTACATTCGAAATTTTCTAAAATCAGGATTTCAACCGAATAAGAACAGTTTGGAATAAGAATAAGGCGGTGTGTCGATGATCTGATCTGAGAAAAGGTCCCTTTATGCCTGCCGCGAGCACAGTTAGTATCGAATCCACTTTGTCACCGAGAGGAGACAGCGTCTGTGAGAAGGGTGGATCAGTCCTCCAGCTAGAATGGACAATATCTCGAGCAAAGGTTAACGTCCAAGTTACGGAGGCTATGTGCAGATGCGAATCTTTCGTGCTGTCCTCGAGGGAAGGGGATGCGCCACCAATGACGTCAGTGGAATGCAGAAACGAGCATAGCAAATTGCAAGTGATATCACGCAATCTGAAATTCGTTCGCGGCGGTGGCTACGTTGGTCGTCTTGGTCGCCGCTCGTGATTAAACCGCGTCTATTTTGTACTTTCAGCGCAGGGACGCTATTTATGAAAAGACTATCCTGTTCAAGGATATTCTTTGCGAATTAACCCTTTTGACTCAAAGCAATTTTAATGCGAAACTCGAGACATTTCTTTCAACCCAGATCAATCAGCATCTCGTGCCGATCGTCATTTCAACGCATACTATTATACATTACTAGATTGCGAATTTTTATGCAAAATAAAAATGTTCTGCAGCGATTGTGGACTACACTTGAAAACAACATAACACTAGTTTCAGACTTTTCTAATTTTTCACTGTTTTAATTTCACCTAGCCAATTTCTTCATAGATGCATAAAAATCCGCAGTTTATACATTACATTGAGATAGATGCGTCAACGCAACAATTCTTGGATTTTCAGCTTTTTCCAGTTTCATTTCAACACATCCGTATTAAATGACGTTTCCAAAGAGTCCTTGTGCATCAGAAGCAGCGGACCCGCAGGACAGTCCTTCGTCCTTGACGAATCGGTAGGGATGATTTTATGGCACCTCCACGTCGCTTTCTGACCTGGGCTCTCTCCTGGGAAGTTTTCTCACGTTAGAGTCTAGGCCAACTAATCTCCAGATATCTTCCCGATCATAGTCTTTCGATTTCACCGAACGTGTGAGCACGTAACGCGGTGAACTTGATCTCATTGCCAGTGGGTCGGCACCTTCAACGACCGGAGGTGGTAAAAAAGAGAGATGATCGAGCTTACGTCACTCGTAGAACGGTGGATCAAGGCATAAAGGCTTGTTCGCACGGCGCCGAAGATACGACGCCGACGCAGCCGGCGATCCGGCTGACGCCGCAACGTGCCGGTACCGCGCGAGAAGTAAACGATTTGTAGAGGAGGTCATTGAGCTTGATAGGGCGCGGCCGCCATCTTCCGCAACGATGAAACTACAATGTGACTCCCCAAGGGCTGATTTTCATCGTCCACGCAACCGTTCGCCGAAGAAAAATCGTTTCAACCCGTTTCCGGAAGCTGTGCAAGGTAACTGTGACGCTCATTCGTGTCACTGTTCTAAATCAATTTTGGATTTCGATAAATTCAGGATGAAATCAGTCACAGGATAACGCAGGACGTGTTGCGTGTCGAACATTCACGATCGCGCGAAAATGGATCGTCAGCGTATATGTATATATTCGCGTGTTTTGCAACATCCTTCCTACGCCGCGATAAGATAATGATATGGCACTGGGGCAATGAAACGTTTCGTGTTGTGATCACGAGGAATTTGATCGCCCAAGCGTCCCTTCTTCTTCCTTGTTTTCTATTTGCGTATCTGCTTACAAAGTTGCATTGTCCTTCCAGATAAGGAACGTCGAATCTAAATAGATCGATTTTCAGGAAGGGATCCTCAGAGGCTTTAAAAGGTTGGACGTGTTCGAAATTCAAACCTCGCCCGGAAAGCAACCGAGATTTCTCGGATTTCCTAGAAGCTCTCGTGACAATTGACCAGATCTCGTGCCTAAAGGCTGCCCACTTTCCGCGGGCAATCGACACACTATTATTTCATATGGTAATCTCAGGAAACGTCTGCTCTGATAGACTGCGCTGCTCCTTCGAATTCGTTTCGCAACGACACAGCGTTCAGAGAAACTTTCGTTCGATAAAATTGATTTATACACGAAACAGAGGATAAAATCAAGATTCGAAAGATCGAGTCCTTCGTGCGAAGAGGCTAGAAAGCGAAAAAATCGTGGCCCACGAAAAGTGCAAAATAGCACGCGGGGACTATTCGCGGATAAACAGTTTTAACGGTGACGTTATGTCGGCTTACCAAACCGACTTCCTACTGAATGGGGTTTTGATCGTGTCGTCGAAGAGACGCGACGCGACGCGACGCGACGTGCGCGAATCGCAGCGACCCGCCGTGTATTTTATTTTTATTCGCGAGTGCCCCACCACAGACCCGGTGAAAAACGGTACGCGTTGCTGAAAGGTAGGAAGATTCGCTGTTGAAAAGCAGAAACACTCGGTCGGAAGAATCGATGGGTTATTTTTCTTGTTTGCGAACCCGCACTCTTTGTGTTCTTTACGGCGGCCGAATTATTTTTGTTATCGATCAATCGTTGCAAATGTACCGGCTGGTGGAATCCGAATAAAAATCATCAGCTGGTAATTTGTTTGCCTTGCTGTAAACTGCGTGTTCGTTAACCGTCTTAATAAAATTGATGACAAGCGAATAAAAATAAATTGTGCTACCTAACGCGTACAGAGAATGCTCTGATGTAATTTATCTTCTGTTTCTCAATGTGTTTCTCGAGTTCCTGCGGGTTATGGCATCAGATTAGGATCGCTCGAACACGAAGCAGCATTTACGGTTCTGGCAACAGGGGAAGATCATTCGGAAAACGACGCGGCCGATGAGGCAGCAAACGTAAATCTTCGACAATGTTCGGGATTGAACGCGAATGGCACTTTTATTCCGCGGTATTATGCGCAAGCACCAGCCAATCAATGGAACGCGCGCGCCAATTGGTCGCAGGCTAAATGCCGAGCAATCGGCCGCATCAACTTCGTTGATTAATTCGAGAGAAACGCTCGAAAACCGCGTCTTCGTTTCACACCGAGGAAAACACACTATACGTGTATCCTACTACATCGACACGGTACTCGAAAATCATAAGAAGTCGTTCGAAATCGTAGTCTGGACCGTCAGTGATTCATCGAGCAAGATTCTTTGCCAGAAACAATGCTTATTGCCTACAATTACGAGATACTGCTATGATTATATGTTTGGACGTGGTCTGAGATACGCGCGAATAGCGTAATAACTGTTTAATATGTCTTTATTGCCTGGAAGCTCCTTGGAGCAGTAAGTTCCGACTTTTTAATACTTGATCTCTGTCTTCTGCCGTACTCTGAAGGTCTTTGTCGACATTTTTCTAATCAGGCAATTAAATCTTCATATACTTTTTAATCCACTTCTCTGAGGTCGACGTTAATTCTTCTTTTTGGGGAAAAAAAGAAAATTTGAAGCAGTTAATTCCTTATATTGTTAACGAATTTCATCGAGACCAATTTTTCTGGCGAACCAATTTCGCGCCCAGACTCGCATAAACCAGTCGGCCATCGCGAGAATGTGCGAACGCGTCGCAGTCGGACGCGAAAGTCGGCCGAGCAAAAGTTTTAATGAATCCGCGCGTTATCACGCGTCGCCGATTTCAGATAATGAGTTGGCCGGAGATATTAAAAAACTATTTAATTAAACAAATTCTACGGCAGGAGGTGGAAGAGGTGGAGAAACAAGTGGAAGTTAATGCGAAGCGCAGGAGACCGGGAACGCGCCTGGGTACAAACTAAAATGAAACAGCCGAGCAAACACACGGGGCGACCGCGTGCCGCCGAACACAGTTAATTACTCTTTTGTCGTCTGTCGTGTTTGGGAAGTTCGCAAATACAGGCGAGCGTGTATGTTAAGGACACTGGGTATAGCAGTTGCGGAACAACGAAATTAACATGGGTTATAGGAATGTACAAAAGTACAGGAAATTTAGCAGACTCCAAAGAAACGTCTCGACGCTCCGTCGATTCAGACAGAATTCGCGCAGGCTGTTTTAAGACCAAGCCAAGAAAATCCCAGAGTCCTATGAATCGTATATCGATTGGTTTGCGAAATTCATCGGTCTCGAAATAAATCTTCGCCGTGCGTCGCTCGTTTTCCTCTCTGGTCGCGTCGAATTCCCTGGCCCGATTCGTGGGCTTCTTTTATCCATCCTGTGCACGAGAGAGTATATTCTACATACACGAAGCGGCTATATTGTTCTTCCTCGACAGATAAGATTCACCATGTTCCGCGGAAAAGATGAAAGAGCCACTGTACGAAACGCGGACGCAGTTCACCGCTGCACAGTGGGCCGTTTCTATCGAATAGGTAGGAATTCATTCAAAAATTTTTAACCCTCTGCATTAATTGATTCTAATCATATCACATCCATATCAACATATTTAGAACGCCATCTATCACATCAACCAACATCTACAATTAATTTAGCCACCGATCCGCTCGATCATCAGAATGGACTCCCCTAGTTTTTTCGAATTCCTGCACTGCTCCATTAACAGGATCAAGTCCCCGGACACCGGTCAGCGAGCAGTTGAGTAAATATTTGCCGGAAAATCGATTAAAGAGAAGCCAGGAGCGATTGAGTTACGGCCTCGCGATTCATCGCGAGCTGCGAATCGATCGAGTGGTCGTCGCGAATCCTCCTCCGCGATATTCTTTCGCGAGAATGGTGGAGGGGTGCCGCGACGTCCCACCTGATATCGCAAAAATAGAATCCGCGGTTTTCGCCGCCTCGGGAACGTCCGATCGGCAAATATTTTCGCACGGTCTCCGTCCCGTTGTTCAATAATGCCTCCGACACTGATGCACCCGTATCGATTCGATCTTGTTGACTCGAGTGTGAACGGTTGATCTTGGCCTCGTCGACCACGAATTACACAGTGATCACAATTACAGACTGCTTTGTACAAAATAAAGAATCATCGTCAAAACGGGAATTTGCATGAAGAAGTTTGCAAACCGAGTCGAAAATAAGGTCCAGTGTTCCATTGTTTCGCGCAACACGCAAGAGAGTACAGTCCCGGATCGAAACGAGCCGCGATTTTCCGCTCTGAAACGCTCTAAAACGAGAGTCTGGTCGCGCGGCTCGGCTCGAGAATTTCTTTTCGAAGACACGAAAGCGGAATAGAGCAGACCGAGTCTAAAGTTCATCGAGACAGACTGTACGCATCCGTGAATCACGGAAACCGGGTCCGGGGATCGTTGTTAGGTGACGCGGCGCCGACACGTTCCGCCGATAAAGAACAAACGTGCTGGCGACCGACGGGAAATCGCAAGACCCTATAAATCCCGGTGTGTGAAAAATACTTTCGCGGCTAGAACCGCGATACTAAAATCGGTGCACGTGGGCGGACAATTCGTTTGATGCGTTCCGCGAACGGTTTACGACGCACCCTTGGTTCACGGATCGTCGTTGCACTGCGAATCTTTATGCAGAATAAAGATTTTCTGCACGGGTTGCAGGAACTAGTCGTTAACACGTTCGGTGCTCTCATTAGACTGCGGATCTTTATGCATTTATGGCTTCTAAAAATGTTTAAAAAATGTTAGAATATAAAATTCCACGGAATTTAATTCGATTTTTATTTATTGCAGATCTATCAAGACTACTACCACTGAAAACATGGGGTGCATTTGAAATTTACACAGAGAGAAGGTTAATCGAAGTTAGCAGCGTCCAAAATTCATCCTAACGCTTCGCTTCCTCGTTGGCCTGGATACTGATAACTATGATCAGTTGCAACGCTGGCGAAACGCTGCGATAAAACTTCTTTTGGATAAGCTTGCACCCGGAAGCTGCGATCGATAATGCCAATTTCAGTTATGGTAACGAATCTCCAAATCAGTTCCAAGTGAACTGCGGATATTTTTATGCATGAAACTGGTACGTTCATAGGAATCAATGATGTTATCATTGTTATTGTAAAGAATCATTCAGTGTGATAAAGAGAATCGAATACATTTCGCACGATCGACTCGAGCACGTTGGTTCGCTAAAAACTGGGTATATTTTCGGGAAGTGGAGGCGCATGCCCGAAACCACCGCACGCGTTAAATGCAACGCGTATTCGGGCGTGCTCTAACGCGTTCGCGCGCATCGCATCCGTATTTACGAAGAGGTATTTACGAAGAGCACGCAGGAATCACGTGTAGGTGGCTGCGACTCGAGAGAACGAGGCCCAAAAACGAACAATTCTATCGTCGACGATACGATAAAGTACAATATGTAAGTAAGCGTCATCGTGATGCACGGAATTTACGTTCTTTAAACGCAATCCGCGCGGTCAAAGTGCAGCGTCCACTAATCGACAGATTCCACACGAGACAGAGAAACGATCGGGACACGGTCCTGAACAGGTCAGTCCACGAAAACTTCGATACGATAATTCTGGTAATCGATTGAACACTGAAATAAAAATTGACTTGTTTGTGCAAGACGCAGGAACCACATGAAAATTGCTTTATGTTTTGTCCAAATGTTTTTTCTGTTCTAATTTATATCCACCCATTTTGATCATAAACGCATAAAATCCGCAGTCATCAGTCTCGAATACCAGATAAATTACCCTAAAAATTGATAAAGAACCGCTGCATAGTTGTTAACCCCTCGCCGCAACATTTTCTTTATAGTTACAGTGATTAAAACGTCCTCATCCCGCAAAATGTCGTAGAAGAGAGTACAGTTATTTGAATGCTTAAATATTGATTACTCGACTGCGGATCTGTATGCATTTATAGGAAAATCAGATAGATGAAATTGAAAATTGTTGGAAAATTTTAAAAATTGAAGATGTCCATATATGATTTGCACCCTATTAAAATCATTAAGGGAAGATATATAACATTCAATGTAAAAAGAAGCGCGTGGCAGTCATTTTAGTTCGATTTTGTTCAAACATCTTCATCACAAGTCTGCTTCGTTAAAATACGACAAAGGGTTACACAAATGAGGAAGGAACATTGAAAAATCCGCGAGTTCGCGCCACTGGGCACAGGTGCGCACGTGTGGCTTCAAAAAGTACCGCCCCCGATAAAATCCTTCAACCCTTCACCCCAACCTTCAATCAAACTCGAACCAACCTGAAAAGACTTTTCAGTCCGAACAGATACCGAACCATAACCCCGGAAACACGTTAGTGGACCAATAAAACCGCAGAAAACTCCGCAGTGTCGAAATAAGAGAGCGGTTAATGAAATAACGATTGTCTGTGTGGCAGTGCGCAGGCGCTGGAGGCGCGTACCGCGAGAAACGAAGAAACGTTTCGGATGCACACGCGTACAGGTTATGAGCGAGCGAGAGAGAGAGAGAGAGACCGAGCGAGCAAGATGGATAAAGAAAAAAAAGAAGAGAAAGAGTGACTCACCTTTGAACGTATTTCGGACGAGAGTCATGTTCATATTCACTCGAGCACGACGCAGTGTGCTCGTCGAGGTAATCGTTGAAATAACGCCAGGTGAAATGTCCCCGCAGCTGCGACACGTCTTGCGATCCCGCTCAAGAGTTCGTCCAGCGTGATCTGTGACGTTTCTCGGTGCAGCGACGCATGGTTGCACTCTTGCTCGTCGTTTCCCCGTTCTCGAACCGTTCGATAACTATCCTCCGCCGTTACTTCGGTCGTTCCCGCATCGGGTCCACGAGGAACGAATTCCACGAAGAAGAAAGATCCGCCTTTCGAAAACCGTTCGTTTCTTTTCCGGTGGACCAACCGGAGCCGAGATCCCTCAGGTCCGCGGACGTTCCGGTGTTCGGCTGTTCATAGCTCGTGGTGTAGAGAAGATCGAGAGAATTGATCAGCGTGTTCCTCGATCGCGTAGATCGGCTCCAGCGTGTCCAGCATCCAAACGCGACCGTGTGTCACTTGCGCGCACGTCGAGTTCAACGAAACACGGGAATGTTGATCACGTTTCTTCTTCGATGCGAAATAGAGGAGAGCGAGCCAAGTGTCGGTGGCCGACGGACAGGGAGAAGGAGAGACAGAATGATAACAGGGTTGGAGAGCAAGAGAGAAGAAGTGTGCGTGTGAAGGAGAGCAAGAGAAAGGGACGGCAGGGACGAGGGACGAGGAACGGAGAGAGAAGAGAGGTTATGTACAGACGACGACAGGAGGAATTCCAGCGGGCGGCAGCGCTGAGGTCCACGGATGGTTCGTCCGTTCCTTCATTCCCCTCGTCCGATAAGTGACGACTCCGCGACGATAATTCGAGAGGACCGTGTTCGGGTGGGACGCGTCTCTCTGGTTAGGCTATCCGTTGCTGTTAGGTCCGTTGCTGGCAACACTGAAGATTTTTACGGATCGCTAGGACTACCGGAGGACGTGCGGACTCATCAGGAACGACAAACGGTAACGATAAACACACACACATACACTATTTTCCTTTCTTGTTTTTATTCCGCGTGTACATCCGCTTAATTCGCCACCGAGGGCAAAAGGCGATATATCTCTGTAACGCACAAAGAGCTCTCTCCGGATGGGTCCTCTGTGATGCTTCGTTTTTCTTTTTTTTTCGTTCTTCCTTTCTCTTTCTGTCGTCTTGTCGGTCCGTGTGTACTGAAGGATCTCGGGCTGTCTCGATGATCCGCGGCGTTCTCGCGTATATCGAAGGAACCTATTATGTACGATGCGATGCACTGGCGGCTACCCAACTAATCACACTATACACTATGATGATGTCGTGGAGAAAACCCGGTGGGAATAAAAGAAGGGAAGCGAGTCGAAAAAGGGAGGAAGAGACGAGGTCTCGGCACACCGGTTATATCCTTGGAAACGGGCCGTGCAGAAAGCGATACGCTGCTCCTCTTCTTTTCCCGTCACCACCTCCTCCACCTCCGCCTCCGTCGCCGCCTTCTCCTTCTTCTCGACCGATTCTTTTCATTCGCGTACACGCGTTTCTCGCACGCACTTCGGAAGGCAAAACACACACTCGACGACGAAAGGGAGAGAGAGAGAGAGAGAGAGAGACGCAACACACACCGGACGACGAACGGGAAAGAATATAGAGAGCGGGAATAGTATAGAAGACGGACAAGAGAAGAAAGGAACAAGGGAAAGAGAGCCGCGACGGTGTCGGGAAAGAAGCCGATGCTAGGGCATCGCAGAGAGCGGGCTAGGCAGAAATGTCGGTGTTACTACCAGCTTGGAGTAGCAAGCACCGGTAAAACACGGTCCTAACTAACACACATGGAGACAGATTGGGGACTGCTGCTTCGGAGTTTACTATAGGATGGGACGGATGGTGATGGCGGCCGTAGCGAACCAGCCACCGCCCCCATGCTTCTTCTCTCTTCCTTCATCTCCCTCGCCTTGTTCGACCCTCCCCACTACCTACGCTACCTCTTCTGCCTCCACCCTCCTCCTAACCGCCGCCAGTGTGTTCCCCCCACCCCCTAACCCCGTAACCGTTCCAACCGTTCTCCTATTCTCCCCTCTAGGCATTATGACGGACACGCTGGAGCCCCCCTCTTCTCTTCTCTCCGCGACCAACTCTGCTCCCTTGTCCCTCCCACTCTTCCTCTACAATCTCTCGACCCCCACCACCCCCTCTGCCCCTCGATCGGCACAAGTCGCCTTCCCTGGGATACGGAGAGATGTTATCCTCGAGCGATTCGGTGCGTACTATATATTCGTCTGCCCATGCGTCGCAACATCCCCTACCTGCGTCGCATCTCGGCGTGTGCGTCGGCCGCAATCAAGGTCAGGAACGTAGCCGGCCAACTGGGAGCCCCACGGTATATCGATTCCCAAGCCACACCGCACCGCGACAACTACACAAAGAGGACAGAGGGACAACGAGAAAGAAAGAGAGGGAACATGACCGCCGCCGTCACCGCGCCGCCGTTGTTTCCAGCAGCAATGGCTCGCGTGGACCATCGCGGAGCTTCTTATCGTGACGCATACGTTCACCGGAAACCCGGTATCTTTCGGACCCATTAACTCACGAACGTGATTGCCCCGCTATTTATCTGAGCGAAGGAAGGATGCGAGCTGCGCCGATATTGCATTCATTTCGACCACTTCCCCTCCCCCTTCTGCTCTGGCCGATCCACCGGCCTCCGTTAATTGCTGGAAATTGCTGTTAACGCAGGTCGACAAACATCTTTGCAATCGCGAAAGAGAAAGAGAAACTTGTTGCCCAGGGTAGCAGGGCGTAGAATAATCTTGAATATCACAGTATTTATTATTCTATTCAATCTTTTTTATAGAATACAGACAAATTTAATTTACTGACGCCTTAGGATCACCATTCGAGTGCAAAGGGGTAAATCCGTCCCTCATTTCACGAACTGAATCTGTCCTTTGGCTTCAAATTGACACAGATTGATAGGTTAACGTTTACATCTTAGGTTTTTCAGTTATGCGTTTCGCATTAAAGTAATAAAAGTCACGAAGCTTCGAATAATTGAAAATTGTGAAATTGACATGAGAGATGGACGGGAGTTAGAGATCAACGCCGCTGCTAGCGGAATCGGTGCTGTAGCTGAATGTTTTCGAACGACCCGCGGATTCCACGAACAGTGACTCGTTTCGGAGTGTTTAAAGATCACGAGAGAGTAATTCCGCAACAAAACACTTGATCCGCGTACCTCGCGGACGAAGGGGGAGTCAGATAACGTTCCGTAGCGCGTGCGGTTATCTTGGTCGATTCCCTTGACTTTTCACCGCCATGAGGTATGTAACACACTCGGTGTAGACAAGCGGCTCTTATTCGCGATGCAACATGCAACCGATGTGTGCGGCAAACGTTGCGATGGTTTATATCAGTAAAACTTTCCATTCGATCGCCAGTTTCCTAGCTGGAATAGCGACGGCGATGAACAGCCCGTAGCCAAACCATCCAAAAATGGGTAAAACTTCTTCTTGCAACCCCTAAGGATCTAAATAATTCCGATCGATTTCGAAAAAGCTTTAGATTCTGCCTTTTTTGAATGACCGTTGTTTTCAACAAAAGCGACGCTGTCTCTCGACAGAGCGGGGGAGGCAAGGTAAGCTTATCGTCGGAAACGATATTGACGGTTAATGTGCGTACGGTCGCGACGAAAGCAGAGACGGCGAGAGCACTGGCGGCAGTGTCCGATACTATTATTAGTGTGCAGCTGCCTGCGAATTACTGAATGAAAGGGAAGGGCCCGCTTCGAAACAATGTCCGAAAGAGACGGGAGCTACGCTGCAACCGGAGGCTGCGGCAGTGATCAAGCCACGAGCGAGCAGGTCGAACGCGCTCGAACACATATGCACGAGTTCGAACAAGTTCGAGGCTTCTGCCCCTCGATGATGCCCAAACTGCTACGCAAGGTCCCGACGCGACAATCTACGTTGTTAACGCAATAGCCTTCGCACGAAGTAGGGCTGTTACTTTCCCGAGGCTTCGGAAACTTTCACGTTATGCCATGACTTTTAAATTTGACAGAATTTTCACAGAATATAAATAAAAAATAAAAGAAATGCCCAACCTCAATCTTTTAGCTGTGGCGGCGTATTTTTTAGAAATGTCCAATCACTTTTTAAACTCACTGTAATTGTACCTATCAGATATAACTTACAATTAGCAGCGAAATTTCCAAGTTCGAAGCTTCGAAACTCCGTTTCTTTTAATCTTCTAATAATTTACTATGAATTTCGACCTTCGAAGGAAAGTAACAGCCCTAGTCCGAAGTGGTTACCTTTGAAAAATGAACTTGCAGACGCGACACATCTGATCCACGTTTGATTTTCCAGCTCTACGAATGGACACGTGTAAGCGGAATAGTGTCTCGGTCCAAGTTCAACCTTGCTCGAACGGCGCAGGCAGCCATCGCTAGGCATCAGCCGATTATTTAGGGCCAGGCGTGCGTGCACGTCGAAACGAAAGCTGCGACGCGAGCCTCGTATCGACAGCAACGTTGATTCGTAAATTAGTGCGAATTCGTTCTCGTTAATCTCGCGAGATAGGTTCGATCGAACCTGGAAGTCGCATCGGTCGACTGCGTTGCGAGGCTTGCAGGAAAATAACGCGCAGTTAGGCGAACGACGCTTGTATTGTATAAATAATCAACAAAAATCATCGACATCTAAAAATAAGAAAGTACGAGGCTTCTCTGACTCCCGGGGTCAAACCTGACCCGGCCGTCGCGGCTCAAAGGTTGAAGATTGAGACTTTGTTGCTGAGTAGATGGTAGTCAGACGACGTTGATACCGGAGGATCGTGCGAACAAGAACGATTCGGGTGTTCGGCGCACACAATTTTCTTGTGTACAAGTATATTAAACGAGAAGCGTCGGGCTGCGATCATTTAAACTCGGACTTATATGCCAGCGAAAGCATAGCCGGCACCATCTCCATTCAACGAGTACCGGGCAATTAGAGCCAATAGATGGCGACCCTCTCTCCCAAAGGTCTCGTCTCGAGGTGTTGAGTTTCTTGGTATCTCACGAGTTCAACCTTCCACGCTGAATTCTGCTGGTCCCCCTTCGGCGCAACAATTGCTGGAATAGTTAGCGTTCAGAATATTCTCGTACCACGAAGAAAGTATCTCGAAACGTAATGACGTCTGGTCGAGTTAATAGACAACCCTGATGATGTCTTCAAGCGTAGAGGATGACCGGAGTCCTACCGAATGTTCTCTAAAATTAAACGAAGTTGAACGTTAGCTTACGAAGGTCGTACCATGAACAATTTTTGTAGCAACAGAAAATTTGGGTTTTGTCCAGCTAGCTGCCAGTTTGCTACACGGTGCCACTGTGTTGCACAGGGAGCAACGATCTCGCTTCCCCGATCGAAACACTTGACGCGTCATCAGTGAAGCTTGAACGTTTTCCTTGTTCCAGGGGCAGGGAGGATCAGAATGAGAAAAATCGTGGAAAGAGAACGCTTGTTTCTACAGGGTGGATCGTTCTGTGATTCACTGGATCGCTTCACAGAACTGTTATCATTACATTTGTCTCCATAGTTAACGAAAATATTTTTGTCAGCGGTGTACGCTGTGAAAGAGGGATGCTCGCGTCCGGGTTATCAGATCCGATAGCTGTCCGCTATGTGTGTCTTCGCATCGAATATACGATGTTTACCGTGATATACATTCGCATTAACGTTTTGGCAGCGTTGCTTGTCGCCATGGAGACCGTATTGGTCGTTATACGCGTTGTCGGGTATTCGGTGACGGATATTCGCATTGTTACTCATTTTTCTAGCAGCGTAAATTAGGGTACGCATGTTTCGTTGTACTGCGAGAATATTCTTCCGTTCCCTCCGTACCGTCTCGTTGGCTCAATTATGACAAAAGTACTAAAGCAATTTTTAGCGGCGCTTTTGAAAATTGTGAATTCGGCGTGTCGATGTATTTTGGAGCCGTGGAGAGGGATACGGGGCGAACGGTGCTAGATACGGTCCTGCTCGATCTCCGGCGTGGCGGGTCCAGCAATGACGCGGAGATCACCGAGCGTGTCCGGGCGCGTCCGAGGCTTGTCGAGTGGGAGTCTCGGTCGGTCGATGGTGGGGATGATGCGTCTTCGACGGAGGGGAATTCCCCGACACCGGTGCGGCGTGATGACCACACCGTGTCCCTTTTTGTTGCCGCCCATTAGGCGCCACCGCGGCGTGATTCGCAACCGTGTTTCTTTATCTTCGGCGTAGCCGAGTCTCGACTAGACTACGAACGACTGACTGCACACGTTCTTGCCTATCTTTCCACCCTGGTTTTTCCGTCTCCCTCCATTTTCCCCTCCTCTCACCCTCGCACGATCTATCTCTCTCTCGTTCGTTCGCGAACGGATCGGACAATAGAAGAGTGAATCACCGGGCGTAGGTACGCGAAAGCTACGGGTTTCCGACGTACGCTGCCAGATAATCGACGAGATCCCAATTCTGGCCACGCATTCGATCACGTTCGTCTTTTGACTTGTAGACGACGACGACGACCAGCAGCCGACGCCGCGTCGGGGCGGGACCAGATGGAATCTGAAAGAGACGCGAGTCCACAGGGGATGTTTATCTACGTCTTCTGTATTGATCTGATTTTTTCCGAATTCCGAGCTACCTATTCGAAAACGATCCCCGGTTGACCCTCCGCCGACCCGACCCCTGGAAACAACAAAACTCACCGTTATTTCACCTCTGTTAACCCTCAATTACTCGCACTCTACTTCTACATATGTAACTGGTTACGTGGAACTTTACGCCGCTCCGACGTGAATAAATTTTTACTCGACGAAACAACTATTTTCGTGCGAAATAGATATTTGCTAGTGTGGTCGACACCTTTGTTGAGATTGTAAATATTGTATGCGAGCAATTACAAGTTAACTACGAGAAATGGGGATGATCAAAATCAAAACTATAAACACGTAGGTGAACTTCATCGTACATGCCATAGACTAAGGGATCCGAGAGGACAGAGAGGATTCTAAACAAGGCATTTTTGCGTCGACCCGTTCTTTCCGCAGTTTTTCATCCAGAGTCCGGTAAAGGGGAGTTTATCTGACTTATCAGGTTCTAAAGACTGGTGCCTCGAGACTCGGGACACAACGTAATCGCGTCCGAACTCGCCTTTATCTCCGACTATATTTTAATCAACAGAGATACGTATAATAAGCGACTGACGTGGTCCAGACCTTTCCCTCACCGCCGCCGGTCTAATTCGACCGCGGCAATTCTACCCGTACACGTTTTTACGGCCGTCGAGCCGCTTCGCCGTGAAAAATGATTTTTATCTTGGGCATAAGAAAAGATGAATAAATTCGAAGCAATTCTCTGATTAGACTTTCCAGCCTGATTATTCATCCTGTGTCTCTGTCCGAGCCCTTAGTTCTTCTCTTTTTCTTTCCGTTTTTTTTCTCTCGAGTCCGAACAGTTTAGATGTTCACAATGTAAGGGCGACTTATCGTCTCCGACACACGGTTTATCGTTTCTCCCGGAAAGCCTGCGTGTTTTTTCCTGGGTCCGCTCGAATTTCACCGTATCTTACAACCTTTAGCCCGGCTACCTATACAAAAGCGGTCGAAAACGCCAGCGTTCGTTCGACAATTTGTCAGGACGAATGGGCACCGCCGTTGGTTGCGTGTATGTACGTGTAAAACCGACGAACTTGTATTGGATGATTCATACGATTGTTTACCGAACTTGTATTTTCAATCCCGCTTCGGCAAAGACGATCCCGATCTACGATCCACGGCACCTACCGACCGGATGGACGATAATTAAAGTATGTTTTCGCTTGACTCATCGATCGCTTTCGTTTTGTTCCCTGAAACCAGAGTTGTGTTGAATTATCAATAGAATTACTTCACCAATTATAATTACGTTGTATTCAATTATTTCGTGATTCGAGATTTAGTCGCTTAATTAAATTAAATTCAATTAAGTTACAATGTGTTGGGTTGGCAAGAAAGTAATTTCGGTATTTTAAGGTGAAATAAAACCCAATTTTTCTATTCAAGCAATGAACTTTAATCAGTAAAATATTTTCCATTTTGTTCGATGATCTTTCGCCATCTTTCTGGTAGCTTCATAATTCCGCGCTCATAAAGCTTCAAAATTTTCCCAAAATTGGGTTTTATTTCATCTTAAAATACCAAAGTTACTTTCTTGCCAACCCAATAATTTAATTACAATATATTTAAATTAGCACAAATGATAATTTTCTATTTTTCTTGGAAAATTTATTTATTTATTTTACCTTTCGGGACTGAGGGGGGTCCTCTGGACCCAGGAAGAGCGTTTCCACGGGGAATCTCGCACGAGATGTTGGAGAAGGGCGTTTTCCATCGGCGTCGGATTCCATTGGCGAGACTCGCTTTTACCTGATTAATCGCGATCGGGAAGTTTGTGAAAGAGAAATGGCTGCGAGAGGCGAACACGCGGCCAGGGTGAAACGAGAGGAGATCGCCAGGGAGAGGAGAGAGAGAAGGCCGTTGGGAAGAAAGAGAATGGGGAGAAGAGAGCGCGCAAGTGGCGCACACATGGCGCACAGTTGTTCGAGAGGTCAGGTTTTTGTCCACGAGCCTTCAGTTTTACAGATCCGGCCGAGTTTCTCTGTGTCTATACTCTACGCCTATATACAGGGTGATCGACGTAACAACTGATTTTCATCTTCGACGATCACGCTCACGAGGGGAGCACACTATTCGGTATCGATCGTCCTGCTGTCTCTGATCGTCGATTTTGTAACTCGATACTACGCGTTCCTATACTTGTGTTCCACTATTTATTCATCGTATTCACTAATTCGCTCCTCAGACTTATAAAATGTACTTCTTGAAATTATGGAGATATTGAAAATTACTGTCGCATTTTCCAAGCAAAGAAAAGAAACAGCGATCGTTTGCCGTGGTTCTGGAAAGAACGGGTGGAGAAATGAGAAAAGTGTGTAACGCTGCCGAAATAAAAGCAACGGAACGGAGCCGGTTGAGCGTGTACCGTGGTCGAGCAGTTAATGTGTCGCTTTTTATGAGCTCGCAGGTTCCACAGAGTAACCTGGACGGCCATGCTGCAACAAAAAGGGCAACTTTATGAAAACTGATCTAATTGCTGTTCACCGGCTTCGAATTACGAGCTCTAAAATACGATCCCTGCGTTCCTCCTGCCGTTTCGCGTGAATGCTTGATTTTAAAAAAGAAATCAATTTTGTTTACGACAGGGAAAATACTTTTTTAATTCCTTACGTTTCTCAACAATTTTCAAAATGGCCATTTCAGAGAATTCTTTTTATTTTGCATGAAGACCATGGCTGTCCATCGTCCAGCGATCAGCACGATTACTAATTGTAAGCAACGCGTATCGAGGAAACGCATCAGTCCGCGTCGCAATCGATAACTTCGGTTGGTCGACTGGCATAACGCGTTATCGTCCCGATACAAGCGGATAATTTTTTATGCATGCCTCGGATAAGTCGTGGCTAGTATGTCCGGGCACGAACGAAGTTAAGCATCGGCGTATAATGTATCACGGGGCCAGCGGGCAAATATTTGTTACGTTCAGATTTCTGTTTGCCATGAGAGTGCCGTCGCAAAATAAGATAGCTCGGCGCGGGGGGTTAGCTACCGTTCCATCCTCTTGAGCGTATTTCGGATGGCCACGTGCACCGGAAACAGAACGAGTGTTTACCTTGCAGTCGAGACTCTGTCGAACCCTGCGATTATGTCTCCGCTATCGCGAAATACCTGGGAAGCAAGTCATTCCCGGTTTCGAGGGTTCAAAGTCTTACAAGAAGGGACACAAGTCCATTATTTTAGGACTTCATCCTCGCGTCACCGAATGACGTAACTCAATCAAAAGTTATTATTAGACTGTGGATTTTTATGCATTTATAGGAAAATTGAGTAGATGAAATTCAAAATTGTAGGAAAATCTTGAAAATATATGACTTCTCATCTATTAAAATTATTAAAGGAGGAAATAGCATTCTATTTGGTTTCTATTTCTTACAATCGATGCAGACAATTTTTATTTTGCATACAGATTCGCAGTCTAGTTATTATTAACCCTTTGCACTCGGTGCTATTTTAACTTGAAAGTTAAACAGTTCTTTTGACCTAGAATAATTCCATTCTATATTCGTTTCTTCCTTTGTGTGAATATGAAATTGATATGATACCTCATACAATACTTCAACGTTTAGTGATTTATTAGATAATAATCTAAACAGTATTTCGAATAATAGTACAGGAATTTTTAGTGGTGACTGTCTCTCTCTCTCTGGGTGATCTAAGGGCTAAATTGCGTTTGTACGCGAGTACTTCGAGCGTTGTCCTTTTATTTGCTGGGTGCGTTATCATTTTGTCGGTAATTCAGCGAATAATCGAGTTGGCGAGCTGCATCCCGGAGGAGCCGGCCAAAAAGAATTACACAGGCCGGTTTAACGAGCATCGCGGATCGGTGGGAAGGTAATGGTGCAAGGGAAGACTATGGCGAGCGGGGTATGTTCTACGGGGAAGGTGGACCCGACGGAACACGTGGGACAGCGTGCAGAGCGTTCTCTCTTGAGACAAAAAGTACAAAAGTGTACGTGAACGTAGTTTACCTATGGCTCGGTGTGGCAATAACGGCGATGGTCGCCATATGGGCGACAGCCCGAGGGCCCAGAGAACCCAAGCGCGCACCTTCCTCTCCTCTCTATTTCATCTCGCTCTCTCGTTGTCTCTCCTCTCTATCTTTCACCCGAGCGCCCTTATGCGGGCCAGATTTTATGGCCTAGGTACACGCGTACATATACGTGCAAAGGGCTGGCCTCGCTCGCGATTCCCCTCCAGGAGAACGATTCTGCAAAAACGTGGCGACGCGAGATCGCACGCGTCTGACTCATCGATAAATTCAACTACAAGCTCACGTCTCCACACCAATACCCTCGAGCACACCCAGTTCCCACGAGGAAGCCTCCTGAATACGCTCCTGGACCGACGTGTCCTTCTTCGCATTAGCATCGGCTCATGTCCGCCATAGTGTCACGACGCGTGCGAGAAATTCCGGTCCGACATCTTGCTTACATTGTGCAGAGACAAAAGTGGCAATTTTTCCCATTTACATTTTTCTACCAAAGTCTATGTACAATGCCGAAGTGCAATGCTATGCAGCTTGCATCGTTCGTTATCCATTCGCCGAATAAAATCGTGCATGTTCCCGGGTTCTTTTTAAAAGAGCCATCGATGTTTGCGAAAAATTCCGGTCCGAAATCTTACATCGTGCAGAGACAAAAATGGCAATTTCTCCCATTTACATTTTTCTACCAAAGCCTATGTACCGAAGTGCAATGATTGGAATGCATCACATCAATTGTGCATCGCTCGTTATCCATTCGCCGAATAAAATCGTGCATGTTCCCGGATGTATTGAAGAGTTATCGATGTTTTCGTGACAACGCTCCGGGTTTTTCACAGCGCATTTGCAATGGTTGTTCGGATGTCGTCGATGCAGGAGTATATCAAAATTATCCGGGTCATCCATCGGAAGATTGTGTGGACGTAGACACGCTTCAACGTTGACGCTTCGAAATTTAACGTTTCACCGAGAAACAAGCTCTCCTCGTGATAAACGCGCCGCGTCTGGCCTGTGACATTCAATTTGCAAGAATACGGGTCTGTTGCGCCATTTTGTCGGCGGATTATGCCGCGGGCGCTCGCGAAATCCTTGCGTCGTTTACATATTCGTAGAACCGCTGCTGTCGTATTTTATTGTTATAATAATATTAGTGTACAGTTGAGGTATATATTAAACAATTAGAACATGAGGAACTAATGTTCCTGTTCGAGTAAGACGTTCAGAAAGTGAAAGCGTCGGTCACAGGGTCGCCGCGCCGGGTTTTACAGTAATTAAAACTGGTCGGAACGGTAATAACAGGAAGGACGCGGAAACGAGGTGCGAACCGGCTATAAATCTGTCCATTAGCCGTGCCAAAATGGACACGAGCCGTGTTTTATCGCGTTCGACAGCCGTCGCAGAATAGATTTTCCCTTGATACGTGACGAATCAGTCGGCATACGCGTGTTCCGATAAACTTGGATTTCTTTGACGTAACGTTTTATCGCTTTTCCGCGGTAATTTTATCATATTTCCACCCACAGTTCCCGGAGTCCAATCAGAAGTCTTTAGCAAAGAATCTCAAAGATATTCTAACTTGAAAACCGAATCTTTCTTACGGCCTGAAATATTTCTATTTTACATGATTTTCTTATTTTTATCGATATAAAACTGATATAATATCTCGTACAATACTTTCAGCAGAGTGCAAAATTTCTCTTTTGTGAATTTCTTGAGTTTGCGGCACACATATTGCGCGTTGCTTCAATTCATTATTCGAGGCTAGACTAAACAATTAATTCGGAAGGATCCGAAGCATCTGGCTCATTCGAATTTTCCTCGTCGGCGACGTAAAATCCCATCATTGAGAACGCACACGTCGCAGGTATACACAGCATGCCAGACGGTTTTCGCGTAATGAAACGGGAGAGCCGTGCGTGTGCATACACGCGCGCGCGTCGCGCTGTTTGCAGAAATGATTTGTATTACCGATTTCTGTTAGCAGATCGAGCATTTCACGGCACGCAGCCGTTCCACCGGAGCCCCTCTGATTTTTCGATGATCCGCATTTGTCAAAATGATTCCACAGATAAATCGATCGATCCTTTATCGCCAAGATTAACGAGGCTCGTCGAGCACGTAGCAAACAGTGCGAAAACCGTGCATAAATGTTTACATGTATATCCGTTCCTACCACATGAATATGAAACAATTGATGGCAGAAGTTTCTTACTTTACAACTGGAAAAAATATTTGCACGTAGGTTAAGAGTGCATCTGCATATCTGAAAAAGTTCATTGATATATTGCCAATGGTTTTCCGGGAATAAATTCATGAAAGTTCCGTTTGTAGCTGTTGTAGGAGAATCAGCCCTTAAAGGGATTGCGGTTACGCTTTCTGGGAAGGTGTGCACTGCAAAATGCAGCGACGGTGTTGTCGATGGATATTGGATATAGACCACGTGAGGTGGCTGGATGCGCATCGTGCACGAGCTACGGGGTAGCAAAGCTAAGCCAGTAATGCAATAACTTGAATAGATGGGTATGCAGGCGGAAAGAACATAACCCTGGCCACCCTCTTCCCCCATGGTTTCTTTATCCCTCTCTGATTTCGTGTGCCCACCCCTCTGGACTCGTAGGTGCGTGCAGCACCGTTCATAATTGCGCGACTTGCGTGCAAAAATCGTTTCGAAGCTGTCGTTACTTAAATATGAACTAGACGGAGCTTTCTAATAAATATGTAAGCTGAATTAAGTGGAATTCGGGACCTTGCATTTATAGCAAAATTGAGTAGATGAAATTCGAAGTTGTTGGAAAATTTTAAAAATTGAACTCTATTAAAATCATGTGTGAAGGGAAGAAATAACATTCAATAACAGACAATTTTTATTTTGCACAAAGATCCGCAGTCTAGTGATAAATCTTCCGATCGAATCGCGTCGATCGGAGATCACGGAACACTCTTGATGTTGCGGGAGAAACCCTCGGGAATGGTTCCGATTCTGCGATCAGATCGAACCAGGGAGAATCGAGTAAGTGAACGAGCACGCATATTAAAAGCCTTTTAACGTAACCGACTATATTCGGGGTACTTTGGAATCAGGGCTGAAGCCCCGCTGGATTCACCCTCCTGGCATAGTCCGAGTGGTTATGGTATGTGCGTCGATCTGTACAGTACCGTTCATAATTATTCGAATCGCTTTTGCCGACCGACAATATCTGAATTTCTCTCTTTCCAACGACGCATGATTTTAATCGCATCTAGTCATTCATTCTATGTATATCTAAGATTCACGAAAATGCTTGATGTTCATTTTGGAGTCAATTCGATTAGAAACAAAGTGTTTAAATAGACAAAAAAAATGTGTAACTGCTGAATCAATGAATTTTACTATCCGGCAATTGATCGAACGGATTAAAAGTGATGGAACACGAGTTGAAATCGCCTAATTCGTTTCTAAATATTCGGTTCGGGCGGAGGTTAACCACGAGGATCCACGGAACCGGCGAAAAGTCATATTCCGACACACATTCGGCAGTTTACGGTCACGTAAAATCGGAGAGTCGGATGAACGAGGGGTTGACAAAAGGCGCGAAAGGGGGGTTGAGGGGGTAGTTGAGGGATGGAACTCGTACGTTTAGGGGGTGCAGAAGGGAGGACGAAGGGTTCCGAGAGCGAGACGGAGCATGCTCAGACGCACATATTACGGCGCACGTCAGTATTTAAACACGCTTGATGGGAAGGTGGTGCACGAGGGGTGAAATCGGGTCCCCATTGTGCTCAGGTGTGAGGCGTGTGCGCAGGGGGTGGATAGGCCAAGGAGAAAAAGGCCAGAGGGGATAGAATGAGAGAGAGCGAGAGAGAGAGAGAGAGAGCCGAGGGTGGATTTGCACACGCGGCACGAGCCGCTCTTCAACAAAGGGATGGAACAGATTGGAAGCCATTCATTCATTCGGTTGCCCTGTATTTTTTCTCCGTGTTTGACTGGGAGAGTATCGTCTGCCACCCCTACTGCCGTTCCACCCCCTGTCCTCGCGCGACCATCTCTATCCTGTGCCTTACAGGTATGGTCAATTTACTCTAGTTCTGTCTCTTTCTATTTTTTTTATTTATCAGATGATTGCATAAGTTCAATTTTAAAGAATACAGCTTTACTAATCAATTATATAGTCACCATCCTTTTCTACAATTAGAAAAGACTAGATCATTTTTTTTTTTGGCACGAACTTATGCAATCATCTAATATATATTTCAGCGCTTCCTATACGAAGACTTTTATTTCGCATGAAACTCCGCAGCCTAGTAAATCGTCCAATCAATTATTGCAAATAATTTCGTTTCTACATACTAGAGCTAGAGAGCGCATCGTGAATGAACAATTTCGAATAAAAGAAAGTTCCATTGTTGCCGAACAACATGGCGGAGAATCAATCTTCAGGAGAGCGCGACCCACCGGTCTTCGCTCGTTGTTCAAAAACAGAGTTGCACGTTATTGCGGAAACACAATATTGATTTGTAGCAACAATGGAGGACTCCTGAATTTAATTTGCAAGCCGGGTAGACATCCGCGATAATAAATGACCGCGCGGCAAAGAATTTGAGCAAACCCTTGGTCTCACTACGTTCGTATTCACCATTGGCTCCCGTTTGACCTCACGAAAATCAATATCTGTCGGCAAATTTAAGTGCGTACGAAAGGGGGTGAGTTTGTATCTATTGTACCTTCTGAGATTTTGTATCCGACTGCAAATGTACGCGAGCTTCGACCATGCTCTACTTTCGTATTCCATTCGAACACTTTTATACCTAAAGGTATCGATTGATGTATCGCTCCTTTTCATCCTGTTAGTACGCTTAGTACCCTGGAGGAACGAATGGCCATTCAATTTGCAAAAATTCTCCGGAGAAATCTTACTCGGTTGCGAACGAAATAGACAGAATATATTAGCTGTACAAATTTATTTTTATTTTATTGGTGTATACTTATTTCCAGGGCCAAGATTTAATTTGTACTCCTTGTATAATAGCTTGTTCTCTTAATGCATTGTTTATTATAGAAACTAGACGCTGCATTAGTGCTGGCAGGTTGACCTGAGGGAACAGATGAAAGGATGTTGCGGTCGAGGAAGGAAACAGAAGACAGAAAACGATAATGCTATCGACAGTTTGCAACTGCTGAAGGTAAGGCCACGTAAGCTGCAGCTGAATATTATTCGCGAAACGTTTGATAGTATAGAATTTCAAGGTGACGTAGGAAGAAAATTAAGGGAAATGTGTGTCTCGTCGTTTTTCATAGTTGAACGGTGGTGTTCACGGTACGCGTCACCGATTAACTCGTCCAGCGTCTCGGCGAGGATCTTCAATTAAACAATTACTGCTAAACCGAGCGGAATTTCCAGCGTGGAGCCCGCATGCTCGTTAAGAACGATTCCCGCGCACCTACGTGGACGTCGATTAAGGTGGATGAAAGCAGCGTGAATTGTTCGATCAGGTACCCACGTGTGGACCCACATAGGACACTTTCAATTGTCGGAATTCTGACTCACGGGAGCCGAATTTAGATCCGCGATAACGTCGATTCACGCCTAATTCGCCGTGAGAAACCGTAAACCATGTTTGGTTTATATAGCATACATTAGTATAACACTTTACAAATAATAATGAACTATATATCGTTATATAAAGTTAAATTAATATGAACGGTAAATCCTAATCTTACATTAGAAGCTGTCTATTTAAATTTTCCATCTTGGCACCGCTTTTCTTCATTTATTCGTGGGTTTTGTCAAAAAGAAATTTTCTCGGACATTGGAAAATGTCCGAGGAAATTGGCGCGTTAAAGAGAACGAGACATTTTTAACCCTTAGCACTCGAATGGTGTTAAAATATTATTTACATTATTATGTAAATATATCGGTATCTAGTCAATTACTAAACATTTAAGTATCGTGTGAGGTATTGATAAGTAAATTGTTCGCGAGAGGAAATTCTTTGTGGGATGAAACGTCGACCAAGAAATTCGGAATGAGTTGCTGGGAGAGCACGCTGGCAGGGAACGTGCAAGCAACGATGATAACTCCATTGCGGTGGAAGCCAGAAACGCGAGAAAATTACAGCGAAACGCGTACCAGACTAAGGAAGATCGTAACGATGATCTCAATTAGCGAAAACGCGTTGTTATGCATAAACACGCGGCACATGAATTGTCAACGCGCTGTGAAAACGTTATTACTTTCGTCTCGGTCTTATTGCTCTGTTCTGCATAAAGGTCCACCGCGTGTGATACAATTTTAAACGCGTTATTGTAGATGTAGGCGGTGAGGATAGATTTATAATTGCGAGATAATAGGAAAATATTTTCCATATCTAGATCGTTATCGAGATTCAATCTATGGATCGCAGGAATATCACAATGTGTCTGTGTGTCGCTGCGATCCAGATACACACCGAAACCGGCAATCAGTCGTGCACGGGGGTGAAAATCATGCACGTGACTCGCGGGTACTCGCACACAGGGGGATGCTGGCCCCGTGCACCCACCAACCCCCTGATCCTTCTCTGGGAGTTACCTTTACCGCGTTTACTATTCTCCATTGTGCATGACTACCATACGGGACCGTGCAAAGGAAGCTGCGAGAGAGATCGTGTGAGTCATCCGACCGACGCATTGGCGTAGACCAACCCTCCGAATTTATTTCCAAGCTGCATATTTATTCCTGGTCTCTCTCTCGACACTTGAACCACCCACTCCGAAGAATAAGATAAACCCGAAGCAATTTATTTAACAAAAAGAAAACATGAGCACACTTGCTTGAACTGCTCCTCGATCGAACATACTACCCTCCGTACGTTATCAACCTTCTTCGACTTAAGAGTTAACTATAAGGGGTGGGCATTTTTTCTATATAAACTATAAATTGAATATTGCCGAAAATTTTGGTTATCGAAAAAAGGGTTAACTAGGAGGTGGGCATTTTTCCCGAGAATGCACGAAAATCCGCTATTGCCGATCGAAGGAGCACTTGGCGCAGAACCGACACCCATTTCAAAGTCGAAAACACCTCTGGGTCGTTTCCTATTCGTCGCGGGAGAGAAGGCGGTGTTTCAATCGTCTCTACGACTACGGTCCGTAATTTAAAGTCGTTCGCCGGCGGTGCTGTTCCATTTTCCGGCGAAAGACGCCGGGCGTCGATCATTCTTCTCTGTTCACGGTCCTTCCCGCGCGGAATTGTATTTCATTTTAAATGGTCGTTTCGTCGAGTTGCTTTTCCCGTGGTATTGCAAGCCGTGGCACGGCGTCCGCGTAACGATTCCTCTTTGTTCACCGAGGGATAAAGGAGCGCTCGGTGTCACCAAGACGAGCGTGTTTTTGGCCCACGTTCCTTGCCGATCGTAACGAAGCAACGCTCTTAAGAAGACGGTCTTTGGCAGTATCGTTTAGTCGGTCACACGGGGCTCTTCGGACCTGGTGACGTTGGATTCGAATTAATTCCTCGTGGAATGATCAGAACACATGCTGGATGCGGGCGGTCTATACGGAATTTCGGCTGATCGCCACCAATTCTGATGGTACGGCTCCCTCAAACAATATTCAGTGACTCCCATTAACAATCAGACGCTCTCAAAAAACCGATAACTTAAATCATAAATATACACACACTTTCAATTTTTAACATTTTCCTACAATTTTGAATATTATCTACACAATTTTGCTATAAATGCATAAAGATCCGCAGAATTCCACGTTTTCTTTTATTCATTTAACCACCCCCTAAATATTCAGTTCATCTACTTCGTCTATATATATCAAAAATATATGTAAAAAAATCTCGAAACACAGAAGACAGTGTAGCGAACCAATTATTTTAACTTCTCAAAAAAGTTCAAATCGTATGATCCAAGATTAGAAAAGGTGTCGTCTTTTCAAGAATGTTCGAATATTAGTAACATGTACTAAAACATGTACGAATTTTTTCATTGAAAAATATATATAACAGAAATGTGTGTAAAATATAAAAATTGAAAGGATGGGGATGAGGGTGTCGCCGAAAGTCAAAATTCATCAAAAATCCTTCAGTCTACGTCACTGTACCGAAGCCCTGATGCATCAGTCCGGCTTGCATCTGTATGTATTTACGTCGAAGGGGGGATCCCCTATATGACATCATCCCCCTCCATACGTGTGCGGCTGATTCGTTTCGCTGGCTGACTTCTGTCGCCTAACTCCAAAACACCCCTGGACCCTGCCACCTCCCTTTACCTTTAATCTTTATCAATCCATCCAGCCGAGGCAGAATCGAACCTACGGACTAAGGAACGGACGGCGCCGCGCATTATTCACGGCCGATAGCTCTTCAACCCTCTTCGTCCTTCGTCGGTCCACCCCTTGATGCGCGCTAAATACTTTCTGTCGAGTTTCGCCGTCGTCTGTTCTTTGCCCTGTGTCCGTCCAACTTCTCTCTGTTCCCCAATCATCGCGAAAAAAAACCAGTTCGCGAAAGCTAGATATTTTTAAATTGAAAAAAAAAATAAGAAAGATAGACGATCCACATGTAGAGCATGATTCGTTGTATAAATCGAAAGTATAAAAAGAAATATTAATTATATAAATTAATAATCCCAGCTCTCTCTCTCTCCTGCGAAATTCGCGATAAAATAAATTTTATCTCGTCAGATTAACTAAAATTAATTTTTCTGCTGCGTTCAAATTATTAATTGGTAGACTAATACTTTTTTGAGAAGTTGAAACAATTGGTTTGCTACACAACGTGAAAAATTTTTTTTTTTAAATTGCAAGTCGTCGGAATTGCAGTGAAAATACTGAAAGTTGTATCCTGCAACTTTTTTATGTGGGCTTATATTAAAATAGGCAAATAAAAGAACGCTGTGCCACAGTATCAATAATTTTGGAAATTCCGAGTCCCTGTTGGCATTTGGTATTTTCCCCATGACGAAGGGGTGCAACTTCTTGGGTTCAACGGAGGGTCGAACCTGAATTGAGTAGAAGCTGGAGGGGTTGTCTTTCACTTAGCGTACCAGGACCTTTGAATTTCTTTGTGTTCGCACAAAACCACCTGTCTCCGCCTCAGGTAAAGAGAAACGAAAGCGCACAGGTGCGGCAATCATTGGTTCCCGCTGTTCATGAAGCTCCACCCACCTGTCCACTTGTTTCGGCTGAAAACTCCGTTATCATGTCCACCGAACAGCCTATCCTATGGACGCCATCAGCTTTTCCCTATCATTTATGGGCGCCATAAGCTTTCCCCGCTGTGAACGACGCCATTATGTTTCAACAATGAAAGTAAACAAATGTGTCGCACAAACATAGGAAGAACAGTGTAATGACATTGTTCATTATACTTGAAATTCTAATGTGTATAATAGTCAAAATGATTATAATTTTCGCTTTCGAATCTACAACTTCCAGAGAACAGTATAGCGATTCCAGAAATTCATTGATTAGAAACGAAATTATATTCCCAGGCTATTCTGATTCCAGTGTAATCCGAAACATCGACAAAGTTGCAGTGTACTTTGCGTCGGCAAACTGTGAAACGGTTCAAACTTCGAAACTGTTCGGAACTATTCGAACTTTAAATTGTACATGTAAATTGTACGCAGAAATTAGCGAATATCATCAATACAATTGAAATTAGCATTATAAACATATTTAAATAATTATAATGAAATAATATTAGACTGCGGATGTTTATGCAATTTACAATTTGTGGAGCCACGTAAAATCTCATTTTCATTGGTAGTAATCTTTGCAAAAATCGTACTAAATTCTGTGGAATTTTATATTCTAGCATTTCTAAACATTTTTAAAAGCCCTAAATACATAAAGATCCGCAATCTAATAATAATCAATTATGTATTTATGACAAAATTGGGGCAGAATTACATGAACTACAGGTATTTATGTCTTTTTCTATGTTCACCTTGAATATTTAAACAAGCATTTAGGATAAGAATGTATGGAGCAATAAAATAACGGAAAAATAAAAATAAAGCTTTCGAACATCATTTGAATTCAGTAATCCATTTGACTTCCAGTCTCCATATTGAATCACGTAGTACTTCGCCGGTCGAGCGTTCGCAAAAGCATCGATTAATCTCCTCGTTCGCGAACCCTTCAACTCGCGCGACTCGACCAATCAGAAACGCGGTAAGCATCGAATCGAGTGTTTCTCGAACGCACTCGAATACCGCCATTGAAAAGTTTTAGCGAATTTCGATGCACTCGACGAATTAAATATAATTTTCGTTGAAACTATTTTCTCCGTAGAAACGTTTCGCCGTATAATTTCCTCGGGAACGGTACGGTAAACTCGATTTCAAAAAACGTGTCAAGATCATGACGAAATTAGCCGAGTGAGATTGGAAAAGTTTCGATAAATATGACTGTTCGAACGCACCTATCAGCGTTTCGCGAGCGTGGCCCGTGATTCCTTGCGCGTTCGAGTACGGACCAAGGTTTTCCGATCGGTTGTCGTAGTTTGAGGAGGTGAAAAGTGTGGCGGTGCTCGCTTCGCTATTCTTTATGAAATCTTACATTTAACGAACGAACTCCTTTTACAGCCGTAAGTAGGAATTCGATTTATCTTTCATTAGATCGTCCCCCCCGGGGGAATCGTACGACTGGCTGCGTGCGATCCGAAAGATCGAGATTATTCCCCGACGAACGTCACTGCTCTCTCCCTACGCCAAGAACCGTCTAGCTCAACCAATCTATTATGGAGGGTCGAATCTCTTGCGAATAAATTCGGCGATGCGATTTCCACCGTATCTTTCTCCGGGACGTCTGTCTTCGTGAAGATATATCCCACCCCCCCCCCGACCATCGTCACCGATTAATACCTAACCCTCAACAGTCCATTGTCAAGCAGTTTCAAGGTATTCTTGGAACCGTCTACCAACCCCAGGATACGCTCACGCGTTCACTCGCGATTCAGTTACACAACCCAGAAGATACCGAACCTGTTCCATATGAAATTTTGTATTCTCGTTTGTACACTTTGTTGCTTCATTTCACTGGTACCATGTACCCATCGATGGTATCCTATGTTGTATCCGCAAATTTCTTTCAGTACAGTAACAAGCTTGATGTATATAGATTGGAATATTGTTCTTCGAGGAATAGCTTTGTATATATACGATTCGCTGCCTAACAGTTGAATGGAAATTCTTTAAAATTGATTTAGACTATGTAGCGCAGAGAATTTGGTTGCGTGCTTCAGCTATATTCTAGATTTTATGCAGCTAATAATAATCCTGTTGATAGTTTGAATCTCATTGTTATAGAATTGTTGATGTTGCAGAACTATGAGCGAGACACCTAGTTCGATGACTTCGCAATTACTCATAAGTCGTTAACTGTATGAACAAGTACTCCGTGCCTCGTAAGAAGTCTCCTGGCAGGAATGTGGCAGCAAGAAGATACGATTGGGAGCTAGGACCCCCTTTTTCCCTGTGCCGATTCGAGGGACTTCTTGTGAGGCACGAAGAGTATTTGGAACGACAATTAAGCGGTACCGAGGAGGATATATACAGGAACAATCAGTTACCTTCAGTTTTTTAAATAGGATGTCCAGTACTCTTTTTGTCTAGTTTCAATATAATATCAAGCCTAACGGCTCCTAAGATATTCGCTAATGTGTCTGACCCTACGGACCGACAGTGCTCCCCGAATGTGTTAATAGCCATCTTATTATCTATAAAAGCAGCAGTTTTAATGTAGAGCCACCCGAAAAATCTTGCGCAATGCAGGCACTAGCCAGAAAGTGTTTCGAAAGTTGGAATCTTATCAATGTTTCGATCAATATTTATCCCGTTTGAAAAGTTGAAGGCACCCTTGTACTTTATTCCAGTTTCTACATTTATCGTTTATGTTTCCAGATGTCAACTGCCACTACACATAAATACCGTTACAAAAATACGGGGCTGGACTCTCAAGAACTAAGACGACGTAGAGAGGAGGAAGGTGTACAGTTAAGGAAACAGAAACGGGAGCAACAGTTGTCGAAGAGGCGCAATGTACCCAACCTCGACGCCGACGACGACAATGTCGCAACGGATGAATCTTTAGTTACGTCATCGCAGATGGTAATTTCTGGAGAACCGTAGATTCTTGAACAGAACATACAGAATCCGTATATTAACTGTATAAATTTGATTTGCAGCAATCTTCCACCATCACACACGAAATAGTGCAAGCAATATACAGTCCTGATCCGGAGAAACAATTGGCAGCTACTCAAAAGTTTAGAAGAATGTTATCAAGGGAACCGAACCCGCCGATAGAGGAAGTCGTAGAAACAGGAATTGTACCTAGATTCGTTGAACTGTTACGAAATAACTCAAACTGTACCCTACAGGTGTGCAAGCTTCAGATGATGCTACACAGCTATTTTATGATACCTGTCTTGCTAAACTATGCAATGATGATTTCAGTTCGAAGCTGCTTGGGCTTTAACAAATATAGCCAGTGGAACGTCTCAGCAAACGCGTATAGTGGTAGAGGCAGGGGCTGTGCCTACCTTTATATCATTACTTAGTTCGGAATACGAGGACGTTCAGGAACAGGCTGTTTGGGCATTGGGCAATATTGCAGGAGATAGTCCCGAGTGTAGAGACCATGTATTAGATAATGGAATTCTCGTTCCTCTCCTACAGTAAGTATTTTGCCATAGTTGCGATGCTATGCGAATTGTACAGCTACGATTTTACCTTTATTTATGATAATGTCGCGCGAATGTAACACGTTGAGTGCGCCTTGCGCATGTAGCTATAGACTCGTTTCCACTATATCCTTAGGTTCGCTAATGTGATCAACTAAATTATAGGCGGCACTCGACGTGTTACAGAGTTACACTTCTTCTTCTTCTTCTGTCCACTTGACTTGCTCTGCTTCTTTTATAGACTACTTTCGAAACAAACACGTTTGACGATGACACGTAACGCGGTATGGGCATTATCAAACCTTTGTCGAGGCAAAAATCCGGTGCCGGTTTTCCAGAAAGTCGCACCGTGTCTACCTGTTATAGCACATATTCTTAATCATACGGATGGCGACGTTCTCGCCGATGCTTGCTGGACTCTGTCGTACTTGAGCGACGGCCCGAACGAGAAGATTCAAGCTGTTATAGACGCGGGTGTATGCAGACGTTTGGTAGAATTACTTATGTAAGTTCTTCGTTCGAGAAAGTTTGATTCGATGCGGCTCCAATTACGCAACTCCGAATAATCGAAATGAAAATATCTTCTGAACGGTTCTTTTACACGAACAAGTTCATACTTCTTTTCTACACGACGCTGATGAAAATTCGTATTGTTAGGCACCAGCAAGACAACGTAGTAAGCGCGGCGCTTCGAGCGGTGGGAAATATAGTGACGGGGGACGACGTACAAACGCAAATCGTTCTGAATTGTTCTGTGTTGCACTGTCTTCGGCATCTGCTGAATTCGCCTCGAGATCCAGTCCGTAAAGAGGCTTGCTGGACCGTCTCTAATATTACAGCGGGAAATCATCAGCAAGTCCAGGTTTGTGGGGTGTTTCCGCAATACGTTTAACAATATACTTCATTAACGGCTCTGTGCATTTAACAATATACTTGATTATACTTGATTAACAGGCAGTGATCGACGCCCAAATATTCCCAATTCTAATCGACATTCTGGGCAAGGCCGAGTTCAAGACACGAAAAGAGGCAGCATGGGCAATCACGAACGCTACCAGCGGTGGTACACCTGAACAAATCCGTTACCTCGTCGATCAAAAATGCATTCCTCCGTTGTGTGATCTATTGACAGTGATGGACACGAAGATCGTCCAAGTTGCATTAAACGGTTTAGACAATATCCTTCGCCTCGGAGAACAAGACGCCATGCAGAGTGGTATCAACCAGTACGCGGTATTAATCGAGCAATGTTTCGGTAAGTGTGAGATTAAAACTAGCCCTTATGTAGTCAACCGAAATGTATAGATTATGTTTTTTATTTAACATGTTTGCACAAATTCTCATAAGACTATAAATTAATAAATCATTACCAAATTGTTGAAAGAAATACAGTAAATGGGTACCCGGTAGACTACACAAGGGCTAGAGGAGCATGTCTAGAGAGATTGAACGAAATGTGAGAACTAAATTTCCCGTTTGCGATGTTTCAGGCCTAAACAAAATAGAATTTTTGCAATCTCATCTGAACGTAGAGATTTATCAGAAGGCCTTCGAAATAATCGAACGATACTTCGGTTCCGAGGAGGAGGACGCGCGGATCGTGCCGAACATCGACTCGCAGGGACAACAATTTCAGTTCGAAGCATCCGACTCGCCCCAGCTACCGCTCGAAGGCTTCGAATTTTAATCGATCGATGATTTTCTTTGAAATTCCGAATGTATTTCCGGATTCGATCCTTGTTTCGTTCGTTGCGTTTACGACCAGTTCTCGTAACGGGACAATCTCTGAAATTGCAGAATCGATCATCAAACGCGAGAAATGGTATATTTATACGTATACATGGAATTCGTTTGTATCCGCAAGAAAAAACAAGAAAAGAAAAGGAATAATATCAGTAAATATCTCGAGGTGATCCGTTTTTGTCTGCTCTCGGTGATGAGAAATCAGTATAAAAAGAAATCTATTGTACACAGTTGTTTTTAAATATGGATTTTCTCTTTTTACTATTTATCGATACACCGCATGCGATCGACGTTTGTTTCAGTTCAATCTCGGAATGCGAATCATTTATTGGCAAACATTTTCACCTATGCTTTTCATTCATGCTTCAAAAACTATTCGGACACAAGATTAGTTCCCAGTTTATCGATTTCAGAAAACTCGTAATATGTATTTTAGTACGGAGTATGTTCAGTTTAACACTCTATGAGGACAACAACCACAACAAAAAAAAAACTAACAAATATCTTTAGCGCTTAAGTAGAAACAGATAAGTACAGAAACAATGATCAAGACGATTTACTACTAATCGGGGTAGACTCGTGCCTCGTACGACGTTATGACTGACTCTGAATTACGAAATGAAAAAATACTTGCACAACCGGCAAGACAAACTAACGACTGAGGTACGCGACTACGTAGCCAACACGGACAACATTACGCAACGCGGTACTTACATCCTTACTACATTAGGTAGGAACATGACCAATTAAACTTTTTTACTGTAAATACGTATCTTGTAATTTTAAGGCTATTCTATACAGAGTGCCCTTAAGAAACGAAGCAACAATTAAGTCGAACTATCATTTAACACTTCCTTTACAATCTCGTTTTGTTTCGTTTAATTACGAAACTAATTCTGTTTCGACTTCTTCTTGAAATTCGAAATTACAAAATATATATGTAAACGATATCCATCTATCTATTAGAAAAGTTGTGTTTCAGAAATCATGCTTGTACAAAATATATATATATATATATATATACATATATATATACACACACACACACACATAATCTATATTTTTCTTCCTTTGTTTTCGGAAATATAATTTCTACTCTTTGAGTAAATCACGAAGAAATATAAATTTGATCGTGATCGTGCCGCACGATTGTACAGCACACGAAAATTTTGGACATTCTGTATAAAAGGTCTGTGACTGTATAAAATGTATTTATTATTTAGGTTTGACGGTACCATACTATATTATACAAGATAATATAAATATATATTACCTACTTTTAGTTACTGAATTGAATTACTACGACAGAGAAGGACTGTATTATAAGAATTCCGTGATCGACCCACTTTGCTAATCGCGCCATTTTTTAGCAAGGTGCGTACGTGTACGAGTACTTGTTGCCAATTTATAAAATGCTTACCAAAATAGACTATAAGCATATTTGAAACGAATTTGTCATTTTATGTTGTGCACGCTATTCTTAAATAAAATGTGATAAAATTTATCTCGGAACCTTTATTATACACGGTGACTTGCTAAAAAAAAAACAAAATGGGTATCAAAAAATATATATATACATATATATATATGAACGCACTTTATTATATTTTTAATATTCAAATGTATTATTCGCGCTTCACCCTGTGTCTCGAACTCGATTGTACAAATCGCATTCGTGAATTCTCTCGATCTTCCTTTGTTATTTGTACGCAAATGTTATATCTCGGATATGTTCTCGATACGAAAACGACGATTTTGTAATCTATTCGATCAAACAAATGTTTGAAAGAACACATTTTTGTGGAATTTTCCTCCTTTTAAGGTGGAAAAATCGTTTTAAACAATATACCGGTGTAAAACGAAGACCGTTTAACGACAGAGACGCATTGTAAATTGGCAATTTGAGACGCTCACAACTGATTGACTACCGATCGACGTATTATGCAATAACAGAAACGTACGATGCGAATCCACTCGTATTTGATTTGAAAGCTGATGACACGTGTCGTTCGAAAAGTGTAAATTGAAACTATTGCCAGAGGCATTGGTCTTGTTGTTATATTTTTTGAAAATTTGTAGAAATCGCTAAATCACCATCGGGTATCATTATCGAAAGATGTTGATTTTCTGTACTGTCATTTGACGAAACGAAATAAAGTTGAATATTAATATAGACGCGATTGTATTCATTTAACGTGTAAATACATAAATATGCTTATCATATACGATCATTTGTACATTTCATTTTGTTGTAAGTTCATTTCATTTCATTTTCATTTCGAATGTTATTAGAATGATGTGATTACCTTTCTATCGCTTGTTCAGAAAATCACAAACTTTTATTTGGAGGTGTAGCAAATGTACAAACTCTTTTATCCAAATCCGTAGCCGATTCCGGAAACACTGGTATGATGACTCCATCAGTGAGCCTGGTCACCAGAGGATGCAGAATATCTTTATCTATTTTGCCTGATAATTTGTTAGATATCTGCTTGTCGATAAATCGTAATTCATTTTGGAATGGTTTGTATTCATCAACGATAATTGTCATTATATAGATAGCTTTCTTAATCAACGGATTCTGTCTATCGCAGAAATTATGAAATGCTTTCATTGCTTCTGCATTGACGTTCAGTAAGTCTTGTACTATCTAAAACAAAGAATATAACAATTTAAAAATCCATATTCCATGGAAAGCACAGAAATTGAACAAAATACTCACCACCACTTTCTTTTCCGCAATCTCCTCCTTCAAATTATAAATAGTTGTTCCAACATCGTTTGGAAAATCTACCGGTGTTAAAGTTAAATAATCGTTGCTTCCTAAAACTGTGCAGCTTAGTTCGCCAACCATTTGTGCCAAGCAATTCAAAGTATCCGTTTTGTTTCCAAACAATATAATGACCGTTGGTTTCTGAGGATACATAGCTACATCATATATTCCAGATGCTATATCGTTCCAGATAGCAGGTTTCTGGTGACGAAATTGTGCTCGAATAATCTGCATCGATTCGTCTAATAATTTATCTACCGCGACTAAGTCTATAGTGTTCGTTTCATTAGTTTCCGATACGTTCTTCTCCTGAGTAGTTTCATGGATAGGTATTATATTAATCATTGTGTACAGAATCATAGCAGTAACAGTACTAAAAACAAAGAAGTTACGGTAGCTTATGCAAGACTCTCTAGGATGCTTATGAGACTGAGTTTGAGATAGAGAACTGTTAGTAACATTAACAGATCGTGTCGTACTCAGATTTTGATAGCTTCGTTCTCGCACTTGCATCACCAGAGACGGGCTACATGCACTGGAAGAAGAACATTCTGGTGTGAAGCTTCGTGAGAAATTTCTGAACGATTCGCTATCGTCGATATTTTCATCATCCTCGTCCTCTGTGTAGTCGTTGTAATCATTAGCATGATCGAGGAAACTTTTACTTTGCTCTTTAACGTCTTGCATTCTTTTCGTTATCAACGCACCGTCAGAGTTATTTAAACGGTACGTAACTTTCTTCGAAGATACGTTATGTTCTCTTAGAGGTTGTCGCGCTCTGGGAACAGGTGGTTTAATATTATGCTGAAAAAGATTCAATTGTTTAAATATTTATTTTTTGGCGACGATTCACATACAACAACATATTAAACCATTGTAAACTTATCATCAATTACTGTTTAGTTTTACATATATAAATATACATACATCGAAATCATTCATGCTTGCTACGTCTTCGATATTATTAATTGAAAACTTCGGTAGTGATATCTTCGTAGAGGTTTATTAACATTATCAAAACGTTAAGTTTTAGAACCTATTAAAGTTTGAACTTGTACAACTTAACTATATATATTATTATATACTAAACAGCAATATTTTATGCTCAATGAGATTAATTGCGTGAAGCGTATTAGTACAAATAACCTGTGCGATCACATCGCTTCCAACGAATTCATAATTCGCTTATACACCTATGAAAACTCTGTTACAGGTAATCTATAAATATTCCTAACTATCTCATCAACTATATGTATTTATATAGCTTACTGATTCACATTACTTAGCCTATAAACTAAACACATCACAAAATGGTTCGAACAAAGATCTCCGGTTCGAAGAACTAAATATACAGGGCAATACAGGGTGATGTGACGTAATTTCTGTTGATGTCTGTTAGGGGAAGTACCAGTAAACATGGAAAGTTGGCGTACTAGACCTGACTAGACCAACTAGTGAAAACATGCAAACAGGAAAACGTAAATATCTCCGCAATTAGTCTTAAAATATTTCTAATAATTCGACGCATCGAATCGATCCCTTAGATTGTTATGAATACGGCTAATTATCATTTTTTCAAAAATTGCCTCCGAACGGACACCGGGACGCTATAACCACCTAGCGGTGAAACGTCCAAAATAGTGCTGGAGAATCATGGAGAATTATCGAGGTAGTATCGATGGTTATCGATAGTTCTCACTATCGAAAACTATCGATTATTTACTTTTACTATCGATAATTATCGGTAGCGAAATTTAGGAGTTGGTATTCGTACAGTTGTAATCGTTTCACTCGACAAATATTGCTAAAATCCGATAAATCTACTAAAAGATCAAAATATTACTTATCCCAGACTAACCAACAATATCAAAATTTATTAAATAAGCATCAATGGCTTTGTATACACAGAAATATCCACTCTGGTATACATATGTCTATCTTCAAATATCGATGATGAGAACATCGATATGTCATTGTCATCTCTAATTCAAATTCAAACTTCGTCATTGGTCACTCAATGGTCAGTCACTGGTCACTCAATAGTCACTGACTGATGTTTACTGTTTGTCGGTAACATTTGTCTACAAGTTTGAGGGTTTTACCGCTGCAACGAATGGCGCTAACTGCGTATTTTATGTTACAAATGATTCTTGCCGAAATTTACATTGCACCAGACTTGCAACACGGTAAGAATTATTTGTAATTCCAGTCGTTCGTTATATTTATATTAGTTCGTTTCCTTCAAGCATTATGTATAAATCAGTTCATGTTCTCTATCTAATGCTAATATCCTCACGATAAAAATCCTCTGTATTACCAGGTACTACATAGGGGTCGTTGGAAAAAATATTTTTTACCCTCCACGACGAGTGTGTATCCTAGACTCTGTTTGTGGTTGAACACTTTCGCATGGTTCGTCTGTACGAAAAGGAATGTCGTGAAATAAATTCATACATTCTTGAATATGTAACTAATATGCGAATACAAATGATTCAATCGAACTAGAATAAGGATATTCGACATTGGTGCCAACATTGAGGCATATGAATCGTAACGGAATGTGTCGCCGAGACAAACACTCTTCTAAATACCGACCTAATACAGAATCGAAAGAATTGTTCGCTCGAAACGATCACACTGGCTACCTGATTACGAGAAATTAACAGCTAATTTACGATAGTTTCATGGTGACGGCATGGGTGTTAATCCGTTAAAGAAAATATGCCATTGGGGGCCGCTTACTGCTCTTGGTAGGTGAATTCGACATACAATCTTAGATGTATTATTGCGTTTATAATGAATGATTATCCTTGTTTAAATAAACCCAGCGAAGTGTTAAAATTTCGCATGAAATGTTAACACTTTAGTCGAGTCCCATTCTTGTGCCTATATATATAGAAGAACAATTAAATCAAAATCGAATCTCATACATAAACTTGCTAGACGACCATTTTGTTTTGTATGTATTACGAAAGGAGCGCGGGAAATTCAAATCGTTATAAACGCTTATATAGTATATATACAATAGATACTTGTTGATCATTTTCGTAAATAATTGGTCATGTTTTTCAGGGATTATAAAGATAATCACGTTGATGACGGTACATTGTAGTAGACAATGCTGGCCACCACAGGAGAGTTTGTTCGGAACAATTAATTTCATGCTTTTCTTTTGTCTCAGTGGATCTACGCTTTTCCATTTCATCAGTTCTATTTACGAAGGGCCAGGATATCTACCTATAAAATGGATGCCGGTACTGTGCAACCATAGTAGTCATATATGTTACTCGATATCATAGTATTACATATGTATATTAAATTAATCGAATGTACTGTTTCAGGAAAAAGCTATAGACATTCAATTTTTACAGTACTGTTCTGTATGCGAAGGCTACAAAGCTCCGAGAACCCATCACTGCAGAAAGTGTGAGATTCCGTAGACCTCTAATCTATTTATAACAAATCCAATCAAGTCTGCTCACTCAGTTTCTGACTTTTAGGTGGCCGTTGCGTAATGAAAATGGACCACCACTGTCCATGGATAAACAATTGCGTAGGGCACTTTAATCATGGTCATTTCACAGCTTTTCTAGCAAGCGCAGTTAGCGGTTGCTGCGTTTCTACGTTTACTCTAATCTCTTGGGTGATGACTGTGTTATCTTTGAAACCACTAGCATTTCCTCCACCTTCTGTATTTGTTTTAATAATAGTAATCGTCAGCATTGGCCTGTCGATTGGGGTTGTATTTGCTGTTGGAACGTTACTCTATTTTCAGGTAAAACTTGGATAGAATCTTTCTTATTTAAATGAAACAAGTATAACCGTTTACCAAAATCTCGCAGATGCTGGCTATCGTTAAAAATCGAACGGAAATCGAAGCTTGGATCACTGAGAAGGCACATTATCGCAGATTTGGAAGCACGGATAAATTTATTTACCCGTATTCCAAAGGATGGCGTTTCAATGTACGACAAGTTCTTACGTGGGACTGCACACCAGTGGGAAATGGAATTTACTGGCCTGTGATCGAAGACTGTGACCAATACACCTTAACAGTATTCTCTTATTTATTTAATTAACTAGACTGCGGATGTTTATGCAATTTTCAATCTTCGTAGACAGATTTTCAAACAATGGAATCAAACGAAATCTTATCTTCAGTGGTAATAGCCTTCATGTTCTAGTATTTTCTGAAAATTTTCAGAAGTCGTAAATGCATGAAGATCCGCTGCCTACTAATTACAAGTAGAAGTATTTTTCGAATGTAATAGCAGATTGAAATTCGATGACTTTCATATTCCAGCAAGAACAATTAGCTCAAAAGAAAGACAAACGGAAGAAAGCTAAGTCCTACAGAGTCGTAGAAGAATTCTCTGGATCACGATTAACATTGAGACACGGTTGGGGAGTGTTTTGCCATCCACCTTGCACCGACGAGGCCAGAATTAAACTTAGTGTCGGCGATATTGTCATTGTAACACGGTGGAGGAAGTACGACTGAAATTAATTCAACATTATTATATTATTAATCCTGTATTATTAAACCTGTAAAAAATTACAGGTATTGGTTGTTCGGGGAAAGGAAAGAGGACGACCACAAGGAGAAGCAACCGCGCGAGAAGGGTTGGTTCCCACGTACCTGTGCGATCGAGATGATCGAGAACGAAGCGTACTCTCCTTCATCCGCGAAATCGAATTGAGACATTCCTTCTGAACAAGTAGAGTTCTAACACGTATTTATAGAGTTCTCGTTCTACGGACGACGATATATTTCTCTAGCGTTTTGTATGCAAGCATCAGAGAGAGACGAGTGTTTCTACTTGTTTGAATAATTTGAACGCGCGGTAACTTCTACGTAGATGAAACAGCGTATATTTATTGTGCTAACGAGAAACCGGGAATTTCATAAAACGAGAAGAATTAGCACAAAGAAATAGGTCCTAATATATCTTTTACTACTCGATGTGGAACTTACGTCTTTGAGTGTGTGTAACGAATAAACCTTTTCATATTTTTGTATATTTAGACGGAGAATCGTTGTGTTCATTACACACTCGCGGGTGTATATATTTGAAATAGAACTAAGTCCACTGTACATATTTATTGAACGATACAACGCCTCTCGGATTTCACGTGGAGAAGGGAGAATGATTTTCCAATAGTCTCTGTCGGATCTTATTGTTCTGTTTTATCGGGGAAAATCAATGATTTACATAGGTCGCTCGAAAACCCCATTAGCACGTGCGATTTTATCAACAGCTTGTAATCGGCGAGTGAACGGTCTCACTGGTAACAACGTACCAGCCGTTCATGCTACAGTGAACACTTTCCTGACTTTATGTTGCGTCGCCCTGAAACCTCCTGGAAAATCAATAACATTGTGAAAAATAACACACCATGCTTTCGTACAGACGTACAATTACCGGCGTGTAACGCGTGATTCGCGCACATTCCTGTGTTCCTTGAATCCATTTCATTCGAACACGAATCACACGCAACCCGAGCTTAATCTGTTTTTTAACGAACCTGCATTTGTTGACCCTTTGTACTCGAAGCAATTTTTATTCCGAAATCAAAAAATACCTTTCAACCTGGAAGATTTTTATTCTGCATAATCTTTTTTACACTATTCACATGAAATTGAAAGACATTTGAATTTCTAGCAATTTCTAGAATACAGAAGAATTTAATCATTTCAAAAGTGAGTCACCATTCGAGTGCAATGGGTTAATTACGGTCAGTGTTTCTTAGCTTTAACAAATCGAACACGAGACAAGAATATTGTTAAACTATTCTGAGGTGTTCGCTTACCTGTTTTTGAAATTAATCCATAAAATTCACAGTCTAATATAATTTCATAAATAAATAGAGAACAGTATGCATTTACAACTGTTGTTTATGAATACACGTCTGTTTTAATGTGACAGAGGGAGAGGGTATTAATTTATGGTGAAATTGAGTTTTGTTATAGCTCAACATCCACTGGAAGCATTATTTTAATTTTACATAGTATGAATGCTTGCAATTAATGATGACAGTCGAAATAAATAAAGATATTGTCATTTAAAATTTATTTTATTAAATAGTCGAGGTAGTGACCCGAATGTTTTTATTGCGGCTATTTGGTAACATTGACATAGTTAACAAGCTGTTACATAGTAAAGATCAGAACGCGACACGCAATCGTTGCTTTAACATCGACGAAGGGATTGGAGTGAAAGTGACAATTAGCAAAAGTGAATTGAACTAGCCTTTTATGTTTCCATGGTGGGATCCCGTCGCGTTTGACTAGCTTTCTGGAGATCCTTTCAGTTTCTTTCAAACTGTGTCCTGCGTGACAGCTCCGAATTCAGTGTCAATTCTTTTTATTCAAATTAGTTCGATCACTGTAAGTGCTGTAAGGAATTAACTTTTAAAATTGTTCATCCCTTTAATCTTTTTGTGAAGATATCCAAGACCCGTTTAGTGTTCGTCTGACAATGAATTCTTCTAATGTCAATTTTTCCAAACAATTAGATACAGATCGTTTAAATTACATTGAGTATGGCGAACAATTTTTCCAAGTGACACAAATGATACATAGTATAATTCGGAGCTTTTTAAGTGAACTTCGAAGTACTCCCCTAATTAATTTCGCCCATTCTAGAGGAAATCTTGTGCAAGAAGAATGTGTTTGACTACGAGAAGCTTAGCAATCTACAGCCTAATCGTGGCTTCCTTGGCCCTTTACGCTAACTGTTTCCCCGATGGAGCACCTGTGGACACCTGTGTGAAACCGACTCGCCCTAACGAGCCTAATCACGGCCAAGCTAGGTCGCAACCCTTGGACACCAACCCTTACGAGTTCACCGCTTCGGCCTCGCAATACAGTCCGAATTCTCAGATAAGCAGTACGTTCAATTTAAATAATAATTCATATATGCTATTCCATTCTAATATTTAACGTTTCAATGAAATGACCAAAATTTCATTTCTAAACCTGGTCGAGGAATAATGTGATTTTTTAGAGAATTTTTTGGTAGAATATATTTCCACCAAAAGAGGGTGGCGTTATAAAAAATGCAGTATAGAACAAAGCACATAATTTGCTTAATTGTCGAGGAAAAACGGCTCGGCACGGAACGTGTTAAGAAAGAACACAGTAACCAAAAATTATGGGGTTGTTCAGAAAAATTGATGAAACTCTTTAAGGCGTAAAAATCGTGATCTTCACTATTTTTTTTTCACACATTACCTGGTAAACTAATTCGAGACTAAGTCGAGTTTGAAAAAAGTCTTTGAAGGGTGTGCGCTTAATTTTGCCCCGGGCTGTGTGTCGCAACTGTGTTGTCGAAAGTATTTGGTAAGCTAGAAGAGTGAGGGACTTTGGAGCCTGAAGCAAATCCTGGACAATGGATTGGCAAAGGTGATTAGGTGTTCCGTGTCAGTCGAGCCCGTTTTGTATCCTCCGTGGCGAAATTACCGGTATGACGGGATGATCGGCGTGAAAAAGAAGAACGCATCCCGAGGTCGGCGTGGAACAATCGATCCAATCAGCGTGGATACGGTGGAATATGGCACCCCGGTTTCCGAAACGTTAACAATCGGGCATTTTGCGGTTCGCGGACTCGGTTCTGCATGTTCAATCGACGGAATAATAGCGAGCGCGAGATTTCCCGGTAGAAAGAATTCCGTTCTCGTGTACATACGTCTCGGTAGGCACTGGTGATCTAGCACTGTCCAGTAGATACGATACAACTAAGAAAATAGTAGATTCATTGTAAAAAATCATGTCAAAAACGTTGAATTAAATTGTAGGAAAAATTAGGTTGAATGATGTGGGTCGGACGCGGCAGTAGATATAGTCAGCCATGACCAGACACGCCTATTCAACGGCGCACCTATTTCGCGACTTTTCAGTAGCTTTCTTCGAAAAAATGTTTTCGATTCGATCGACCACGAAATCTGTCCTTTTATTTTTTCAACGGTGTCGCGTGTAAAAATAAATGAATGTTTCTAACTTACGTTTCATAGAAATTGGTTTATCGAAGTGGAAATTATTTTTAAACAGTGAGATAGACGAACAGATGTTCTGTCTAAAAAATTTTGTACACCCACTGTACTTTCGATTTATTTTTTATTTGAAAATACAGCTCTAATACTGTGAATACTAGGTCACTGTGTATGTCGTACACACGAAATTCTCAGTTACTCCTCAGGTTTCTTATCAGACGATATTCAATCTACTCAAGTTTCTGTGAACCCGGTATTTTGTATTTTAAGCTAGCTGAGCTTCTTCGAGCCATTTTCCTTTAACCTTTTCACTTGTAAATTAATTGGTAGATGAATACATTTACGGGAGCGGTTGAAGCTCAAGAAGTTGCTTGCGAGAATGCTTAAGAAAAGTATGAGACTGTAAAATAGGATTCGTCGAGCGGAATAGAGAATACTTAGGCCAATTTAGTCTCTTGCGATGTGAAATATAAAATGTTGATCTCGCAATTAAGAGATGTAAAATCTTTCTCCATATTTAATGTGTCCTTGGACATTCGCAAGTTTTAACTCGTTCTTTTTGAAGCACGCTGTACAATGATTGCACGAAATTAACATCGCCGCGGTGCCAATTAAAACGGGAAATGCAAACGTACTATTCTCTATTTATGTCTAACAATGCAGCATGCGTTCCAGTGTAGCTACCCACGCAATCCTCTATTCAAAGTTCATAAGTCAATGTGCATATTTTCTGAGCACATAAAAAGCATAATCGGACAGTTGTCCTTCTTTTTGCGTTACAATTGGCTACGCGAAGTAAGAAAATATTTTATTACTCAATAAAACTTGAAAATGTAACTGGTCGTTGAATATCGCAGTGGTTAGAGTAAGTGACGCAGTATCATAAATCATAATACTTTGCATTGTAGCTTTATTTAGAACCAACGACAAAGGATTTCTTCTTTTGATTTAATCTTCCAGTAGAAGTATTAGAATAAAATGTACAATTTTGTTGCTATAACGCAAAAATTTTATGCGATTTACTTCGCGGAGTAGTAGATTATTATTGGCAGTAGCTACAGAATAGATACTTCGTAAACTACGGGTTATTATGATCGTAAATTGAAAATTTCGTGTCCCGAAAGGAAGCGTAGATCGAACTTGCGACTGTCTTCCTTTTGGCGTCGCTCTTTATGTTCTTTTTAGGACGTCGCTATTGTGTACCGAGTCTAATACTGCGTATCGATCGGAAATTATAATGAAAAGGTAACAGAGTACGAACACTATGGAACACGTTCGAACACCAATATCGCGCAAGATAAGCATGCCAGCATTAATTAAACAAGAACTTTTATGAAGGCTCGTTCGAAAGAAAGATAAAGAAATTAACGAAGTTACACGCCACAATCCCGATCAAATAATCCTTGATCATACAATTTATTTAGCTGATAATCCTCGATCAGATAATCGTCGATAAACTTGAAACAAACGACAAACAATAAAATTTATTTAACGAAAATCATTACAAAATAAAAGTGTCCTAAATTGCAACAAACTGGAGTGAAATGGAAATTTATTTTCATTCTTAATGCGTTTAATGGGCTGAAAATAATTCAACAAAGTAATACAATATTGAGCTACAATCGTTGGCAATTTTATTTGGCGGCAATCGTTACGCGGTGAAATTTATTTAACGATAATCGTTAATCGATAGCCGGGTTAATTCAAATGGAAATTAAGCGCAGAATTCATTTCAGTAAAAGCAGCTATGAAACGAAACTAATCCGAATCGCGCATGGTTAAAAATGACTCTGACATAACGCGGTGGAACAACCTTGAACGCGTTATATTTTTTTGAGAAACTTTCGAAGAAGGAAGTTTCTTCAAGTTACTCAATTTGCGCCGGGGCTCGAACTTAATTATGCGAGAACCTTCTAGCCATTCTTTCGCTATTTGCATAAAAAGGCAACAACGAGCAAAAGTTGCATGTTGTTCGGAACTGCTCTCGGAAAATTACTTTAAAAATAGAGCTCCTTGGAAAAGATCGTGAAAGGGAAAGTGGAAATTGAAGTTTCCAGGAGTTGATAAGAGAGTCTTCTTGTAGATAAGGTGGTGGATCTTCGTGACAACGAAGACAAGTAGACTGGCGATGAAGTGCGGAACTTCTTTCTTCGTTGCAGTATCCATCAGCGGCTCGACGTTCAAGGGATTTTTCCTGCAGGCACGTGACCCTGAGACAGACAAATGGATCGGTTCCTGGGCTCAAACTGAGAACACGAACACCCATCCGGAATGCAGCGCCGTGACACACGCTGATCCACATGCAAAACAGCACGCAACACTTATTTGGAATGCACCGCCGAACGCGCACGGAAGAGTCTACTTCACGTAAGTAACAATCATCGAGATTTCAAAGTTTCATCTTTGATTAACATATCCATTCCTTTTTTATGAACTTGCAACGAAAATTTTAAATGTTCATCACCTTTTCACTTTTGATTCGATTAACACGTTCATCACCTTTTTACTCAAACTAAAAAAATTGTGAATGTTCGTGTCGTGTTAAAATTCTCGTGGCTTTTCCCAACATTTTAGCAGTTCTGTCCGGCGATTTTCGGAGGATTTACAAAACGCGTGACGCAAGATTTCGGGCGGAGTTTCATTTTTGAGCTTGCAACGAAAATTGCAATTTATTGCAACGCTTTGCAACAAAAATGTGAATCTTCATGTCGCGTTAACATTCTCGCGACAAGTGTGCTGGAAAATAATAGCAGTTCTGCCCGGCGATTTTCGGAGGATTTGCAAAACGCGTGACACAGATACGGAATGAGCGAAAATGGGGAATAAAAAAGAAAGGAAAATTTTAGCAGGCAGGTCCGGTCCGCATTTCCGTGGAAAAAAAAGTTGCTGTTCGAGCTCGCGATTCAAACGAGGTATTCCGCAATTCAGCCGGTTCCTTTCAGGCCGCCACGTGAACTTTCTGACCTATAATGTTCTCCGGAAATTCGCTGGCTTATTAACAAGCCCACCGCGAGCGCGTTCAATTCGCGAGCGATCGTGCGGCAGGAGCAATTATTTCCGTCGACCAACGCGGCACAATTAATCTTATCGCGTTGTCCCGTCGTTCAAGTGCAGATTCTTCGATCAGGCAAATCACCGCGTCTGTCGTCGCTTGTATCAACTCCGGTTGATCAGAGTTCCGACTCTCATTTTTTCGCCTCGTTTTTACCCTGTTTACCGGACTTTTAACACTGGAACTATAAATTGTAGATATTTGAAAAATTAATTTATAAGCTTGTCGTCTTTTTTGTTTGAAGCGGTACCATTTTGAAGGAGTACGCAACCTACTGGTCCCACGTGGTGGCCACACCTAAACAATAAGCAACTACGTACGTACTATAATATTATTAGTAGACAGCGGATTTTATACATTTATGACAAAAATGTGTAGGTGTGTAATTTAAAAAAGTAAAACTATTAAACATACTAAGAAAGAAATCGCAATTCAGGTACGAAATATTTATTTTGCATAAAGATCCGCTGTCTAATTGTTAGCTAACGATTTCAACTTAATTTTAGACTAAAAATGGTATTTCTCAGTCTAGGTTTTCTAAGGCTCAGGACATTGTGATTCGCAGATCTTTGGGAAGGAGATGTGCCTTCGAGACACCCCTAAACCGTAGAGATTAACATCTAATGAGCATTTTTATACTGTCTAATAATATAAACAGACGTTAATATTTAACACGATCACAAATATCCAACTAGTTTCGAGTTTATATTGTCCTGCTCTCTTTATAATGTTACAATAAAAAATATTAAATAAGTATTTTGAGTCTCAGAGGTGCACGTTTCCGCGAACAACAAAAAAAGAAATTCATATTTGCGTTGAAGTGACTTTCTATATTCAACGCAAATAGCTCTCGCATAGTCGAGAGAAGGTTTTCGATCTGTCAGATGCAGTTGCGTAACACTCGATTGATCGTTCGAGCATATATCACACGCGACCTGTTCACCGACGGCAATACATTTCGCTTAAGGCAACTTTTAATTCCATAATCGCGTAATATTCGATCCACAGGGAGGGAGAGAGAGAGAGAGAGAGGGAGTGGTGGACGTGAAAAGTTTCACTGTTCGCATATTAATGAAGAAAAAGTAGACCGATCGATCGATTCCTGTGGAAAGATGGAGTCTACACACAGTGCGGAGCGGTGGACATTTTTTTCTACATTAATTATAGCTCACAGTCTGCTCCATTGTGCACGTTGTAAACGTTGTTCTTTTGTATTTCGCCCGATTGTTTAAGACTGACTTAATTAATTGATTTATTCTATCTGCTCCATTGTGTACATTATTATTTATTTACGATGTTTAAGCGTTAATGGTGTAGCCCCACGAAGCAAGAAAATTCAATTTATTTTATTACGGCGCGACCGTAAATTGAAATTAACACTAGGTTTGCGGGGCCCGTCAAAATGACGGGTTCTAATATTCTAAGATGCTTCTCTGAGGAATTTTTACCAAATTTATTTCTTTGGGTATATCTTATTGGAAAAGTGGCCAAAAATTTGGATAGACACATACTTGTTATGTTTATAAAATAATGAGAAATAGTTATTTTTACAGCTTCGTAAATCTAGTATTAATTAGGAGCTAAGAAGCTAGATGATAATAATTATTGTTTCGGCAAGAAAACGAAATCGAGGCAGGATGTTCGAGCACCAACACCGATAAATTATGGTCGACAATTGGAAAGTTTCGCGGTTCAGTTTCATCAAACTTGTACAGGTTGATCCTTAAGGGATTGCGGCGCCAAGGTAACTAGGATCCACGTGGTAACCCGTAGATAAATTATTAACAGAAGCTCTGCTCGGAAGCAACAGAGGAAACGTATTCGCTGGCGACAAAGGGGAGGGATGAAATGGAATTCTTTCAGCTTCGAGACTCCTTCAAGTCGAAGAATGGCAAGTGACATTGGCCAACAGATTGTTTAAATAATAGTGGGAATTGCGTAGTCTGGAGGGAGAAAGAGTTTATTCGAAAATTCCAAAGCTTCCCTTATGAGAATGACCTAGTTTTGGCATAGCGAGGCATAGCGAGGACTTACGTAAGCCTGTCTGGCGATCCTTTTGCTCTCGTAGAAGCGTGCTGGGTTCCATTAACGGCATCCGGTGAGGAAATGTCGGAACCTCCTTTGGGAACATGCTGCGACTCGCCTTTACCGTATCAGTCGGCATGTCCCAGTATGGGACCAGTAATCGCGCTCCTTAAACACCAGCCGAGACCGAACGAGTTCCTTTCCGATACATTAAACTCCTCCATTTTCTCGACTACGAGAGGCGATAAGGAGAACCTGCGAATGTACCCTCAGGGCATGGCTCCTTCGGCCTGCAGACACTCGAGAGCCTTCATGTCATTTTTAGAAGCGAGAAATGTTTAGTAACAAACTGGCTTTCCACCCTAGATGACTTAGTCTACTTAGGTTCTTCCTAGCTCTCACGAGTCAATAATGTCGACAACGGTCATCATCGGAGGACTATCAGCAGCTTACAATCAGGGGGAGTTAGGGAGTCGTTGCTATCGTGTCCAGTAAAAGGTTCGTTTAGTTAGCTAGCTGGTCGGTTAGCGATATTTGCTCGCGAGTCACGTTTTACGCTTGCGGCGTTGCGGGGCAGGACGATAGACAATTACGTCAAACGAGCTTCGACGGTGCCATAATTCGGTGTCTGTTGCGGAAACACGTGTTCACGGTGCTTTGGTCATTTTCGTTCGGGCATTAGCGTACCTTAATTGCTGCCGGGATTTGAATCTCTTAGGATGGATTTATGTGGAACCGCGAAAACATCGGGCCCCTCCATTATTCGTTTTTGTACAATTGTTCAATTGACTCATCTTTCGAGTAACTCATTGTCGAGTAAAAATAAAGATGAAACTGGATTTATCGGGAATTTATAGTTGAAATATACTTCCACAAGCCTTGATAAAAAGTTTGCGATCCCGTATCGCGGGTTTCGATCGACAGGTATCAATGCTTTATCCGAGCAGCCTTCCTCTCGCTATTGGAAAATGATTGTTCGACATGATACGGTCCGGTGATACGAAATGTTTACATATTTTTCTTACAGACTTGAAAATTCGTTTTTATTCCAATCTAGCAAGTAAACCAAACTTGTTTCTGCGATGCGATGCGATGTGTGAGGAGATTGCAAAAGTAATTGCTGTAGTAAATCTTGTCTTTCTTATTCATATATTAATTATTAACGTTCCTAGAACAATTAGTTCTATTATTCTTAGTTAGCGTTCTTAGGAAGAAGGCTAAATAAGTTTGCTCTAAATTTGTGCGACATTTAAGATCATTGGTTCACCGGGGTGCTCGTAGAATCGTTGAGGGGATTGATGATCAGGGGTGGTGGTTGCAGAAAATGTTCCGACCTCATCCATCAGCACAATTTACAATCAGTAAATCCCCAATTTCTACCAGCATCGTACACGTCGTAAAACCAACCCCATCAAAGGAGGCTTCGATCATCCCTCCGATCTGGATCTAGCGGATCCTCTGGTTCGTATGCGCCGCAGCGGTGACAGCGTTCTGGCAGGCGTAGTAGTAGCTCTGGCAAGTGTGAGCAGAGGGGTCGTAGGCATCGCATAAAGAGAGGGACGACGTTATTCCTCACGTAGAGAGGATCATGCATATTTACGTGACGGTGCGGAACGTCGACGGGTGTTTCGCGAGGAATGACTCAGAAGCTCTGCGCCCCTGCGACGACGACGTTGAACGTTGAGGAGGGTCGACGAGGAGGAGGTTGGGGGTGCAACGCGTGCTGAGTATCTCGCGTGCATTGCGCAGGACGTCGGCGCCCTGGCGTCGCGGCCACCCCCTTTGCGATTCGGTCGTTGTTTGCTGGCTCCACATCGTGAAGTTGGTTCGGGCCGGCGTGTACACAGCATCATCTAGAATCGTGGCCAGTGGTGTTCTCTAGCTTCTTCGCTTTGTGTTCAGCCTTACAATCCCTGATCGTCTTTAGGGGGTAGCTTGATGAACGTCTTGTCGAGTCTCGCGGACGTATCATCGAGATACGCGTGCATTGCGCCAATCGTATCGATTCCGACCTGCTCTCGTGTCGATCCGTGAACAACAAACCGCCCCGAGGATCTACCCTGTGCTGGTTCCGGTTAGAAAAAACAGAGGAGAGAGCGTGTTTGCCTCTCTCTCTCTCTTACACACATATACATATAGATATACACATCCCCTATTGTTCTCCGCGAGAGGAGGAACGAGAGAGGGAAACAGAGAGGGGGTGGTTGCTGCTGGTTGCTTGCCGCAGGACAGGTCGATCGTCTCCCATGAACCTACTTCCGTTCGCCCACCCCCACCGAATCTGAGGCTAGGGGTCGAAGAGGACGCGGCCTGGAAACTCTCCGACTCTCTCTCTCACTCTCTCTCTCTCTCACTCCCTCTCTCTCGTCTCTTCTTCTTTCGTCTTTGTCGTCTGCGTTTAGTTTTGAGAGAGAGAGAGCTGTGTGCGTTGTTCCCCGTGAGAAGCGGGAATATGCCCGTGCTATTGATCACGCGGCCTGATCCCTCGGATATGTGATACCGGAAGCAACTACGGCAGGCTTAGACCTGCGTGCAGGTGCTACACGGTGCGTACACCACACACCGTACATACGTGCACGCGACGTAGGGTGAAAGCCGCCGCGGAAAAATAAAGAGAGAGAGAGAGGGAGAGAGAGAGAGATAGAGGTGAAGTGCTGCCGCGTGTTGAAGGGCCAACCGTGAAGATGCACTACGTCGACGAGTTACAAGCGACGACACACCTGCCGTCCACCTTTCTTCAGGGATCGGGGAGGACCAACCCCGCGGCCAGGCTCGTCTGCGTCTTCATCGTGTCCTGGCTCATCGTCAAGGACCACCTGGCACTCGGGCAGACCGACACTCCGGAGATCACCACCGTCTTCGAGGGTGAGTTCTTTTTTATCTTATGCACTTCGGGACAACCTCTTCGGGACAATCTCGCTTGTTCCTCAGGTTCTTATAAAAATTTTCGGAATTGCCACCCTTCAGCACTCTTCAGGACAGTTTCACTTATTCCATAAGTATCTATAAAAATTTTCGGAACTGTCTCCCCTGTTCACTCTCCAAGACAGTCTCACTCACTACCTGTAAAACGTTTCGGAATTCTCACCCCTGTCCACTGTTTAGGATAGTTTTACTTGTTTCTGAGGTACATCTAGAAATTTTCGACATTGCCACCCTTCTGCACTCTTCAGACCAGTCTCACTGTACCCATAAATTTCGGAATCCTCATTCCTGTCCACTCCTCAGGACAGCCTCGCTTGTTCCTCAGGCACCTATACTTTTCGGAATTCTCACCCCTGTTTCTTCAGGACAGTTTCCACTAAAAAGAAACTTTTTGAGATTGTTCTCGGTATTTCACCCCCGTGTACCCTTCGGGAAAGTTTCAAAGTGCTCCTCGGGGACCCAGAAAACATTCTTATTTTGCATGGAGATCCGCAGTCCATTCGTTACGTTCGTTGCCAGCTTATCCGTGTGCACGTTTGATGCCAAAGCCCTTCTAGTTGAATACCAACTGCTCAGAGATAACGTTTCAATAATGTAATTATGCCCCTAACTCTTTGCGCTCGAAGAATTTTCCATTTACCATAATTGCAAGCTGTCATTGGAAACATTGTACAATTTTTTCGTGGGGAAATCCACAACCCGATAAAACTTGATATGCCATTTTTTGGGGTCGTTTTATTGAGGTTTCAGTGAAACGTATATACCCAATTTTATGATAGCGTAAGGTACATCACGAGGGCTCGACCGATCGTGTTCATAATTTTTGTCCAGAGTTGGGCAAAAATTTTATTGAAATAAAAATGTCGAATAAAGTGGGTATAAAACCCACTTGGGAAAAACCCACTTTATTCGAAATTTTTATTCAAATAAAATTTTTGCCCAACTCTGTTTTTGTCCCGTGAAAGAGCAAAAATTTTTCAACATTTTTGAGGCTTGCAATGACATTTCTGTTAAAGCTACAGAAACGTAAAAAGTGATTAACTTTAAAAAACCAGGGGTTGGTTTTAAAACAGCGAACATGCAAAGTTTGATGATACCGTATTCCAGTAATCAACGAATCGTATAGTCCACTGAGGGAATATTTTATACTTTCGAGAGATTAGCTATGTTCAGGTATGCATAGAATGTGTCCAAACTTTGCGCTACGGAATATGCTAATGCTACGCTACACACAGGGTGGATAACTTCTTTACAAAGTGTCTCATCCCTTGTACTACATTTAATCCCTTCCGAGCAACATCTTGTAATGGAAGGCCGCGAACAAAAAAGTAATACTTGTAAATCTCCGAATTTTCCGCACGGTCTAGTAAAAACGCGTATACTCATCGAATAAAGGATTTCACGGCGGTCGAATAGCGTGCTATTTATTTACGGTCGACCCATATTCGCAGGATGTGTCACGACCTTTCAAACCGTGTGTCTCTGATCACGGCTGTTCGTGCTCTGATCCGATAATCCTAATGCGCGTCCAGAATCGAATTCGTTTGAATCGAACCGGGCCCGATTTCTAGCTCGGCAATATTTCTGTTTTGTTTTTGGCCGACATGTTATGTCAGACTTCGTAAAAGCCGTGTCGATCGATATCAACGTGCACAGACGTCGTTTTACGTCGGTTTAGGACAGCGGATCCCACGGGCGTCGGGGTAACATCCGTCGTTGCGACGTACATACATACGTCGTCGCACAACGTGACGAGATGCGAATATTTTTTGCTGGCGTGGCGATCGAAAGGGCGAGTCGCGAGTTGGTGCAATTTTTGCTGTGTCAGTTTCCGATGAATTTCTCAATTCGCCGTTCAAAGTTGCCGTACCATTATTCACATTATCTACATGATTAAACATGTTGGCATCTAACCAATTACTAAACATTTAAATGCTGTATGAGGTATTATATCACTTTCATATCCATAAAATGAACAAAATCATATACAACGGAATTATTCTAGGTCGGAAGAAATGTTTCATTTTCAAGCGAAAATAGCGCCGACTGCAAAGGGTAAATTCATAAATATAACCGCTGAACTAGAATTCTGTGATCCTCTAACTCGCTCAACTAGAATATGCAAGGAAAAAAATATATATTTACAAGAAAAAAAATTTCGATGACCTTGAAATCTCATAACACTTGCAAAGCATTCACCTTGCAATACCATTTACATTGCGTTCAGAACATTTGTTACGTCATCAAAAATAAAAGAGATAGGTGGACCATCCTGTAGAATAGAATTATTCTAGATCAGAGGGAATGTTTAGGCTAGAGGCTCTCGTAAGTTGTATAAATGACAGCCTAATATCATCGTTTACGTGAAAAATGGGGTTCGCGAAGTGCGACGACAGTATCGGTGCCGGTTCAAAGACTCTGGAAACTTTCGCAGCTTTCGTCGTTTCATTTTCGCGTCTTGGAAAGTCGGCCACCGACATGGCATCCGTGGAATTTTCAGGGTGGATTGTCATCCGAGCTTAATGCTCCTCTCAGATTTCGCGGCTACGATCGACCGTTCAAGAGGCTCGGTTTATTTTCCCCATCCCTCCGTCCTCTACCAACCCCCTTCCTCCTCCGGTTGCAGTAACTTTCTCTTCTCATTTGCGTCCTTATTTCCCAGGGAAGAAGAAGCTCGAGCCGCCTCTCTCCGATTGTTGCACAATATTTCCAAGCAAATCACCCCGACACAATACACCAACAACCTCGGAGATCCCTTCCAGGATTCGCCGATCCCGCGTTAATCCTTTATCTTCCACCCCTCTCTCTTCTGATAGTCGCTGGCACGACTGAAACGGAAACGTACTACGGTCGTTTCCGATCCCCGCCCTTCGGTCAATTGCTTATCTGACTGCGAACCCGTTCCCCGATGAGAAACGACTGCCATAACTTCTTACTTTTGTCGCTTTTGTAGTCCGCGGTAAACCACGTTCACTGCCGTGGAACTTCAAGATTCCGGGATTCGCTGAACAAGCAGAATTTATACAAGTTGGAATAAATTGTATCAGCTGTACAAAGTAATTCATAGCTTTCGCAATGAGTCATTTGTAAGTTTGTCTTATACGCAAACTTTTTACTGTGTTGATCTGTCACCTTGACCAGTAGGTGCATATGCAGTCTGTAATACCAGACTGTATACTAAATCATAGTAACTTGTATAAAGAAAGTTTTGCAAATACGTAGCTCGGCAAATTTCCGTCGAATAAGTGATATTCGTATTCAAAAGCTTGGAGGAGCAATTCGGAAGTCTGGATTTCATCTAGGCTAAGTATGATTCTGGGATCTGGGATAAGTTACTGCTCTTTTTAAAGTAAAAGTAGAAGAACATGATAGAGGAACAAAATCGTATGTCATAATACGTCCTAAGTTCCTATGACCTTATTTTTTATGCGGATGCACCGATGTATCCGCCAGGCGCAATTGCACTTTATTCTTTAATGCAACCCAATTTGTTAAACGAATCGATCTCTTTTATTATCCTACGTGTAAAAGTACTGACCCAAGATCATCGAAATGTCAATTTCCTTCGAGGTTCTTGAGATTTAGAAAATTTCGAAAAGTTGTCGAACACTCTTCCACGTTTCTAGAGTATCATTCAATTATTTTCAATGTCGGAAAACATTTTGGACAGGAACGGGTTAAATCCTTCGGAACAGGACTGTCGGAGGGAGCGCGAGACCGTGGAGACTAATAAATAAATAAACGAGGGAAATCCCTGGCCGAAATTGAAACGTGCCGAGCCACACACGCGGATGAGCTTCGCAATTATTCGCCGATGCGGTAAACGCACTCTGAACTCTGAATACGGTGGTTAACCACACGACTGCGTCGTAGAAATTCAAGGGTGCCCTACTGTCACACATTGTAACATCATTTTCTATTGATCAGGCGAATTCTTAGTGTCCTGGCAAGAATTTCCACAATCAATCAATCCTCGTGGCACGCACCGCTGTCACGAGAACGGCAACGTTCGCATCAGGATTAGCTCGTCGCGTTTCCGGTGCAATTAAAATTGAAACGTATTCGATTGCAACAGAACCGGTGATTTTACGGTTAAAATGCTCACCATGAATATGTACCTGCGCGTATAATACCTTCATGGTTAATTGTGGCAGCGATGGAATTAATATTCCGAACCCTCCGACTGTGTAATCGCGCCACGTTGTGTTCACTACGAAACTTCTACCAGTATACTCGATGTAGTTTTCCAGAGGATTAATGATTTTTGGCTGGCGATACCCTCGGGCCAATTTGGATTGGATTTTGGAACCGGAAGATTTATTTTCAATTATTAGAGGCGAGTTCTCCTCGATCAAGACTGTTAAAATCTTCATCACGAGCCTGACTCATCAAAATACGGCAAGAGGTTAAACTTGTTATAAAATATACGTTTTTAGCGCATTAAATAAATATATTAGCGACCACTTCAGATACCTGGATTTTCCAATTGCAATTTCTGCGTTTTCGAATGATTCTTATCAGCCAAGGCTCGGCGTTACGATTGATAAAGCGACGTTGAATATGTATGCACTCGCTACCTGATGCTTCTGCATCGATACCTGAGGAAACGAGCTTGCTTAGGGTTTGTTTAACTCGAAACGTCTTCGTTTGCCAAAAACTTAATTGAGAACTTTATCGTGTGCATTCGTTAAAATTTAATCATCGAGATTCTCTTCAATTTTTGCACATGTTAGTCCAGCAGTCGATGGACAAATTAATAATAATAGAGATTAATCAATTATTTCTGTTAACGGTCGTCGCACAATGATTCAGCATAACGACTGAATAAACACTTTCCCCGTGACCCGAATGGTGTCGCGAGGCTCACACAATTAGTCCAAGGGATTACATGCATTTAATTAAGGATCTCGTTTGTACAGCTTAGCAACATTAGGCCACACAGCGAATAAAATTGAACGTTTCACTGCGGCAGCAACTGCGAACCCTATATCCTCGCGCAATTTGTAAATGTACCGGCGCTATATAGATATACTATAGAATGAAATATAGAATACTATGTCTATTTTGATTGAAAGTGCATTTCATATAATTCTATCGGGTCATCTGTATTCCGTGACCTCGGTCCCGAAATTTCACAGAATCACTGTCCGGAGCAATTTTCAAATTTCGGCGAAATCAAATCGCTCGAATTAATCCTATTCTACAGAAATTATAATTCTATCGTTGGAACGTTCAATCACCGCTTCACCAATGTTTGTTCTACGTGAAAGTGCAAATTGTTCAGCCAGAAATGATTAGAAGCAACTTTCGAACGATACTCTCGGGAGTTTATTAGTTAAATTTTCTATTGTTCGGTAAAGAATGCGAAGAAAGTCGAAGGAAGATTTGTTTTTCCTTGGAAACTGACGATGAAAGTTCAGCTCATTAAAAGTTTCCAAGATCGAGTTTAAATATATTTGTTGAAGAAAGATTCACTTCGAAATTGTACGTGGAGAACGATCAAACTGAGATAGTAAAACAAAACTCTTCCAGATGACGTTTCGAATATTATTAAAATGGAGTTCTCTCTTAAATCTCAAGTTTTATTGTGATTATTGAAATGTGCTAAATGCATAAAGATCGTCGGATTGCTCGGTTTCGCAAATTTCGTGTAATAGTGTAGGGGGGCATCGAGAATATCCTTGTTTCAGTCCTGATTTCACTCGGCGAAGCTTTCAACGTTTTAATCGATAGAAATAGACCATTAAGATAAAACGAAAAAAGAAAGTCAAGAACCGCGAACGGCAGTTACGGACACAAACCGTTCTTCGTCCCACGATCGATATAACCTTCTTAGTATCGTGATGTGCGCATCGGATAGAGCTATCAGAGGGAGGAAATAATGCGACGTCGGAGGTGCATTCCGTATGTTTTCGTTTGCTCTGAAAGTAATTCGAGGGCTCACCATTTTGCAAGACCGGAACCCAAGTACCTTTGCCTTCAGTCAACTACTTTGAAATATTCTCGCAGACCTTGTATATTCAAAAAATTGCGCTCACCCCCTGTTGGTTTCCTTGTTTTCATTGTGTAGATAAATCGAGGTTGAATGGTGTGAAAATGAAATCGAATCATTCGATGAAGCACCTTAAAAAGTTGTTTAATGATCATCTAATGATTCTACGTGACATCCATTAACATTCGGACGCTCTCAAAACAACGATAACTTTTTAGATATCGGACCATACGATTTGAACTTTTTTGGGAAGTTAGACCAACTAGTTTACCGCACGATATGAAAAGAAATCTTTGTCAAAAATTGCAATTGGTCGAAATTGCAGAGAAAATACTAGAAGTTGCATTTTACATTTTTATGTGGATCTATATTGCGTATAGTACGTTTTCCAAATCAATCAGAACCGTCGAAAGTTTATTCCTAGAAGTCTATGTTTGCATATCTTAATTATTAAGATAGCTTTTTGACAGCCTCTTACGGTATAAATATATAATGTAATTAAATATTGACTATAAAATTTGATTCATTGAATATGAATATAATGAATATAAAATGAATATAAAACGTTGGGAGTCCGAGGAAAAATCTCGGTGGAACGAGCAGAAAAGACATGGAAATCAAGTAGAAGTTAACAGTCGACGAAATCGGCGTGTAATTCTGACCAGCGCTGACTATAGTCGCGTGACCGGGCCCATTCTGCGTGCTTACAACGAGGGAACGGTGGCTGTATCTAAAATATAAAGCGACGCAATCTTTCATGAACAACCTCCGTATCGTGATCATTGTTCCCGGCTCTGAATCACATTTGAGAACCCTTAACACGTTATGAAGTATGATTCTTAATTGTAAAACGTGATTCACCGTTTCTTACCAAGGGTAATTTCCCATGAACAGACGAAACGTTGAAAAAGAAATAGTCTGAAACATCTGGCTTTCCGATTTCGTGGTATCGAGTGAACAGCATTTTCCACGGCGGACCCATTTATAACTGTCTGTGAACAATCGACTACGCTTTGGGTCGCATTATTACGTCGATGGTACCGCGATCGATCGATCGATCGGGGGTGGGGGCAGCTGGTTTTGTTTCTTTGTACTTTGTACGCTTTAAACTTGAGAAATGGTCGAATGTTCCACGCTCCATTTCGCGTCGGTCCGCAAAATGCAAATGGGGATGCGATCGAATACGTGAGCTTTGATAGGGTGCGCATGTGGACGTAGGTATTCTCGGTTTTCTTATTGGTATATATCGGGCCGGATATCTTGTATATTTCTCTCTCGATACACCTTGTGTATTCCTCTCTCGGAAATGTCTAGCTTCCATCGTCGCTGCTTGGAAACGTGTCGAAAATTTGCATGGGGTAATTGAACCGTTTACGTGTCTCGAAACTAGTCCAATTCCCTTTTTACGAACAAAGGTGTTTACATTTTTACATTTTGGTATAAAATATTATTACTAGACTGCATTTATGGCTTCTAGAAATTTCCAAAAATACTATTGTAGAATATTAAATTCGATAGAATTGAGTACGATTTTTATTTATTTCATATCTACAAACGCCATTACCACTGAAGATCAGATTTCATTTCATCCTAATGCCTTAAAGTTTGCCTACAAAAATTGAAAATTGCATAAACATCCGTAGTCTAAACATTAATAGCTTTTAATTACCGGGCGACAGAGGTCTCGGTGTCGATTTCCGCGTAGCAAACATTAACCATAACCCAGATATCCGCCGATGGGAATAGGGGGCGTAAGAGCACCAGTATATCTGCATGTGTAATTTAAAACGGGGATGGGGGGGTGAGGCCGGCCTTAGGGTGTGTTCTAATTACGCGGCGGGCCGTTTGATAAAAGAGTTGCCCCGCAACACATAGAATTTACACAAAAGCCTGTATCCGGGGTAATTAAGTATCGCGACCCGTTTACCGTGGTTTCCTTGCCCGAAAATAAATCTCTTATGATCGAGGAGCGGAGGCGGTGTTCCTCAGCTAACAAAGGGCTGTGGATGAGGGAGCCGTTCTGACAATGAGCGATAAAGAGAGCATAGTATACCGAGCTTTGACGCCTTCTTCAAAATTCTCCTGGTAATTTCCGCCCCTATCGCTTTCCCGCCAATCGCGAGCTTCTCGAATTCATTTCTAATTACTTCTAGAACTTTGCCATAATTCATTTATTATTGCTCTAAACCGATTGAAGGAGGAACTAATACAAAGAGGAAAACAGTACTTGCCTTTGAGAAGTTTTGTTTCTAATGTATTACGTTCTTTCTCATCATTCGTTCGTCGTCATCAATTTGTTTATGAGATGAAAAACCTCTTTCCATAGGAAATGTAGTTTACAGAGAAATAATAAAACGAGAAACGGTGGAAGTTTGTCGAGCAGGCCGGCAAATATGTACGTGTTAGTCGATGAAATTTGTTTTCATTATAAATAAAATGTATTTCATTCGCGTACAGAGATCCGCACGGAGTTATGGGTCAAACCAATACCCCGAATAAATATAGGAAGCACTTTCGTGTGCTTCAATGGCTTCGATATGAAATGTATTCGGTTTGCCTTCGTAAGATACGAATATTGTTTCGATAGAATGCGTTTCCAATCTGTTATCTACATATAATAAGAGCAGTCGATGTAAATCCGCGATTTCTAACCATGTTTGTACTACTTGCCAACTCTCATTTCTTCGAATAATTTTCATTTCATACAATAACATTTCGCACGAAATTTCACGAAATCAAGTCTATTTTATGGAACGTCGCTCTTCCACATAAAACACAAATTGAACGTTATATCATTTTCACAGTATCGTACGAATATCATTTTTGCACCGGTACATAAAAAGCCGAACGATCCGGAATAAATCATTTTCTGCCACCGTATGAGAGTGAAAAATTAAAATCGGAGAGCGCATAAAATTTATTAAAAAAAAAGAAATTTAATCTTTTTTTTATCTCCCCGGTGTGGAGAGCTGAATTTACGATCGAAAGTCGACCAGTAAATTTTCGTCCTTTATGGTAAAACGTTCGGTCGACAGCTTTCCTAATGTGGAAACTGCTGATAGGTCGGAAAAATTTCGCCAGCTCTAATCAATCGAGTTTTCTCGTCGAGCTCGTTGTAGTTGCAACAGATGCAACGATTATATTAAATCAATTAATTTGCTCCATCGGAGATCATGAAATTGAAATAAACATGGACGAACTTGTTCTGTTCGAGTCTGTACGTAGTCGCTTAGGTTATTTTGATACGGATCTTTTCACTTAAAATGGGAATTCGGTGTTCGGGGCTGAAGTGCTGCGTTTGCCTTTTCCGGTCGAATTTATGGGAGTAGATTATTTTAGCTGTAGCTGCGAAATGGAGACGTTTAAACATTTAAATGCCTGGTTAAATGGTCATTTGCAAGATATGAACTTTCTCATTTGGTTCAGAGAATTACGTATTATTTTAATAATGAATGAATTCTTCGTGTGAAATTTAGAAAATTCATGAATGAAAGAAATGGTGGAGGGGGCGTGTTAATTAAAAAGTAGTTGGACGATTGTGTCCTGAGGATGACCGAACGTTTTGCCAGTGTGCTGGGGACGGTCGTTGTTTGTTATCACGTCGAATTCAAAACTAGTTCAAGTCTGCGGAAAAGGTGGAGGCGAGCAGCGCAGCCAGAGCCACAGTTCGGCAGAAAGTTAACTGCACGTGAGTCCGCAGTGCAGACTGCGGTATCTTTATGCACGTATGTTGTTCGGATCGTTCACCCTTGTAACAAGCAGCAAACAAGAGCTGGCGTTTTTCGGACATGCTCCGCTAAATTAAACCTCGACGAAAAATCCTAACGAACGCTTCCCCCAACAAATAAATGCATTTTTCTGCATGCTGCTGCAGGCCGCTTCAACGCCCACTCACGGACAAGAATTACTTCAATTAACGCAAACGATGTTGTACGAACTGTTATCGTGCTTAAAAGCATTAATCTGTACTTTCTTTGTTGTATTCATATTTTTTCAAAATAAACATTTTCAATCGTTCCACTTGGTTTCATCGTACACTGCAACGTTTCAATGTTAAATCAAGAAAGTTTCGTCGATCTGTTTGAAATGCAATTAGAAGTTGCACGATTTCGTCAGAAAAATGACTAAATGTTTCCACTGTCTGGCATCATGGAATTCTTGCAACATAATCACTGAAACTTTCACCACTGCATGGCAACCGGCTCGGAACGAGTCGATAATGTTACCTCAACAAATTGGTAATTTTACTTACAAGTTTGTGGAAGATCAAGCATCGTGTATGCATCAAACAAATAAAGGGGGTCGACAATCAGTACAATAATACCTATGAATATGAATAGGGCAACTTATAGTACACAGGAAGAGCGTAGATTTAAATATCTAAATATTCATCGCAGAAAGAGCACAATTGGTGCTTGTGTTAATTGAATTTTTCGGAGAGAATTGAACATCGATCGCGACGCAAAATTGAATACACCTCGTCGACAAAATAAAATTGCAGTGACCACTGTTTGTTAAAAATTCAGCGGTACGTGTTGATTGAACGAATCCTTCGGTTTCCACGTGTCTGAAACAATTTAAAAAATTGCTTCTTCTAAAAGAAACTTTTAGAGCTCGACCTTTTTTTATATTATGTAACGCGATAATTGGGATTTTATAGGAAGTGCATTATCCTCTGAGGGATAGCGAAACCACTTTGATCGAGATTACGTGATTAATATAATGCATTCCTTGCGTAAGACTGTGGATCTTTATGCATTTATGAAAGAATTGGTTGGATGAAATAGAAAAATTTAAGAACACATTGCGATACTGTTTTTAACGTAATGAAGTCATTAGGGGATGAAATCAATTTTTCTTGTACTTCTGCTTCCCACAATCAATGCGGAACATTTTTATTTTGCATAAAGATCCGCAACGTTGCTGTCCGGAACACAATGACGCCGTAAATTAAAATTAGAACAGTTCGTTAGCCATCCTTGGAGTTAATTTCTTTTTTTGAAGAGCGCTCGGTGCAGGCAACAAAATGCCGGCGCAGTTTCCTTCACCTTTACGGAAAAGACCGTTTCGTTCGGTTTCTTTGAGAAACTATAATGGGCACTTTCAATTACTCGAGTGGCACGATCGTTTTCTTTTCATAAATTCCACGCGGTCTTCAGCTCGAAGTCATGGTAAATGCTTCGTTTGATTAACTGCCATGAAAGTTGTGGAGTTGCATTGATAATTATGCTGGGGATTTTCGTGTGCTTGTGGCGTGCGCAAACTAGGCAAATTAAAGGAAACATTTGCGTTAATTGGAATTAATGGTTCAACAATTTCGTTTCGGACAATCTTGCTTTAACCAGGGCTTTTATGGTCGAATAATGTGTTTAGCGAAGAAACAAGATCTTTGTTAATATAAAAATGACAATAGAAGACGAATTAGCGTGTTGATCATCGCGTTTCCTAACACTAGTACAATATTTATAGTAAACTTCTTTCGAAACCGGTCCGCCTGCAGCATACATCATGCCGCGACTGGTACCTGCGTGATTTCGCAATCAATTTCCTGTGGGCATGGAACTTATGGTCGTTCGGTGTCGTATATCGTGTGAAACAACGCTAAGGCCAATCCTCCGGCAATTTATATTGAAGAACGTGATCGTTCGGAGGAGAAAAAATCAGAAGAAAGATCGTGATCGCGATAGGATCATTCGTAACCAGGTATTTTCTCATGCAACCTGCCGAATTCGCTATTCTCGCCGCGAGAAATTTTTTCGGTTAGTCCGGCAAGAAACAGGTGGCAGTTTTTCATTTTTCAGCGAAAAGAAAAGCGAGAAACGTATCCGCGGAGGATCATTTCATTTCCATTCGCAAATAGAGCGGCGCTCGCGAGTCACGTCACCGACATAACAATTGGATCTGATAACAATGCGGACAAAGGCAACCGGTCGGAAAACTAACACGAAAACCGCTCCGTCTCGCTATTAATAAGTGAATTGCACGCGGAAATGGAATTACCGGGACTCGTTCCTGATCCGACTCCGCGAGATCCCCGGGAAAGTTCTATCATCGCGCTCAATGGGAGCTGTACGGTATACAAAGCAGTGCTGGATACCGGTGCTAGTCGAAATCAAAAATAGAAGTGCTCTCAATGCTGTTTCGAAACCGTATTACACCGGCGAATTTCAGATAATTAATTTTAGTGTCGACGAAAATACTGTTTGAAATTTTTATTTCATTCCACATGAATTTTTCGAGTTTCTCGAAACATTTAAACAACGTGTGGCTCGAGAACGTGTATTATCGAAGCCGAGATCTCTGCCAACGACAACAGCATGAAACGTTTCTGTGGGAACGAGACGAAGCGGAGTCGTGCGAATTATTCAGGACGTAGTCCTGGTCTTCCAGAGTACGAATCCGCTTCTCGAAATAATTACATCAATAATTTATGACGTCATTGCTCTTCGCCTACGAAATCATTGAAATATTCAACGTTTGGACGGAGAAGAGGTTTCAGTGGAAAATAGAAATCCGGTCCGATGGTGTATTGAGCGATATTATTATACATTGAATTCTTTTTTCATGGTTGTGTATTCAAAAGAATGTGGAAACTTTTAAAGAATTATTGAAGGAAGGGGCTTCAATCTTTATTTTACGCAAATTGTCCTACGAATTGCAGGTTCGATACTCTGTTTCGATTGATTCGACATCGTGGCTTTCGATGTAACCGCGGAGATGAGTGCACGCTGATCACACCGCAACAACCGCAACTATCTGTTGCATAAGATTTCCCCGCGACCGTCGCGTTTGCTTAATGGGATGTTTAAACGATCGAGTAAAAAACGAAAAGCAGATACACCGATAAAAGTCATTTGTCAAACTGCGAAGCACCGAGTATCATGAAACCCGACTCGCCGCTCGTTTTTCATCAATTACGAATCTTGTGCACGATGCAACACGCTCCGAATGCATATAGGATGCACGTGATTTGCATTCCGCGCGTTTGTGCAATTTAGAACGAAGTGCATTTCTCGATTTCTCTCGAATTTTATTAATCCAGTTGGAAAGATATCAAATCATGCATAGTTTTGCAATATCATAATAAATCATTCTACTAATGCACTTTTATCGCTTCGTTAATTCCGACGATTTTGCTAAGAATCGAATGATGATCTGAACAATAAATTTCGTAGTATCCAGTAAAAGTTGATGTTCAACTTTAAAAAGTAAAGTTCTCGATTCGACGACGAACTGAAAACTCGAAGAACTGCTCTGGTGAGCTGTAGAAGTATTTCACTCCGTCGAGTCCATAAAACGATTTTTCTATAGCTGAGGAGCTATACTACGGCGACATTCTATTTAGATAATCGATAGTGCTCGAGTTCGAAATCTTCTTATCTGCTGGGATCCATTAACAGTAATCGAATACCTTATAGTCTGTAAAGCTATCCGCGAAGCTCTCGTTAAGAGAACAAATCCATCGCCGTTTTACAGATCGTTCTAAGGAGATTGTCTAAGCGAAAAGGCGTGTTACAGCGTTTTAAATCTTCATTCTCGTTCCAAATAGATTTTACACCTCCGTAAAGGTATGAAACATCATTTTCTTTACTGTTAGTGTTAGCCGTGAGGCTGAAATGAAGTATGAAGGGAGTTCGACTACAGGTGGGTAAAAATTTAATGTGTGGTTCTCTGTAACAATATTTTTTTATTCTTCATTTTCGACTTATATTGTCATAGAGAAACACCGCTTAAATTTTCTCCCACCTGTATTCGAAACCCTCTATATTATAGTAAAACAGTGACCTAAAGCGGAGGAAGATCGCAATCGCGAGAAATTTATCGAAGAGAATTTTCGAAATATCCGAGAGCGTTTTCATTTGCCTAAGTGGAGAGGTGGGAATGTTTTCTAGGTGAGAGGCAGCGACCGGGGGTAGTTTCTCGGGGCGAACGGTTGTTGCGTGCCGTGACGGCGAGGGTGACATGCGACGATACCTATCGTCCTCACGCAATGTTGTGAACGCCCCGCTGTACTTTTCACCATTATCGTTATTATGCGACTTTTCACACGAGTTGCCGGGGCGACTGTGTGCTGGTTGCGCTACGAACAACGTCGATCGTGGATCGGGGTTAAAACCGCCGCGCCGCGCCGACCCCTTGTGGAAATCGATCTTTATGAAACCGCCAACGTCGTTAAGCACGACACCTTGTTCCACTGTGTGTTCGTAAAAATAACAAGAGTTAATCAGTTCGCTGGCTAACCACTCTAACGACGTCAGATACTTTTTACAATCATTAACCACGTCGGCGGCGCGCCGACCGGAGCCGAGGTCACGTTCCAACGCCGAAGATACCTCGCAGCCTTCTGGCTACGATAAAGTAATTAGTATTATTAATTTCTGATGCTATAGATTTTGCAAGGGTGAAATTGATTTGCAAACGGGTGAATTTGGAGTGCAAAACCTGTAAAACGTTGAAATTAATTTGCAAAAGGGTGAACGTGGAGCGCAAAAGTTCTTTCGGAATCGATCATTTTATTATTTGATCGCGTTATGTTTGTTTCATGCTGTCAAGGAATTTATAAAAGGAGAACGGCGCCATACGGCTGACATTTTTCTTATCTATCATAGAATCGCGGCCACCCTTCGCCACAAGTGTCAAACAAGAGTCGCACTCGACGTATCGACGGCAAAAATTCGTTATCGCTATAAAAGATAGGAGAGAACCTCTTAAAATATCAGCTCTCGTGAAACGGATGCTGGGTGCACGAAATTAAATCCTCGCGAAGGGAAACTGGATTAACCGCGGGCGCACGGTTTTAATAAAATTGTTTCATTATTTTCTATCAGATTAATTCATTAAAGAATTAAAATGAGAAAAGTGCTTTTCTCTTATAAATATGTGACCGTACAGTGCATCGAACTTCGTTTAAGACATTCTGTACACTGTAGTATTACGTCCATTATACCTACGACTTTATTATACATATCATTTATTAATATCGCGAAACAGATATGTCGATATCCACAGTTCTCCGTTCATCAATTAACGTCGGATCCTCGTGAAGACATAATAGATCGATATTGTCTCGCGGCCATATCGACATGTTATATAGACTTCGCTCTCCAGGTTTCCACTTTGCTACATAGTTCATAGAACCGCTATTAAATTAGCGTTCACATGTACAGTATTACATAGTAAAAGTATTATTTTTAATGGAATGATATAATAATCTCTTCTCGCCTAATCTTTGACGATCCACGCATGGAAATTGATTTATAAAATACTCGTCCGCAGCCTCCATATACGAGAGAAAAAAAATTCAATCAACTTTGTCGTTATTAACACGTTAAGCGCCACGCCGAATTTGCGTGCCTTTCCGTTCAGGCCACAGTTAGCCGTCAGGCGGGCCCTGCCGGTCCGTAGGGACCGACGTGGCCTGAACGGAAAGTCTAGCGTCGGTCCCTAGGGACCAACGTGGCGCTTAACGTGTTAAAAATGACAGCATGATATTCGAAGAATGCATGACATTTTAACAAACGGTTGTTCCAGTATTTTCAAATTTTCGTGTGCATCGTGAACGCATAAAAATCCGCAGTTTAACGGCGACTTCGATCGGCCATAGAGCAATTAGGCGAGGCAGGTCAAACGCGAAATTTATACAGCATTTTCTGCTTCGAAAATGGCCCTCTCTAACAGCCAGTTTATGATTTATAGCTCTCCGAGGGGAGAAAGAAAATTCCAGGGGTGGAAAGATGATCCCTTGGTCGCTTAGCCGTGGCCATTCGCACCTATAAACCGCAGAATGAATTTCCAACTGGATCGATACGTCAGTTAAATGTATAGCATTCGTTCCTGCAACACGCTTAGCCGACCTCTTTATAATCGCGTCTGCATCTTCGCTGCTATTAGAATGATTTCAATCAGAAATTCTTCGCATCGTCGCAAATGCGTCATGGATTCCGGTCGATTTTATTCAGCAGATAATACGATCTACTTTGTGCTACATGTATGTACTCATTTGAAGGGAAAATTCGAATAAACCAACTATATTCATGGAAAATTGATCACTCGTAAGTAGCTGAATGCCTACGCTGTACAAAAGCAAACTTGTCTTCGCTTCTGTCGCATGTGTAACGACAAAGCTCCCGTTCTGCCAATCAAAAAGCGAGTTTCACAGTTCGGAATTGGTTTTCTGATTCGTTTCTATGCCTTGGAAGAGGATTGGATTAGCTACAATAATTTTCTAAAAGCCGGAATTAATCAAATTCTTTTTAATCAGCAGAATGGCGCGGAACTCGGTGGTGCGGAAAGGGAGAATGATTACGAACGGTCTCTGTAGATATATGTATAGACCAAGGTATTGTAGAACAGCCTTGGTGGCATTAGCATCTGCAACCACGTATATGTTTCTTCCTGTTTAACTGCAACGGCGCCGTTTCCATTTCCGTGACAATTAACCGGTATAACTGAAAAGTATCGCAGCGTCGCGTAGTGGAAATCACTGATGACGATGGGTCACGTTTTCTGGCGTGATTAACGAAGATAACCGGCGAAGAATGGCGCAGCTGACTTTCGCTCGACGCAAAAATCGGCTCGTGATTCGGCCATCGAAGGAACTTTCTCAGAAATAACCTAACCATCCGCATTCTCTGGTACCAGTCGGGTAACGAGACGAACTGGAACTGATATCGATTTTACCCGTGCATCCGCAATTTCTAATTATCGAGTGTATCTCGTTTAACGAAAACTTGAAGAAGCCTCATCCCCCAACCGACGCCATTTTGCTAATCATGATTTCGCATGCCGTATAATACCGCATCAGCTACCTTGATGTACAGTCCGGTTGGAAAGCTTACTCGGAACCAGACAATTATTTCGTATAATCAAATCTGTAGATTCGTCTTCGTCATTCTTCAATTGTTCGTCGTCTTTCTCAACTAATCAATGAACAGCGAGACAAAGAAGCTTTGTTTTTCTGTCGATACTTCGCGTTTTACCATAATTTGAATGGAGAGACGGACAAAGACGATTCTAAAGAAAAATTCCAAGGGAGGAAAATACTTCTCCAATGGAGAGAATGCTTCGAATATACAGATTATTTTTAGATCTGCCAGCTTCTTAATTACAGATTATGCTGTTCCTCTTGTCGGCGTTCCTTGTACATTGTCTGCGGCGGCGGGTCGATGTAATTGGAACAAAACACGAACCAATTATACGACTTTTCTACTCCGACGGGATATTTCGAGGACAGAATTCCATCGAACCTCGAGGAACGTTCTTATATACTTAAGTATAATACTCTGCCTTCAGGCTCCCGATTTCAGAGGAAACGAGTCGCGTGAGCGGCCCACAATCTCTTCGCAAAGTTCTCGGAAACCAGTCACATTTTACTCCGCCGGAACTGATTCTCGGATTTTTATTCGCCTGTTAAATGGCCTCGGAGTAAATCCTTCTTTCAACGCCGCGGGTAAACTCAAATAAACTTCGCATCTTTATAGGAACAATCTCTTAATTGATTTATCTAAATTGTTTAAAATAATTGTGTCAAGCGACACGCATTGGTTCACATAAATAAGAAAATCCGGGATCTAGAACAGCCATAAACTATTTAAATCCGCGGTCATAGATACTTTCAGATGGCTCGATAGCTTCGACGCTTATCTGCAGCTCAAACGAAGACTTTATTGTATTCTTTCACGCGACTGGAATGGCCGTTATTTACGTTCGAAGCGACCGTAATATTATAGCGCTTTAACGACAAGCTTCGAACTCGTAATTTTGCCGTCGCATTTTTTCGCATCGCCACAAATTATCATTAATCTAAGCTGAGGCACTATTCGACTTACGCGGAGAGCGCTGGAACGAATTGACCGCGTAAGTCGAGGACTTGCTGTGTTTGTAACAAATGTTTATTTCTGCGCTGAACTTTCGTAAAAGCGTGAACCACGTAAAAAGACGAGGGGCGCAGCCAGCGAAGTGTGCTGCGGAATTGATCAAGTTCCTGGAGAGCTGGTGGCGGGATAAAATATACAAGTCCTGTAGGAAACTGTGCGCGAGTAAAAGGGGTGGCCAGCGACTCGCAATTTCCGCTTTGAGCTGGCAAGCTCGGAAGCTCGAACCTCAAAGAACCTGGTCGTCTGTTCGCGCATAATTGCGTGGTCAGTTAACGATCTGTCCTCCTTGCGACGACCTGAAAAAGAACCGGACGAGGGGGGAATAAAAAAGGAAAGATCGTTCGCAAGGGGGCAAACGCACGGAGACTACTCGCGAGCAAGAAACTGTAGCTACTCGGTGGCTCCCAGTAAAAATGGCGACACTTGGGTCAATCTACGCGTCGAAAGTGGGTCACTTTGCTATGGCACTCTGCCAACGATCTCACGTGCGAGCCGTCCCACGCCTGCTGCAGTCTGAACTACCAGCAACCATCTTCAGGGCCGTTCTGACAGGGTAGCAAACTCGGGTCTTCCAGCTTTTCACACGGAGTGTACCGATCTACTACCCTCCCTCTCGATCCTCGAGGACGTTTACTTCTGCCTCTCACGCTTTCCTCGTTTTTCGAAAACGCCTTCGGCCTGCGGAGACGCTTCAACCCCTTCTCCTGCCATTCCTTTCACAGCTACAGCCAGTCTCGTAATTAGACAGCTTTACGAGAAATTTATTTTCTTCCTTTACCCCTTCCCGTATTTTAACGAGTCAAACTCGTTACGAAGATTTTATACAAAGTCTAACAATTACAAATCTTATGTCTAGACTCCGGATCTTTATGCGAAATAAAAATGTTCTGCATTGATTGTAGGAAGCAGGAATAAAATAAAAATTGATTTCATCCCTTAATGACTTTGTTACTTTAAAAACAACATTACGATATTCTTAAATTGTTATATTCCACCCAACCAATTTCTTCATAAATGTATAAAGATCCGCAGTCTAGTTATATTTTTCTTTTTGTCGAAGGATACGATTGGAGTCCTGTTTTAACAGGCTCCCACGTGCTGCGATTAACGCAAATTTTTATTTCGCACGAGAATCCACGGTCTAATTATATAGACAACATTTTGGACCAGTACTGTGTCTGGTAAAAAATATCTACAGCGTCCCCGGTGACAGTAATTGTCAAGAATTTGCAAATTAGGCGCCGACTAGGCACCGGTCCAAAATCCAGCTGCTCTCTCCTATTTTGCACTTCTCCAAATTGATTTCAGCGCTTGAAACGATGACAGCAATCGTTCCACGTTATTTTTGTGATTCGTTTGGTCGGGCAAACGTACAAAACGAGCTGGGAAAGCGTCGTCTTTCGTGGGGACCGTCATCGTTGCTCGCTCGAGGTTGAAAAGCCAGTGGCTCGTCTTCTCCGGGGATGAATACGATCGTATTCGAGTAGACGGCCATTATGCAACGACAATGCAGTAATCAAGCCGGGTCTCTTTGCCTTGTAAAAAAGGATTGCTTCCGTGACTTTGCGAATGGCCGTCTCTCAAAATTCTTTTATGCCCCCCGACGACGACGAACACGGTCTGTTGAACTTTCGAGGGCCACCGCTTCGGCCGGGTGTTAATTTAGCGATAGAAAAAATCGAGGGGACTTGTTCCGAACAGTTTCGTACGCCTCGACACACATTCCGTGTGCGAAAAATATACAGTGACACTCCCATTAATATTCGGACGCTCTAAAAGCAACAACTTTTTTAATATTGGACTACACGATTTGAACATTCTCGAGAAATTTTTGTCAAAACTTGCAATTGGTCGGAATTGTAGAGAAAATACTAAAAGTTGAGATCAATCGGATCAACCAGAACCGTCGCAAAATACAACTTTCAGTATTTTCTCTGCTATTCTGACAACTTACAATTTCTTTAAAAAATGTTGTTCACATTGTATAGCAAACCAGTAGTTCTAATTTCTCAAGAAAGTTCACTAGTCCGAATATTAGTGCGAGTCACTAATATTGTCCATACTCTTCTTCCAAGAAATTGCCACTGATAAAGACACTACGTGGGAAATTGAGCGGCGAGGATTTCATTGAGTGGAGACTGAAAAAAGATACAAAGCGGATTGTTCCAGCTCGTTTTGCGCGATTAGATCCAGCAGAAGACGGTGTAATCGAGTATTGAATTCCGAGCGATTAATCGGGCCCGGGCTCACGACGGATTCACATCCCGTAACCAGACCGTAATTCACCCGTACGCTAGGCAAATATATCAGTTGACGAGGGTTCAACCACCCTCTCGCTATGACGAAGCGTTTCGCCCTGATCAAACACTTTACGGTGACATACGGTCGCTCCAAAAAATATTCCAACAATAAATTTCCGGTCTTCCTAGTTCCACGAAAGATCGATGGTGTTCAAACTGTTCTAATTTCGTAAAGCATCGTGCACTGCCAACTTCCTGCTTCGTCTAACAAGTTGCTGTGCATTTGTGTTCCAGATTTGAGCGGAAGGGGACCGAAGAAGTTCGGTGATCAATGCGTGGAGGATCGGGAATGCGGATTCGCGGGCTCGTACTGCGAGCCAAAGAAGAACAAATGCACGTGCAAGGAGGAGTTCGAGGCTACGAATCATATCGACAAGTGTGGACACCGTAAGTTAGTATACTTCTAAGCGCGCCGAAGCCAAACGGAATTGTGTACAACGCACGTATAAACAATCTCCATAATGCAGGATGCAAGAGTTTAAGATTCCCTTGTAAAGTTTGCGAGCGATGTTTTCATAATAGTTTCCGGACGACCTTCTAAATTGCACTTTTCTACGGCGTGCACTTAAAATTGCACAACTACGAAGTTCCAGAGAGTACCATCTTGAAAGTTTCATGACACCGAGTTTAAACTGTGTAAAGACAGAGTAAAAATTAGCTGCTAATATTTGCTGTATGGATAGATCATAAGACGAGGTTGTCCTTCGTAGAATGACCACTCGTTGCATAGCGATTTCATAATAATCCCGAAGCAAATTGACAATGACGACGTGGCGCGACGATAAATAGCAGATTCGCGGATAGTTTTATGTAGGCCTGAACGGTTCGGTTCTAGTCACGTTCGTGGCGCGAGGTTTCTCCCTTCGAGACGAGTTTTACGATCGGAGCAATATGGAAGCCGAAGGATCGCAGCTTATAGCATCCCCTGCAGAATTTAAACGGCACCTCCGGCCTCTGTGGGTCCTAGGCATCGTCAGAAATTATAAATGACATCCGAGGAGTGTTCGATGAATCAAATTATACGTGCCACTATCTCCGATTCATTATTCGGTCCGTCTTCTAGCGTGATCCTGTATCCGCGATACACGCGAGAGAAAAGCAATTTTCTGAAAAAGATAAGTTGGAAAACGTAAAATCAACAAAATGAAACACAGAATGCGTTTTTTTTTTGCGAGATCGTTCACGGTGTTGGTTGTTTATTAACGCGGTGTGCCTGTCGGTCAACGACAGCGAGAAAAATCTCCCGGCTAGAGCAAATTTGATCCAGGATTAAGGGCTGATCACTATTAAGCCACTCTCCTAATTGCGAGCTCGTGGTTGATATATAGGACAGTGCGGGTATATATAATCAGTCGATCAGACTCGCTATGCCAATACTGGCTGCACGCTGTCCGCCACAAGCTTACGGCTGTCACCCCATTTTGTGAGGAATTTCCCGTCACTTGATCGACGCGTTGGAAACATTTGAAACATTTTATTCTTCGCCCTCCACCAAGCATTAAAATTTTGTCGATTTTTAAAACATTTTATTATTAACGAATTAAATAGTACAACTGGTATTTTACTATTCTCCAAAACTGGGTCATAGCAAGTAAACATATTCAGCAGAGTTCATTCGAACAGTTCGAAACAACAAAGGTTGTCGGAAGGTTGTCGGACGAAATTGACACCAAACAAGCTGCTCGAAAGTGTTCAGGGTTGTTGTTGGACGAACTCAAACAGGGAGAGAATCTTTTTTAGAATTAATCAAATAACGCTGAAGTTATGGTAGGGCATCAGGGCATCGCGCGATAATTGATCGACATATCGACGATCTCTCGAACAACGACACACCTTTCCGCGATAAAGAAACGCTATTTTAAGGTCTGCGTTCACTATTCGGAGGAATAATTTGGATGTATAGCGATTCCGCGAGCATGCTCGTCAGAGTAAGATCGTTTGGCTTCGACGCGAGGCGAGTCGCCGTTAATGGTTGTTTGGTGTTGCAGCGGTGAACGTGAACGAGTCGTGCTTTTTTAACGAACAATGCGAGGCGAAGGTGATCCAGACCGAATGCAGGGACGGCCGGTGCATTTGCATTTTCGAGAAGATCCCGGTGACACAGCCGGACGGCCTGACAGTATGCGTCGGTAAGGACAAGCGGTGAAAAACAAAGAGGGATGAGAGACCAGGAATAGATAGATAGTACTATAGCTAGGGGATGGTAGCACAGCAAGTTCTGCGCACTTTTTAATGAGATTCCAGCGGCGTGCCAGGGGACGCGAGAATGAGACGTGTTCTCTGTTAATGGAATTCCGGCCTACAATTTCGCAGACTTCATTACTTCGTCAGCTGTCTCTTGTGATCAATTAAAGCGGCCGCGCATGCGGCGAACTTGGACGCTCGAACTGCAGAATTCGATTAAACAATCGAAACGCCGCCACTGGTGGGGGGAAAACGCGGAATTTCAAGCGAAAATTCGACCTCGGTTTTCCGACAGTTTTGCCAAGCAGATAATGCTCCCTCTGACCCGACAAATAAAAATACAGCTCCGAGGAGTATTGACAAACTGAATTTCCGATTTTACAAAGTATTCGTACACCTTTTAAAAACGAATCACTGTAAAAGTATTTCAATTAAACATGTAAATTGAAACGTTTTTTACTAGCTATCTGCCTTATTTTCTATTCCGCGAGGCTCAAACTCGAATACTTCAGAATATAAAGGAAGAAGTTAGAATAAGGTCAGTTGCTTGACGAGCCGCATCCACGGTCCCTTTGTCCCAGGGCTCATTCGAGAATGTAGTTCATGACTTCAAACTTCAATGTATCATATAGAGCTAGTGTCAAGTATTTTTATATAGATATTGCGAAATTCTATTCTTCTTTCAAAACAAAAACTTTCGACCGGAATTGCAACAAACTGGAAGGAAATGAGAATTTGTTTTCTTTCTTAATATGTTCAATATAAAATTGAAAATAATATAACAGCAGTTTCAAATTCTTCTAATCCCATTCTTGTCATAAATGCATAAGGAAATCACTTTTGTGATCTACTCAACAATACGGAACACTGTTTCAGCTGAACAGAGAGAGGAACCCAATCTGCAATACATCGACATGACGATGATTGGCGTCCTCGTTGGTATGGCCCTTATGTTCATCATCATCTGTGTGGTTCTTAGGCTTTTCAGCAAGTAAGTCATTCGTTTGCTTATCCTTCCCGTAGTAACTCCGAACTTTAGCAATTCCTGAAAATTCGACGATGAAACTTAGCCGACCTACTTCTCCAGGAAAACCATTTCCAGCGGAAAATGGACTCCCACTGTCGCGTATCTAATGTGAATTTAATGTTTCCACCTTCCATACCTCGCGCGGGAAAAAATGTTACGTCCCCTGTGGCTCTGCTTTCGATCCGAACAAATTTATTCAGATTTATATAGTGATTATTTGTCGTTCCAACAAAATAGCTGCTCTGTATCTGGATAATACGTGCATCAACGTATACAGTTACTAATCTTCGAAAGCAAAATACGGGTATATAATTTGTGAGACCATAAATCAATATCAATGTTCTAAAAATTATACAAATTAAAATGAGGATGCACGCGTGTTATTAATACACGTTCAAAACCACGATTTCTAGGTAGAACCTCGTCATAGCGACCTTTTCACTATTTTTCTTCTTTTCACATTCGCATTCGGCCGATCGATAATTGCAACACACCACGACGGCAAATGAAAAAAAAAGTGGATTGACGTCCAATCAGACGATAGCATCCCCTGCGCTTGCGTTGTACTATTTAATACTAAGTAGTTCTCATAACTCATGTACAAAGCAGGGTCAGCAGCCAAAGCCGAGGTCGAAGAAGAAGAAGAAGAGTCTGCCGGGGATGGGGTTGATTTCGAAGTTGTTTTATTTACAGGGCTCGCTGGCGCGACAATCGTACGATCTTCAACACGCCTAACGCCCGTCTGATGAACGTCTCGTTGCTGAGGGAGAATAAACTGTTGCACCCGCAAGAGAGACGTGGTTCAAGGTCGAGCGTACGGGTTCCCTCGAGGCAACCCTCGATGGCCTCCTTACGCCCCTACTCGCCGAACGCCTCGCAAGGTGCGAAACACTCTCAGCACTCACAGCACAGAGTGAGCCGTACGGGTTTTTATTCATTCACTTACTAAGCAAGCAACTTGTTATACAGTGTCCCGTTGAAAAACGAAACAAGCAACTCTTTTACAAGCCGGTGTATATCGGGTGTTCGATGGAAATCGAGGCGCCCTCATCGCCACCGACATAATCAAGGGACCATAAAATCAAATCTCTTTAATAGCGTTTCTTATATATATTTATTCATTCGAAAGTATCACTTTTCTTTCGTAACCTTTCCGTTCGTTTTATCAAAGCAGCTTTTTCAGCAACAGAAGTAGGGGTAGTTCGAAGGTTCAAGGCAGCGTAGAATGCATTGTGGTCGATTGGAGAAATTGTATGTGTATCCAGGAACATCCCTTAAATGAATGCAACTAGCATGATTAAATGATCTGAATGCGCGTAGCATAGAGAATATTGTTTATCACAAGTATCTTTGACGTAGTTGCATTTCTTGTAAACATACACAGGCCACGAACAATTATACATTACAGGAAAACACTCAACGATTACTAGTAACCAGTATTCCTTCGAGTTCTCGAACACCCCTAGCAACATTTTCAAAAAATTGCTCTGAAATTTTTAATCTACAAAAGCTACCTGAAATTTCCAAGAACAATCTAAATCTCATTCTCGCAGATTAGATATACATTCAATTTCTTTCAATGATCCGCAATGCTTCGCGCAGTTCTCGCATTTGTTCATTTTGTTAAATATCTTGTTAGTCAACTTTGATATCGGTGACAAAGTGTTCGCAGTGAACTTCTCAGGATAAACGTGAGTTCGATGAACTGTTTTAATAAACGAGTAGAACATAGAAGTTTAAACGAAGATCGATCAGAGAAAGTTGTGCTTTCTTTTCCAAGATATTAACGGCACCGTTTTGCGGTGAATATTTCAGATTCTATACAATAACTAACCGTTTGTTAATGAAAGTCGATTAACGGTGACGAAGCATTCCTCTAATCAGCCGGCGTCGAAAATAGCTGTCTCCCATTCTATCGATTTCCGTAGAACATCCCATATATGTACGATATCTAAATACGAGTACATAAAGTAGGTGACTTACCTACTCTTGCTATCTTTACTTTAGACCTTCTGTTCAGCGCAGAATCCTTCTGAATTTCTCGCATGCACAATTGCCTGCCAAGAGGGTAGATATAATAATAATTCTGCTAACACATTCTATTACAATGCGAGCGTGCATCGAGAATCGATGTGTTACATATTTCGGATGCATCGTTGTGACTGAAAACAGTTTCACGGTGTGTTATAGCATTCGAAGCGAAACATCCACAATAGAAAATCCGTAGATCTCTTTAAAACTATATCGGTAAACCTTGGAAAAGCTGTTCCTACAGTCAGTTGATTTTTCAGAAACAGAAATTACAGGATCAAGTATCGCGCCCAGAAACCGTAAGTTCATTGGGGAACATTGTATAGTAAAGACAGTAGATATACCTGTAACAGGAGAAATGTAAATAACCAATTGCACCTTGCGTTAATTAGTAAGTGAATGACTATCTCGAACCATCCCCCCCAAGTAATATCGTTAGAACAGTTCTACAGTCTCCTAACGCAATCACTTCAAATTACTCGAGAAAAATGTTTTAAATCAAAATTCACCTGGTATCGAGCTGGTTATACGATGCGGTCATTCATTTGTTTTTTAGAATAGTTCATCGTTTTATAGAATAATAAAGAATGAAAACACGTTTCATCGTGTGACCGTCTTGATATCCAGCGACTTTTATCTGAAATGTTTTATTTAATTTTAAATAATGTCGAATGTTATTTAATCTTAAAGAAACGATCAGAGGATCAGTTTGAATAGGGTAGACCATGGAATGAAAATTTCGAGGGAACGTCGCGGCTAATTGGATCACGATCGAAGGATCGCCAGAACGATGCATCCCTCTCGCCATAATCATGTTTCTCTTTTAATGGTTAAGTCAATTAATTTGACTCTCTTTGCAGTCGACCATCTATAGCAGTAGTCTGTTTAATGATCCCGTCTGTGACCGTTAAATCTTGATTATCATACTGTACTGTGGACCTATGAGGTGCTCTATTATAAAAACAAAAAAAAAACACTTTTCAAACTTGACGCGTCCTTCGAAGAGGGTAAGTTTCGTATAATTACTTACCAGACATTACTTTTTACTCTTTATATATATATATTAATATTAATATTATTGTATTTACGGTGTATTGTGTAGCGTGTTTTGTTGTGTTCTTGTTCATAGCACCGATGGTACTTACCCTCTTTCGGATACGTCAGAACTTCGAGTGTTGTTTTACTGTTTTGTCGGTCTGTTGTTTGTTCTTTTATTTATATATTTTTTTTCTCTTTGTTTATACGAGCCTGTTGAATATACTTGTCGAATATTATAGAGCAGAGAGTTTCCTCTAACCCAGCGTATTCGAGGATCACGACTATAGTTGCTTGCTACAGTAAAAGAACATTGCTTGTGTCTCTATCGTAGAGAGATTGCGTTGGAATCATAGTCAATCCTGACTATAGATACGTAACATACATAAATTCGGTAGACCAACCTGGGAGGGAATAAGAAAGTTGTTATCCGATCGTTCCGTCAGTCTTCACGCCGTTTTCGCTTCGAAAATCACTTGCGCAAAAATCTTCACTTGGGCCAAAATCCATCTTCTTTGACTCTATCGTAGAACCAATTTTTTTCATTTTTCTATTCGTAGAAATTATGTGTTCGTAACTGTCATTTTCATTAGTGGAATATTCTGAATTAGACAAACAAGTCTTCAATCAAATCAACCTTTTACTATTAAAACATTTCTTTCCACATCATGCAGTAAACCAATTTCTCTAATTTCCCAAAAAAGTTCAAATCGTATGGTCCAATATTAAAAAAATTATTGTCTTTTTAAGAGTGTCCGAATATAAGTGGGAGTCACTATAGCTGTTGCGAATCATTTACTGTTGCACGAGCTTCTTCGCTTGACCATGAGAGAAACTTGTTGCAAGCTTGCACTTTGGGATTCGCGAAGGCGGACGAAACGATCGGATATCGGAACGATCGCGTTGAATGATTGCAACATGGATCTAGGATTTGCTATTCGACGCGATATCGATCAGCTGGTCGAATGATTTTTTTATTTCCTCCGTGTAGTATGAGCAACTAGTAATTAGCGTTGCGAGACACGAGTTGCGGCGATGAGAATGGATAACACGCACTCTCGAGTACATATTTCCATTATCGCACGGAGTTCTGAAGTAGTTTCTAAACGGACCGGGTTGCACTCGATGGAATGCAACTCGGTCAATTGACTCGATTACACGGTAAGCTAGACTATCGATCGGGTTCGCCGGAAATGAATAATAAGTCCCGCATGCCACGCAATACTTACCGATACGCTAACTCGTATATACTCGATAAACAACGCGCGGCTTGTTACTTGTTACTCGATCGAGAGGAACCCGGCGAACCCGGACAGCGGGATTTCATATACTCTGAAATTCCACTTATCGAGCACTTTTTCAAGTTAGTCGACTGCATGCACGTGCACGCAATGGCGACCGGGAGTAATGCACTACGAACACCGTGGATCTTTTATCAATAATGAAACTTTAATTTCATGAAAGTTGAATTTTGATTTAAATTGGGTTGCTGAGAGTTGAATTTGAATTTCGATTTAAATATAACGATTGAAAGTTGAATTTGAATTTCGATTTAAATATGTGCCGATAATTATGAATTTTCTAAAATCGCGGCCGCCATTGCAACGTTTCGGACCGCGACGAAGCGCCTGCTCGGCACGAGAACGGTTTCTACAACGCTTCTGAACTTTTACTTTGGCTTTTCGTGTGATGTCGACTCGCTATCGAGCCAAAGCACGCGATACTTTAGCGAAAAAATCTCTGTCGCCAGGGTCACGAACAGGATCACGACGCGGGAGTCGTGGCAGTAGCGGAAACGCGTCGGCCGTCTCAACAAAGTCGAACAAGTCACCACCGAACAACCAGCCGAGTAACATGACGGAAACTGTTTTGGATAACGTCACCGTGGAAATTCTTGAGGCGAAGGCGTAGATTCGAGATAGGCTAACGAGAAAACAAAAAGAAAAAGAGAACACCAACCCGACCCTTGTTCAGGAAGCTCTCTATCCGTATAAAACGTTCACCTACCCCTCTCATTCCTTTCTTTTTCTATTCTAGCGAGATTTCCGGTTCATCGTTCTACACGAATCTCCTCTAAACTACTCTAAATCGCGATAACATGATAAGCTGCTATACAGCGACCCGATAGAGCTTCGTCGCGTCAATGATTTCATCCGGATGATAATCGAGGGAGACCGTCACGTTGAGATAATCATTCTTTACCGAGATAATCACTCTTTAACCGATCCACTGATAAACGGAGAGCAACGGATCAGGATGCGCCGGAAGCTCGCTTTCGTACTTTTAACATTATTATACAAATCGAGGCTCGATTCGAGTGTGTTTCGAGAGCTAGGAAAACTTTGAACTCGGTAGGTCGTCGCAGATTCCGCTGTCTTCTAGAAAAAGAAAAAAAACAAACGAGAAAAACCCGTACAGTTTTCTACGACAAAAAAAAAGATGAAGAAGAAAAAGGAAGCTTAGGTAAAATCTATTCGAACAATTCGTTCGCTGTTCTGGAATTCCGTCGTGGGAGCGATCGCGAGCGAGACTTGTTCGCCAAATCGTTCTTGACACAGTTTCGGACCAAAACGAAATCTTGCGCGTGCGCTTCAAAGCTGATTCTTCTAGGTATGTAATAAACAAATAAAACGATTCGTATCCTGCAACGATGCACAACGAGTTCAATCGGTCGTTCTACGCCCGGCGAGAATGGCGTTGGCCTGTAATCCTTGTGTTAAAAATCGTTCGGGAAGCCTCAGGGCTCGAGAGATCGAGCTGGTTTGAGCAGAAGGGACCTTGAAGGTCACCAGACCTTGAAGATGGTTCCGGAAGCTGTGGTTAGGCGATTAATCAAGCCGTCGTGCGTCAGCTGGTCTGATAGCGAGCCGACGCGCGAAACAGAAAGAAAATCTTCGGGAGATGGCGCGTTCGGTCGAATCGCGGTATGGATCCTCTCTATACGGATCGATCCACGTTCTCATAGATCCGCGCCGCTTTTTCGAGAAGCCAACACGACAGGGACCAGACGACAAAAACGCGTTTGAACCGACATCCTGGGAGTAACGTAGCGACCAACTCGCGGTTTTTTCTTAAGCACCGTCAACAGTAGCTTTATATCTGTAGTATCCACGGTACACGATATTGATGATCGATCGGTAAACCGCCGCGTTAAATCTAGGCAACGGGAGGATAGCTTCACTATAGTTAGATCGATTTTTTCATTGTCGCTTCGCGATCGACCGTCTCGATTCATTGAACAATGAACCTCGTAGGCTCTCGTTTTGCTAATTAGCCTTCCGTCGGGCGCAGGCGATCTAACACGAGCATTTAGGAACCTCGCCTCGCCTAGGCGCCTCTGGGCGACCTTCGCGGTCCCAGTAGCCTCTTTGGAGAGGATCCGAAAGGGCGGCCGTTCGAGTATAGACGGCGCAAAGTGCAATATTTCCCTAACAGCGGTATAAACAAACTTAATTAGGTGTTCATTATGTTTTCTGAATGTACGCCCATCTCGAGCATCCCGCACGACGGAAGGTTAACCTAAGGAGACTCGCTCACTCGTATACTTTGATTAGACTGTAATACGGCGCGACGCTTTCAACGATTCTCATTCTAAGGATCTGTCATCGGACTGGTCGATGAAACCATGAAACCAAGCGGATAGGCTGAAGAAACCGCGCGTCCAAGACGCGCCAGCGTCCCTATCGAATCGCACAAGATCACACGCTTATTCAGAAGCTTCGATCGATCTGTTGTACACACATACTCAACACCGAGAAACTCGTACCGCGCACTGATATATACATATATATGTTACACATCGAAATTCATCCTTTCCGAGTCTCACGGGAGTAATATACACATATAACACACAGAGACAGACATAGACAGACAAATATGTGGACGTTACGAACGGAGGATCATCGATATTCCGGTACGATTGTATCTCAGCAATTTAGTGCCTGCGCTCTCGCGTGTATAGCGTTTTATGCAAGGAAACGGAGATCAGACGTATGTATATGTATATAAAGAGCAGATCTTATATATGACTATCAGTACAAGAGAGATACAAAAGAGGAATCTATTATATATATATATATGTATACACGCATATACATGACGACAAACTAGGGTCTCACGACTATGTGCACTATTTGTAGGATTACTTTTCTCGAGAACGCCTAGCGATCGTATCCACTCTGTGATCTATGTGCAACGTACAGCTACAAAATACAAGCATTCTTCTTGCTACCATCGTTGTTACCGATATATTATATTCTTAACCGATATCTAGGGTAATTAGGCATTCGAGGATCGTGTATAAGCGACCTCGCTCAGTTTATTATCGTCCCGCACCAGACAGACGGAAAGCATTGCCCACCCTCTCTCCCTGTTCGCACCTTGCCGATTTTGTATAGCACTCGGGAGAGGAGTCTCCTTCTTTTTCCAACGATTACGCTAGAGAATAATCGCCGTAAGCTCTAGTAACAAGCTCTAAGAAATCTAGCGTAACAGGAGAGAGAGAGGAAAGAATGAAACCCGGAGGAATCGGTCTGATCCGCGAACGAAATTCGGGGAAGGTTTCCGTTTTCGGATAGAATGTTCTCTCCGGGTATCAGTTCTTCGTTCTCGACAACAGGTCGTCGACCATCACACTCAGCCGTGGAAAGTAATCGTCCGCTTTAAAGAAACAAAACTAGAATTAACGTTAAAGAACCGCTAGGAACGTAAAATGTCGAATTTAAGACGCTTCGTGTCGTTAGTTTCCCTCCACCCTTTACGAATAGGACAAACAAAAGTAAAACACACAATTGAAACAAGCAGGGTGCCTCGTCTTCGTCAAAAGAAAGACGCTCGTTCACTTTTTCTACGCCTCTAATATTCTACCGTGCCGTAGTGGCCGGTATCTCGTAGCGTATTATACCGGAAGTCAGGCGCAAACTCGGTTTTATTCGACTTTACTTTTCTCTCCAGTAGAGTCTCTCCTTCCTTCGTGCTCGCCCATGGGATTGTAGGGTTCGTTTCAAGGACACAGCGTGGATCGCACGACATGGTAATCCAAGTATGGGGAAGTGTTTGGATTACCGTCGTCGCTCCCGCGAGGATCTCCCTCGATCGGACACACGCGTATATGTATGTAGATTTTGCAGGATCACGGGGATTCGATTCCTGAAACATCCCAAGACCATGATTAGACAGAGACGATCATCATCGACGAGATAATTCAATCTCGAGGAGCGCGAGCCCGTGAATCTGATGATCGATAGCGATCCACAGGCTCCGCAGGATTTTTTTTTGTATATATCCTACATGTTCCACGCCGTATCAAACCCTTTGATCTTCGAGATCGAGTATTCACATCTCCACGTAGCGTTAACGAGTTTGTTATTAATCATTCACTCCGCTTGCTTTTTATGATATCTCGAAACGGCTTCGAAGATATTATTATAGGATTCTCCGGGGACTAGTATAAGTCAGTCCCCGTTGTACTCCGCTTGTTTTATGGGATTCCGATCCGTCCTCTTTGATTCGACTGGCGGGTCGGTGAAACATTGTGATTCGACTATAGCGTCAAATGATATTAAATGATTGATACATCTATATATATGCATAATGGTTCTCACACACAGTTGCAGGAGACACGGACACACATATATAGGCATACATATATATGTACCACGGAAAACGACGATGCAATTCGTGAAAACTGTAGCTCCGCTTTCGACTCTAAGGCGTAACTTCGTAAGGATTAAGCTCTATCAATTACTGCGCTACGTTGATATTATACATATAACTTTTAAGATTATTATTATTATATAATGATACGATTTTTAGCCAGCAACTTGGAATCTACGGAGATTATATATACATATATATACATATATATTATATATATACTTTTCAGAGATTATAACGTATCGAGACAAACATATTTAGAGAAAAACTTCAAACGCGAGGATACCGCGTAGCGATTAGAGTATCCTAGATAATCGCGTGGATGGGTGCGGGTAAGATTGTATGCGAGTCTCTGATTTTTTCAATTTTCAATATTTTATAAAACGTGTCCGGTATGCGACGAAAGTGTATGTACGTATCGTATACGTATCGTATTGTTTACGGTATGTATAGGCACGTATGTTATATATTAATATCATTGAATTTTTAGCGATATTACTACCCACACTATTTTATTAGCGGCTTAGCCTACCTAACCTTGTAACCTTTATATTATACATTTCATATTATAGCTTATAACGGATAATTAATGATCTATTACGATTGTATTTGAAACTTCATTATATTCTAACTCTTCGAATTCATTTTAATAAACTTATTACACTGTAGCCGGTCGCTTAATGTCCCCCCACCGATTTCAGGGAGAAGGGGAAGAGAGGGCTGTAAGGCAAAACAGTGTAAGTTTTTTAAAACATTTTATATTTGATGTCCCTATTCAAAGGAAATGAAAGTCGCGAACACACGATGAAATTTTCCCAATTCAATTTTTCATGCCCTTTTACTAATTTAACATGACTGCTCGATAAAATCAAACTGGATCAATTTCATCCGTGTGCAAACACTTTTCTGTAATTTCAAAAACTTAATCAATATATTATGCGGAAGAGTTAACACAAAAATTGGTCCAAGATAAATGATCTTACACAGAGATGAGAAAATTAAATAAATATTCAAGCATTGTTTCCTCGTTTTGTGTTTTTATAATAGAAAACACTCAAAATTCTCTATAGAATTTATGTCTACTGATACTCTAAATGTAAAATGGTCTTAAACGTAAGGCTTCGAAATATTTACAGTCTGTAAATACTGTACAGGATAAAGTCTAGGTCTACTTGTAAGAATTTTTAGCTCTCCAGTCGAAGAACTCATCGAAATCGGACTCGTCGTCGCTCGAGACATCCTCATCTGTGTTCTTTTGTTTCCTATCTGTTGCTTGTACTTGTTCCTTACGTTTCACGAGATCCATTACCCTGTTGAAACACGAATCGTTCGCTAGTGATACTGAGTGAAACTTAATTTTGTATTTAATTACCTAGACCAATGCCGTATTTGTTCTTCTATTTCATCCAACTGTCTTTCTGTAGTCGCCTCCTCCTGATCGTCTGCAATAATCTGTGCAGACTGTGCTGTTTCTTCTTTGATTTCTTTCTGGAACTTCTCCCATTCTTCTTCTATTGGATTTTTGTACTCGACATTGCGAACCTAAAACCAGAAGAATTATAAATATAAATAGAGAAGTTAAATACACACACAGAATAACACCCAAGCCCATTATCAATTATTAGACTATGGATCTTTATGCATTTGTAGGTGATGCAAAATCGAGTAGTTGATATTTATTTTGCATAAACATCTACAGTCTACCAATTATCAAACTTATTTCATAATTCTCAATTACTTTGGCATCTAAGACTGGATCGTCGAAGAATCCTTCCGGTAGAATAGTATGATTTGCGTCCTTATTCTTATCCTTTTCCTTCTCCTCTGCTTTCATGTGTTTCGTATCTTTATCATTCTTAATGTCTTTGTTTCCTAACTTACTAGTTGTTACCAATGCATTCGTAGGTACAGAACCATTGGATTGCTTAGGATTATCGATGAAGTCTGCTGGTAAACTCGACGCTATCTGTGCCGACTGTGGTAGAGGGTTCTTCAATATCCCTCTTACTTTTTTATTTGCCGAAGACTCCTGAGAAGGAGATACAGGCCTTTTGAATGTGTGCGTCGTAGTCTTCGTTGCAGCTTCTAGCTTAGTCTTCTTTGCTAGCTCTATGTTCTCTTTGTGACTCTTCGAGTTCACGTGAACTGGCCAAACTGTTTCGCTTCGCACAACAGCTTTACATAGAATACATATCAGTTGTCCTGCATCTGTATACGTGTTTACCATGGTTAAGGATTTTGTAGAATATACATATTTCTCGTTGACAATTGACATTTCGATTATTCATCGAAGAAACGCATAAAATATTTCGTACTGACATAAGAAAAAAGATGTAGCTCTTAACCTAAAAATACGTGAAAAAAAATAACGAAAAGGATATTTTGCTAACGGCGATTCAATTTTTTTGACAACGCCCAATTTCTTTTTTTGCTCGCTCATCGCTTTACGCAGATCATCTTGCGTTAATTTCCGTTTCAGTGACATTTTAAGACGCAAATTGTACACCCAAATCACAGATGCACTTCTTCGGTTCTAGGTTATGTCTCAGGTGCACTATATACATACATACATGCAACGCGAATGTTGTGCACTCTGCACTCTGCACTCTGCATTGATGATTGAAACCATTGGGACAAGCGTGGACAAGCGTAAGCGTTTGTATCAGCTGAGATCTGACAAAAATATGATCTTGTGTGTGTGTTATCATGATATTAAAAAATAAGAAAATCTTTCATTGTACGTACATAAACGTTTTTCGTGTTGCTGAGCGAATTAGAAATGGAGGATAGTATTTTAGAAATCTCCGACGAAAACCTATTCAGTCGAGTTGGACCTTGTAAAACATGTGTCGCAGAAATTCCAAATTCAGAATTGTTAACGATGCTCGTGAAATGCGTAAATTTTGCTGCGGTAAAACACAAGGATCAAAGAAGGAAGGACCCGGCAGAAACGCCATACATCAATCATCCTATAGGTTCGTGCTCCTTTAATTCTCATTCATCTCTCATATCAATTTAACACATTTTTCACATAGATTATAGAACAATTGATGTTTAGGTGTTGCGAACATTTTGGTTCGAGAAGGTAACATCCACGATCCAGCTGTAATTCTGGCTGCTCTGTTACACGATACTGTGGAAGACACAGACACAACGTTCGATCTATTAGAAGCTGAGTTTGGTAGAGAAGTTTGCGATATTGTTAAAGAAGTAACGGATGACAAAAATTTGCCAAAGGCAGAACGTAAACGGCTGGTAATAGAAAATGCTCCTAAGAGAAGTTACAAAGCTAAGCTAGTTACGTTAGCAGATAAATTATATAATTTGAGAGATCTCGAGAAGTCCACGCCGAAAGGATGGACACCGGAAAGAGTGAAAGAATATTACAAGGTAAGATCTGATCTTCTTCGGTATTTAAACAAATTTGAACCAAATATTAAATTACAGTGGGCCAAAGCTGTGATAGATGGATGTCGTAGGACTAATTTCAGTCTAGAAAGAGAGTTAGATCTAATATATGCAAATCGAGTAGCTAGAGAGAGGGAAATGTGTGGATGTAAAAGATTTTCACTGTCGGACTATGAATAGTCTGTTAATTGATACATCAAAAGTTTATTCGATAAGTATATAAAAAAGAAAACCTGTCTTTCTAACAATTTACAGCAATTCGGTATTGTATAATACTCAATAATATAACGAATGTTATTAAAAAATGATTACATATGAAGCTTGCAAGAATATTATGTACCAGATGCATATGTACAGAATATTTTTTACAAATTATACCTAATCTTTATTACAATGCTCTTGCTGGAACAACTTCATGTATTCTGCAAGTATCTCTGCCTCCTTTACAGTAACAGCATTGTACAAAGATGCTCGAATCCCACCAACAGATCTGCAATAAATAATAACAGGTATATAACTTATTGAGATAGGTAATCAATGGCCTTATTGTTGCAGTATTTTTCAAGTCACGCTGACCTGTGACCTTTCAGTTGAAGCATTCCGCGCGCGCTTGCACCTTCAAGGAATTTCTTCTCGAGCTCCTCATCATCTTTGCCTATTCTAAATGGCACATTCATCCTACTCCTTACATCAGGCTTCACCGGACAGGAATAGAATCCTTTAGACTGATCAATCACCTCGTATATTTTCTGACTTTTTATGATTGCCAGCTTCTCCATTCCCTCAACACCCCCGTGCTCTTTGATCCATTGGAATACCAATCCCACTGTGTATATCCTAAGCGATTCAAAATAATTTTTTTGTTGCTTAGACATAAATATTGTCGATGAGATGGTTTTAGCGTTAATGCTTACTGAAATACTGGCGGTGTATTGTGCAAGGAATTATCAGCTGCCATAACAGTGTAATCTAGCACTATTGGGCACATCTTCATAGCATGATTAAGAACATCATCGCGCACTATTACCAGCGTCACACCCGCCGGACCAATATTCTTCTGGGCACCAGCGTATATAACTGCAAACTAAATATAATATTATTGTTACACTCTCTGACAAAAGATTTACGATTTTATAAAAGACACATACTTTTGAGATATCTAAAGGTCTCGATAGCATGTTCGACGACATGTCGGCAACAAGGGGTATCCCATTCGTCTCGGGAACGTAATTGAACTCAACTCCTGAAATAATTATCCTGCATGAATAGATCGTGGATCACGCGTACTATGCTTATTATATTATTATTGAATTACCGTGAACTGTCTCGTTCGCACAATAATAAACGTACGATGCATTTGGATCTAAATTCCAAGTAGATGGATCCGGCACCTCGGTGTATTTCGTTGTTTTTGGAAGAACCAAATTCACTTTTCCGTACTTCGCTGCTTCCTTTGCCGCCTTGGCCGACCATGATCCTTGAAATTTTTTAATCTAGTTAATCATTTCTTTTCGAATTGCTTTTTACAAGATCTTTAAATTGACGATTTTATTTTTTTTATTTTTTAATCCAGTTGATCATTTCTTTCCGAATTGTTTCAAACAAGATCTTTAAATTCCCGTTTTGATATAGTACAATTATTGAGAATCCTATTCATAGATAAAGTGTTGAATAAATTAAATTCCTAAAACTGGTATTTACCAGTCACTATGTAGTCTGCAGTACCGGTAGCCATCATGTTCAAAGGAATGGCCGCAAATTGTCCTGTACCTCCCCCTTGCATAAACAAGATTTTGTAATTGTCGGGGACTTGCCTGAAAAATCGAACCAGTCAATTTTGATTTTTAATGAAATTCGAATTTATTCTTCATCTTAACTTACAGTATTTCCCGCAGAGTCACCTGAGCATTTTCGATAACATTTTTGAAATCGTTCGATCGATGACTCAACTCCAAAATGCTGATCTGCGTGTTTCCAAACGCGAGAAGTTCCCTCTGTACTTCTTTTAATACCTACAAATATCTATTGTTAATTGACATATCTTAAGTGGCGCACGCGATGGTTGAATTAATGAGTTTGACCTCTACATTGGCTCCACTCTGAGAAAATACCACCTCTCTAGTATGCTTTATAAAATTTGTATACGTTTAAGAAACGGAGTAATTTAATACTATTTCGTTTTATAGAGAATTAAGATAAATTAATTAATAAATAAAGTAAATCATTCGCGGTACCTCGTGTGGAAGTTTGGCTGGTCCGGCTCCGAAATTAATGACGGGGTTCATACTTTGATTGGTCATCGTAAATTGCTGTTACCGTTCCCGGCGGCTGACACGAAGAGACTGATCCGTAGATCCAGTACAGAAAACAATTTCCGATTCAACTCTCGTTATCTCTTTGTGAATGTCTCAACTTTATCTTGTACAGATTCTTCCCCCTCTATTGACGTATGTTGCAACGTGTTCACGAAAAATTGCGATTTCCAAACGATCTATTTAATCGTAGACCGTTCCGGGAAAATATTTTTTCCCGTCCACCGTCTCTCTCTCACTTTCTCTTGCCAATTTTACTTCGCTAATAATCTCTTTATGTAACTGGGAAAAGAATAAAAATCACTCACGCGTGTGAGCAATACCAATCTCTAACCGCTCGGTATGTTATTTCAATCTGTTTTGTTTGATGTATACAAGACACTTGTTGAACAGGTTTGGACCACAATTATTGATTGGTCGTTCCGTCAGATCATTCTGTCATCGAGCCGCGAAACTTGAAATATTTACTTTAAAACTGTGAACATATTAAAAAGATTTAAATTAGTTTCAACTGTATAAGATATAATTAGAAGAAGAACAAATTTTGTAGGTGGCTCCTATGTTTTTTACAATTCCTGTAGAAATTTTTTATTTTGCATAATAAGATCCGCAGTCTAATTATAACATTCGCTCGTTACTCGGCAGTGTGTTAATTTCAGTCGAAAGATTAGAACCCGTAAAATTATAATGCGCGCGAAGACTTTTATCAAGTGGGTAATAGAGACAATTGAGAATAATTATAGTAATCAATCATATTGTTATTTTCTGTTTTGCTATAATGCCGTACAGTGAATGAAAGGCATTATTTTCTACGCTAAATGTAGAAATTTGCATATTTATGATTTTAGTTGTAAGGAAGATATTATTGTTATTAGGAAATGATAAGTCTCCACGCGCTGATAGTATACCCCCCGCAATGTCTTATCTCCGGGTTATGAAAACAGGTTATTCGACTGGCTTCTCATACGTGATACGTCTACCCGATAAATCTAGATCATACAATAAAATGTTTCTTATCTCTGAGGAGTTCATAAACAAGCCTCGTCATATTATTACTTATTATACTTGATGTTTCTCCAAAAAACAGAAAATTCAAGCACGAAGTAAGAAGCGAAACTTTCTGCTGCTTTCTGCTTCCTCGTTGCTGCTTCTTTACCGATAAACTCTCCGAGACCGGTCGATAAAACAGAGAGCCACACCGCATTCAAAAATGTAAAAACGCGGGAAATAGAGATTCTGATTGATTCTGATAAATTGAATTTTACTCGAGAAATTGCTGTGATCGTCTCAGATTCGTGGGAAGTTCTACACTTACATTTAACAACTACATTAAACAAATAAAACAAGAATGCCCCGCGAGAGACTGAGTTTCAAAAAAGCAGCTGGAGTTTCGTTTCTAGTCAAGTTCGCTGCAAACAAGAATGCGTTTGAATGCGCTGAATGCGCTGCAACTTTGTAAACAAGTCGGTAATCGTTCAAACGATACTATCGAGAATATTGTTAAATAATCATAGATTATTCTTACACTATGGGGCTGTGTTTGTAGTTTTCGTATTCGTATAAATAGTGCGTCTTTAGGAGCAGTCAAATATGGATTCGTTTCGAACGTTTATGAACATTTTCACCAGAGCTGTGAGAGAAAGAAACAGCAGCAATCTTATAGAAATCTTGGAGGACAGTAAAACGTATTTTGAAAGATTATCGAAGGATGACAGAGGTATGTATGAATCATTAATTAATACTAGGTTCTGAACGTTCTGCTCGTTATACTTTATTTTACAATGACGTTTACTAACATTTTACATTATTCTTTTCCAGAATTGGCTTTATCCATATTTTTCAATAAACAGGAAGGTATCCTCTGTTTCCTTGAAAATGAATTTAACAAATCGAAGCCTCAGAAAAACTTTGATACAGCGATTAGGAAAGCATTTCGTCTCCTCGAATTTGTTATAGAACAATTTTCCGAAATATTTCTGCCATACATCGTTGACACTAAAGTATCGTATCACGTTTCATATATTAAACAATATAATTCAGATATATTATAAATATAATTTGTTACAGAATATATGTCAGAAGGTGCTCGAAACAAAATGCTCTGCGTTAATTAAAAAACCAGCTTGCAATGCTTTCATCAAGTTAATCGAATTATTTGAGGGACACGAAATGGGATTAGGCAAGACTATAAAAAAATTGGTGTCTTTGTTTACGATAGTAGATATAAAAGGTAAAAATTGATTGTTCAATTCGATCGTACCAGTAACTTTATGTAAATGTTGTTCGTACATTATTCCAGAGAGAAGTATATGGTTCTGTGTGATTGCCAAGATCATAAGGCATAGACCAGATCTGCCAGAAGTACAAGAAAATGCAACTATGATTTTCCGGCAATTAAGAAACGACTTTATAAAGCAGGTACACGATACCAGAGAATAACTGTAACGTATAAATTTTTATTCTTGGGTTTATGATTCTAGAATAATCCAAAAAACGCAGATCACTCGACCGATATATTTCAAATATATTTGGATGTTTTTTCGGACTTATTGAGAGAATTTTCGGGAGACCTGGAAACAAACCATTACGAAGAACTGTACAGCTGGGTTAAAGACTTCAGTCGTCCAGAGAGATATCAAGTTAAGAAAGTTGCAATGAGATCCGCAGTCAACTTGTTGTCCCATCATATCAACCTGTTCCGTGAATTTGTTTACTCTGATTATGACCATTGGTATAAACTATTAATCAATCTTGCTCAAGACAAGAATACGCAATGCAGTGAATGCGGACAACGCGCTTTGAGACGCTTCTATAGATTGATCGGGGACATGTTGAAGAAGAAAACTTCTGAGGAAGACAAAACTGTATTTTTGGTAAATTTGTATTGAAATATTTATATTATTCTAATCGGATAGAATGATTGTGATAATCGTGGCCTTTATGTTTTAGTATTTTAAAAACTTTTTCGAAAAGCAATTGAAAGATAATCAAGAAGTAATTGCAAATATACGTTTTGTAGTATACGGTTTCAGTCAAATGGCTGCTCCATGTAGAAGGTATCTCACGCATAACGATGTGAGAGAAATGTTTTCTTTGGTAGCCCATTGCGCTATGCCACTTTGTTCCAGGTACGAGCTGCGCATTTAACCCTTCGTACTCGAGTGGTGACTAAAAATTGCTGTACCATTATTTAAAATATTTTACACCAAATTTAAAAAATTATTGAGAATGAAATTATTCTAGGTCGGAAGAAATGTTTAATTTTCGAGTTAAAATAGCTCCGAGTGCAAAGGATTAATACTTCAATAATCTAAATAGTTATCTCGTACATTAATAAATTAAATGTTTGCAGAGAAAATTTGGGACGATTAGACCTGGACAGCATTTGCGATTATCTAGAAGCCTTGTCTGAGATAATATTGCACATGTCGGAGCTGTCGATCGATCAGATCAACATAATTTCAAAGCTCAGTATTATTTTAATTAAAAGGTTTCCCGAACTTCCCATAGTGAATCGAAATTCTGCGATTCACTCGCTGACGAAAACGATCGTGAATATTCGGACAGTTAGCAAAGCCTTGTTAGAAGAGTTTCTATATAATTTAAGTACGTATATTTGTATGATTTCTAACTATTTATTTAAACATAATAACATTTCTTCTTTTTACGTAGTTTATAACGGAATAATATGGACCTGTTCGCACACTCTATTCGTCGACGCAGAATTAGAACGGGAATTGAAGCACCTCGACGAGCTACTAACGTGCTACAAAGATTATTTACCTTTGTGGTCACAGCTTTTGAAACGAGAGTGGTATAAACCACACGAGTATATTGTACAAGACGTGGTTGATTCAGCGATACACGTATGCATCACGCTAATCACGAAATTAAATCTAAACACGAAAGTGAACGACGATAACATATTCTCGGACGTGAGCTTTTCTCAAATTGCCGAGAACGCGGCAGACTTTCGAATGTTCGTCAACATCGTCGATTTATATGTCGATATAATCAATAAATTAGAGTCTTCGTTGTTGACGAGGACTTTACACAGATTCCTATTAAAGTTCATCGATATGTCTTACAAGCGGCCTCTTGTATCAGGGTTTTACAAATTAGTGTACGCAACATTCAAACATATTCCCACTTTAATCGAAGACGAGAATGAAACAGAAATACTGGAGTTGTTATACAAATACTTCATTAACATACTGAACTTGATGCCCACGTTCACAGGCGAATTGTTGACTACTTGTTTATCCCTAATTCTAAACGTACCAGAGATGTGTATAGAGCGCATACTGGACAGTTCAATTCCAACGTTCAAGATAGCTTTAACTGTGGGATTAAGCGATTTCGAAGTAGCTTGGACCGCGTTGAACGCGTTGGAGAGATGGTCGAGCTGTTCGAACGATCAACAGAAGAGTAAATTTCTGTTAGAGATCGTACCATTCTTGGAGCCGTATTTAAACAGCGGAGAGAGCTACGTGGAGATGTCACAGGATATAATTAAATCCGAGAGGAAAGTTATCAAGCGTATCGTGCTCAGAGACAACGAGAAAACATTGGAAAAATTTCAGATGAGAGTTCTATTATTCATCGCATCGCTCGATACCGATGCGTTGATGAGTTTCATCTACAAAAAGTCCATGAACATAGGAGCCACTTGGGACAAGAAAGATTTGCTCAAGTATTCGCTGTCTCTGTCCGACGCAGAGGTGGATATTTATTTCGACAAAATCCTACCGAGGCTGACTCAATTAGCGCGAAACTCTGGGGACAGGCGAACGAAGATCATCGCCTGCGAAGTGCTTCATTCTATGATAATGTTGATTTTAGGAAAAACATCGAAGTCGAATCTGGATAAATTCGCACCTCTGTATAATATAATATGCCCAGCTTTACTGAGCTTAGGCTGCGATTTCGATGAAGCAGCTAGGCAACTCTTTCAGCCTTTGATGCTGCAGCTGATGCATTGGTTGAGCTCGAAATTCATGCTGAAATCTCTAGCGACCACGTGCTTCATAGATTCGGTGTTCGAAGCTTTGAGCAACGACTCGAACTCTTCGCTCAGGGAATTCTCCGGAGCGTGTTTAGCCGAATTTACTAAATGGTCTATAAAACAGTCTGACAACGACAGGAGAGGAACTCAATTGAACATCGACGAGGTTGTAAACAAAATGATGAATTTCGCGGTTCATCCGTCTACGTACAAACGAATAGCAGCCGCAACAGCTTTCAATCATCTTTACGCTATCCTACGGGAAGACGAAACAATTGTTTCCATATACTGGCTAGAACTTTTGTATTGCTTCGTGAAGAGTTTAGACGGTTGCAACGATCCCACGATCGTCGTTGCGCTCGATCACGTTGAAAGAGTGCTAATCGCAAAGAAGAATTTATTGTATGCGAATCACAGTAAACGTAGATTGCCGATAGAATTCAAAGGAGCAACTCTAACAGACGCAGCATACTGGCTGCTCACTCAATGCGGTTCCGTAAACTCTACTTGCAGGGCGAAATGCATGAACCTAGTGGTTGAAGTTTCTGAACATATAAATGGTTGCGACTCGGTCGCAACGATGATAGATAATTTCATCGCTGTCTACGGAAACAAAGAGTTTAATGCAATAATATTCAACGATCTAGACTCGAAGACGGAGAGTCTTACTTGCAGTATTATTATGCCTCTCCTGAGGAGTTTGGATTGCTGCATTTGGCTGATAAAAAACGATCTGTTGAAGATTGAGTATTTATTCGCGAATTCGAGTGCAGAGACCGAAATACTTTTTAATAGCGCAAAGAATTTCATTTTTGTAGTCAACAAGATAAAACATGAAACGGACGATGACAGCGTAGTGATGCTGTCGAAAGAGTTCGACGAATTGCAGAATTTACAGTGCAAGCTGATAGTAACTATATTCGATTTCTTCCGAATTCTTCTCGACTCCGATGTGAGTAAATTGTTTCTCGATATCCTCTCGAGATTTTTGTGTTCAAACAATTCTTTTCAATTTCAGGAGAACTATGTGCCGGATTTCTTCCTGTGCAAGGATCTGTTCGAGCTAATCTCAAAATGTATAATGTGTCCTCAAGTTGTAGGGTTCGAGACGATTAATTTCGAAAGCACCGAATCACTTTCGCTAATTCTGCACGATCTAATGGAATCAATAATACGAAAGGACGATGACGCCATACTAGATTCCATAAAACGTGAACTATCTGTGCACGTGGAGAAATATACAAACGATTTCATTGATTTAGACAAGATTGTTTCCAGCGCATGTAGTTGCAGTGAACTGAAACAATATGTTCGCGGTTTAAGGTTTTTGGAGCGACATAATATCCTCAGTCAGATGTACAATGTAATCTCCATTAATAATCTTTTCTCGTTTTTTTGCATCACTGATCCTGAGACACATTGATTACTATGTTTTTTAGGGGATTTATTCGATCGATCAACCGGACGATAAAATTAAGCGAGTCTTTGGTGTTCTAGCACGAGAAGAAATAGGCGAATTTGTTTGTGTAAATATCAAGACCCCGGTAATGGAGTATTTGCAAATTCTGATGGAATTGCTCCTCAGTCGTTACGAGGTACGTTGCGTCAAAATGATCAGTAGACTCCGGATTTTATGCATTTATAACAAAAATGAACAAGTGCATTTTAAAACAGTGAAGATATTAAAAGATTTTCAGAGGATTGAGATATTATTTTCATCACATTAAAATTATTAATGAAGAATATAAATTTATATTTAGCTCCTGCATCTTGCAATTGATGCACAAACTTTTTGTTTTGCATAAGCATACGGAGTCTAATGATCAGAGTTGGCGAATGGAAAACTTAATCGTTTAAACGTGAAATTCTTTGCAGACATCGATAACGAAAACGCTTGTCACATTAATTGGGAATGATACGATGGTCTGGGACTTCTTCGTCCCAGAAGATCGTCTGGGCATGTACTTTCTACGTCTGTTTAAAAACGAGATATTTAAATACATGCTGAAGGATGCAGAGAAGACTATGGAAGCACTCGACTCGTTGTTGCAAGCAAACTCGTCTCTTCTGCTGACAATGATGGAGCAACTATTCCTGTTTGTGCAACGACACCGAAACGAATTACACGAGAACAGAGAATCTTTAGCGGACGCTATGATTAAGAGATTCACAGTTTTTGAACGAGCCGTGAACGATCAACAGGATAGAAAAGAGAAGCTAATAAGCATTTATGGAGTGGTCGTGTACTTGAAGGAAAGGCCGATCGAGGTGCAGTCTTTGAATAAGGACTTTCACGCGTGGATACTCGATCAATTAACGGGGAACGATGACGTGAATCAAAAGATCAAGATTCTCCAGAATTTCCTCGTATGTTTGACCGACAAAACATCCGATTCTCAGCCAGAATTGCTTGCCATTCTACGTACGCTGCGAAGCGACAGGATAGCCCTGTGTCCAAACAATTTCTCGCAGAGGGACGTGAAAGCCTTGAAAGTGATCAACTGTTTCCAAACGCTGTTATCATTCCTACCGGTGACTAAATCGATTGTAGTATTCAAGTCCATCATTTTATTCGCTGCTGGGATCGCTGAACACTTATGGGACGATAAAACGGAAGAGAACCTGAAGAGATATTTCAATTCTATCGGCCCTGCGAATGCTCTAGCTTCTATGGAGGCAGCGTACAAGTTGTTCTTGACCTTTAACATGCCGATGAACGAGAGATTCGATATACTACGGCGATTTCTTCTACCGTCGTTTGAATTCTGCGAGACTGCCGAGATCAAGAAATTTTTCGAGAGAAATATCCGTGAGATGTACACCATAATCGAGCGAGCAATTGTTGGGAGCAGTTCGGACTTGAGTCAACTGATCGTATCGAAGATAGGCTGCTATGATCTCGTCGCAGTCATGTTCGCCAAGGTGGACATCAACGAAATCGATGATCCGGACAGCGTCATTACACAAAACGCCATCGACGAAGTGGAAACTGGTAAAGAACTGCTGAGAAATTTGTACAGGAGCACACTGCAGGTACGTATGTTGAAGACGCCTGATCCGGAACAGAAAGAGACGATGAGACTGTTGCACTGCTCCGCGTACAATCTTTCCATAGCGATTGTGTCCTTGAAAACAGACGAGGACACCTACAAGAGCATCTTCGCTGAGAACCGAAAGAAGGAGCAGCTGATTTGGGAGAACATTGTGGACTGCCAGAAGCAATACAATCTTCAGCAAACCTTCAAGGAGTATCCGAAACACTACAAGAAGCTGGTTAACATAAGAAAAAGTATAAGAAAGCAGACGAACTCCGGCCGGAACTCTTATGTCTACAGTTACGATCTGTCCAACTGCACCTTGAACGAAGACATACACGCTTACGATTATAACGAAGCTGTTGTGCGCGATAGCAACACGGACACCAAAGAAGAGAGCATGAGCGTGTTGCTCGAAAGCGACGAGCTGAATAACCACGAATGCATGGCAACCATTTGCGGTGTGTTGAATCACATGATATCGACACAAATCTCTACGCCGCCCGACGACAATGCTGATCAGGATGATATCATGATACCGAAATGGTTGGAATGTTTCTGCAGCCCAGTTGGCAACGACAATGTCAGACTGTTCAAACTGAAAATTATGCTGAACATGCAAACCGTGTTCAAGCCGTACGCGAAATATTGTCTGCAGGTAATAATACATGCCGCTTACTCGTATTTGATACGGAATCCGTTGAACTACGTGATTGCTGACGTTATAGAGATGCTGATAGACTGGCGGAGCGTAGCAGTGCCGGAAACGACCAAAGAGAAAGCGATCGCGCAGAAGTTATGGGAAATCATGATCGAGACAGCTGTCGTGAACAAGACGAACGATATTACCGAAGCTGTTTATAAATATAATCTCTACATGATCAAAGTAATTCTTGAAATGTGGCGTGGTTGCTTGGAATTACCGCAGAACTTAGGTAACAAAATGGAAACCGCGCCCGGGGCCACGGTATACTTGATATTGATCTGCATGGTGAACGGAATGATCGACAAGATGATCGAGAGGGAGGATATCTTCCAGTTCCTCGAGAAATCTCTGAAAAACTGGAAGGCCGACGAGAAGACGGTCGTGCAATGTTGCGAATGCTTCGGTCTGATTTTGAAGCACTTGAACGAGCATGATAGTCTCTCGAGCAGAATAGGGCTGATTATCGAACAGATTAGGAGCGTGTTAAGGCAGATGCAAAGGTTATTCGCGGCCAGACAAATCATGTGCATTCGCGCGCTGTGCAAGAATTACCCGGACGCTGGAATCACTTATTTCGAGTTTGTGACTACGAACATGATTAGGGTGGACCGAATGGGACAGTCGTATTGCTTGGAGATATTCCTGCAATGCATACCAAAGTTCAATACGGAACAGGTACTGAAGGAACTGGAATATTTAAAATTTCGCGATCTCTTGAAGAACAAAGTTCTACCTTACGAGAAGATAGTGTTACAGATTATTCACGCTTTAGTTTCGATTCTCCCTCCGTCGCATTTGTTGTCTCTAGTCGTCCTAGTGACTCCGTACACGAAACACGATTCCTCCGAATACAGAGACTGCGCCTACGACATTTTTATAGATGTTTATAAGAAGTATATCGTAGATACGTCTGACGAGGAAGATGTGAGAAAACTGATGCAAATTAGCAAAGAGATGTTGTTCGATGGGATATTAGATCCTGCTGAACAGGTACAAGAAAAGATTCTAGACTTCTGGACTCGAGGTGCACACTCAAGGACCACTTGCGAACAGAGATTGCTGGAAACTTTAAATGCGTACGCACCTGGTGCTTGCGGCAATTTTCAACCGTTTCTGCTTCTCATGATCCTGGACCTTGCTAAGAAATCGAAGAACTATATGCAGAAGATATTCGACGAACCGTTGTACGAAGATTGTTGTTACAGAGATTATACGATAACACCCTCGTGGAGAACGAAGAATCTGGGGTCGAAAGCGCCGCTTTTCGTCCCGTCTTTAGCTAGTAAAATGAATCAGACGTTTACTCAAATGACCGCTACTCTTACAGGTTCGTTCGAGTCTTCGTACACGAAACCGTACGATTCGAATACCGGGTTCGATCTTCAGGCCACTCAGGATCTAGAATTTGAACCGACCTTCGCCGATGAAGAGCCTACATCGATGTCGGACAATTACAACTTTGACGATACGTTCAAAATGCCGGCGGTGCCAGAACCTGCTCACAACAAGAAATCAAAACGAATGTTGAGCAGTTATGCCGAGATCTCGTCGGCCTTTCGACAGAAAGAGATCAAGAAGAATATACGACGTGCTGAAATGATAAAAGAGGATGCTGTTCGCCAAAGAAGCAGCGTGAAATTGTACAGAAAATATAGAATAGGTGATTTTCCAGACATTGAAATATTCCACTCGACATTGATCGAACCATTGCAACAGCTGGCGAAGAAGGACTCGCAGATTTGTAAGGACTTAATAGTTTCCATTGTCTGCGCGTTTCTGAAAGAATGCAGAGATAACGAGTTCGTAAAGAATGTCGCTGATAGTTTGAAACTGATCGTCGAAAGTGAACGAGGTAGTAATTCCATGATAGCTGTGAGTTTGGAGATACTGCAGGCTGCTCGCGTGATTAACTGTTCGCCGGAGGTGGTCGCAAGGGTCTCAAGATTGAATAGTTTGAATTTCCTCGGTCCGCTTGTTATTGAAGAAAATTTAATCTATCGTAGAAACGATATCGAACCGCCTAAGAAGAGAGCGAGAAATTATGATGCACAGGACACAACGATGCAACCGTGTCAACAGGAAGAATGGTTGCAGTTAGCGAATCTTTACGAGTCCATCAATGACGTTGACGTGGTCCTCAGCATCTTTCAGAATCATATTACGAATGAGGATATACGGGACGCATCTTTTGCTCAAACAGCTAATAATTGGGTTAAAGCGAAAGCTGCTTACGAGAAAGCCTACGAAACAGATTCAGTCTTGGTCAAAGAGCATTGCCTTCAAGGCTTGTTCGAATGTCTGAGCAATATGTGTCGCTGGGACAAGATCGGCGAACATATACAAAAGAAATCAAATGGAAGCGCAGAGAACATTTGGAACGATCCGTGGAAAGATTGGATGCTCCCATGGTTGTTTGAGGTTTATGTAAGAAGATTAATAGACGCGAAAGCTAGCGACTCACTTTTCGAGACGAAGGAGCTTATCGAGGCTTGGTTAGAAGACAATACGAAAGTGAAGTATATTAAACGATCCTTTGGCAGTGAACTGACCATGTTCTGGCTGTACGATCAATTAGAAGTTGCTCGTAACTTAACGCTCAGCACGTTGGACGAGATGAGAGAACAGTGGATTAGACTTCATCCGCTCTGTATACAGTTGCGGGTCCACATGCTGCAGAGATTGCGAATAATCCATGATGTAAACTGGTATATAAAAGTTCTAAAAACAGCAGAGCGCCCGGACGACTTGCAAGACATCCTGAAGTTCTGGAACAACAGTTTACCGTCCGTTCAAGACGCCATCATCCCATGGGAGAAGTTAACATCCTATAGAATTGAGTTCCTTAGTGGACCGCTGAGAAACACAATGGCGAAATGGAATATGGACGAAACTCAACAGGATTCAGAGAGCGTTCCGGACCGAGTGGAAGCAGGAATTGCTCAGCAATTGTGTACAGCAGCTTTCAGCATGCGACTGAAAATGATCGAGACAGCGTTGGGTCAGAAGAATAAATACATAGCTAAAAAATACTTGTGCCAGTTGGAGAGGAATATATCGGACCATTCTGCAGACATGGAGCACCAATTCTTGTTGGCTGTTGCGAGGACGAAGTACTTAAACGGCGAGATTGAAACAGACACGACGAAGAAGCTGTCCAACTACACCTCTTCCTGGGTACACTGTCACGATCTCCTACGGAAGACTAATCTCGATCCAATGATAAATGTGCATGTCCGGCATCAAATCGGTAAAGTAGCTTCGAAGATAGCACAGTTGAGTCAGAAAGATACAATGTTCTCTGATTTGCTAACGAGGAACACTGCGATCTTGGATACAATCAATGTTGCGAATGACGACGCACCTGCTATTCGAGAGTCATTGAACGCTTATTGCTTGAATCAGCTGAAAGAATGTTGCACTGTGCAATCTCCGAGCATCAGGGAGTGCTACTACACTCTTTCGAAGTATTGTTACGACAAATTATCGTGCGATAGCAGCGATGCTGAAATAAGTAAACAATTCGTGCGTTCCACATTGAAAGCGATGAGCTACGGGTCTCTGGAGGCAGCTCACTATTTCCCTTGCTTGCTGAAGTCTGAATACTTCGAGGACGAACAGACAAAGGATATTTTCTTGAAAGAGTGCGAGGGGATCCAAACTTGGTTGTTCCTGTCTTGGCAAGCCCAACTGTTCTCACATCTAGGAACCGCCATTGCACCGTTGATCATACCAATCCTGAAACGCATTGTGGAAACTTATCCGAATGCTGTGATTTATACGTTCCGATTGACGGTGGAGACCAATCCTGCGCTTCTCAACGAGGCCAGAACCTATGAGATTCGGCAAATACTCTACCAGAGATCTGAAATCGATCATTTCTTACTGGCAATGCAATACCTCGTTCAGCCGGAATTATATTTGCAGTATTATCTGCTTGAACTGTTGAAAAACTTGTCGCTGGGGTCTGCCACAGCTGTGAGCACCCTTCTGAAGAAAGTATATCCGAATAAAAGAGAGATCGAGCACGATCTAAGACCAGGGACGATATTCAATGAGATTAGAGCCTATGAGAATCAAATAAAGAGATGGGAGTCATGGAAGCCCGAGAAGATTAAGCAAGATGTTTCTAAGCTGATCGAAAAATTGAAGAACTCTTTCGGGAGGCGCAAAGATAAATCACATTTGCAGGATTACAGTCCTTGGTTGCACAGGTTCTCTGGAAAAGACATAGAGATACCTGGACAGTACACTGGCGACAGAAAGCCTATGCCACAGTATCACGCCAAAATCATGAAGATAGAACCTTCTGTGAAAGTGCTCAAATCCCTGCGCAAACCCATTCAAATAGTTATGATCGGCAACGATGCAAAGGAGTATCCCTTCCTAGTGAAGTTCGGCGAAGATTTGAGACAGGACCAAAGACTGCAACAGCTGTTCACTGTTATGAACAAGACGTTGCGCATCGACACTGCTTGCAAGCAGAGACAGTTATCTATCGACACTTATCAGGTGGGTTTGATTAAAATAAAAAATATATCAAAAATATATAAGAAACATTTTGCTTCTGCACAGGTGATCCCTTTGTCCAAAACGGTGGGGCTGATACAATGGATAGACAACACAAGGTCTCTGCAGGAGTTTATATGCTTTACATTCTCCAAGGAAGAAGAGAAACGTTGCGAGTCGATTGGTGAGCAATACGAACAGTGGATTCAAAGCGCTGCGCCCTCCAAGAAACAAGTCGAGCGATACAAAGAGGCGACAGTGAAGTACAGCGCAGCGAAAGTGAATGCTAAAATGGGCGAATTCGTACGTAAAACCGGATGGGACAGTTTGCGCAAAACGTTCACAGTATTATGCCCCTCTGTAGAAAGCTTCGTTGTGATGCGACGAAACTTTGTTACCACTTATGCCACCATGTGTATCGCTCATTGGATTTTGGGTATTGGCGATCGACATCTCGGCAATCTTTTGATCGTCGTTGCATCGGGTCGTTGTTTAGGCATCGATTTCGGATTAGCATTCGACGCCGGGGTTGATCTAAGAATTCCTGAATTGATGCCGTTTCGTTTAACACATCAAATTCTTGGCTTGCTCAGACCTTTTACAGAGAAGGATCTTCTACGAGCGATTATGGTGCACACGTTAAGAGCACTCAGAAACGAGTCGGGCCCTATCCTATCTTGCATGGATGTTTTCGTTCACGAGCCCCTAAATTGGACCGAACACGTCAACAAGAAACAACAGGAAAACGAAGATGATGTCGCGGACGTGAAATGGATGCCGAAGAAAAAGATCAAAGCCGTTACCAAAAAATTGAACGGGATTAAACCGTCTTCGATTATTCTGGAGCAATTAAAAGAGCAACACGAGAGAAAATATCTTGATCGATGTTACGTGATACTAAACGGAGAAGACGATATTAAACGACCCCGAGCATCGATAAAGAATGATTCTCTCAGTCCCGAGGAACAGGTAATTCTTTGTAGAAAATTATCTTTATCGTTATCGAATCATTATATTAATGAAATTTTTAGATTGACTGCTTGCTGGATCAAGCAACCGATTTAAATATTCTAGGCCGCACATACGGAGGCTGGCGGCCATGGCTTTGAATCATTCGAGCTTGGGAATATTTATAATTGATTATGCGCTTACTTGAAGTTATAGGAACATAATATATTTTATATACAAGTCCGTTTTTACTAATTTCAATAAAGCAAGTAATTTCGTATAGATTACTTGAAGCTTTGAACAGTTTGCATACCTGCTCATTCAGAATTTTCAATTTAAAATGAACGATAATGCCGAAGTAAAAGTTGGTTTCAAGATTTATTTTTTATACTTTTCTTCACTTAACAGTTATATTACTTTTAATGAACTCTTTTTTGCATACAATATATTATTTTCACATTAAATTCGTTCAGTCCCGAAAGACTGAATCGTCAGTCATGCATAATGTGAAAGGAGAGAATTGCGTTTATTTATATAAAATTGCTATTCCAACGAATCTTCGTTTTATTCTGGTAAGTTGAGTCATTATAAATCGATCACTTTCTGCTATCGTCGTAAACGATTGAATGAAATGGAACGTAGAACAGGCGAAAAGTAAAAGTTGCAAGAACATGAACAATTTAGCATGAAACGTCCCTAAACATCGTTCGTTTAAGTATACAAAGTAAGTTCTTATATTTCACAAAACGTTTACAGTATTCGAAACGTATATTACAGTGAACCATCTGAACGGTATTCAACATTATTGCAACTGATCTTGTAATTGCGCGTATCGCACTTGTAGCACACGTTCTCGCTCTGTTTGTCTATTAACGTCTTCCATAAGCGCGTTCACTCGTCTTGGCACTGCCGCTTCCTCCTGAGTTTGCAAGAATTTAAACGTCGAAAGTTCTAAATGCGCCTGCTCTATTTGCTCCCACAGGTCGTGTAGCTGTTTCGTTAATACTTGTGCTCTAGTCTATAATTCAGAAAATTATATCAGTGAGCAACTAAATTTGATATTAATTTCTAGAATACTGTCTGGAAGTCTAGAATACCTGATACCCTCCAGTGAGAACTTTCAATTTCTTTTCCATTCTGGCAGCTCGCTTGGCTTCCCCAGTCATGTGCATCCGATTTTCTTCTAATTTTCTCTCGCATGCTTCCACTCGATCTTTCTTCGAGGCCAACGTTGCTCGCGTATAACGTTTCTGAGTTTCCAGATACAGTATCTGGGACAAGCACTCCTCCCACACGGTCGTGTAGGAATCCAAACTAAGCTCTCCGTGCGCCATACCTTCCTTCACGACCGACATCTCATCGATCAGGAGTTTCTTCGCCTAAATCAGATACGTGTTTAACAATGAAAAATATTTTTCTTAACTTCTACTTCTAGATCTTGCTTCTACACTTACAGAAGTAAGCTCTTCTTCTTCAAAATTGATGTACGGATGCTGTTCTAAATAAGCTTGGGCTACAGAACTCGAGGCACCTTTACGATTCTGTTGTAATGGATTCTGCAGTGAATCATATTGCATCATCGTGATCATTTCTCTTTTGATCAGTTCCTCGGCCTAAAATGGAATACCCATTAACAATAACTCTGTACAGCAGCTACATTAGACAATAATTAGACTGCGGATCTTTATACATTTATGAAGAAATTGGTTGGGTGAAATATAAAACAGTGAAAAATTTTTTTTAAAAAAAGAAGAAAGAATTTTTATTCAAGAATATTGTAATGTTGCTTTTAATGTAACAAAGTTGTTGAGAGATGAAATAAATTTTTATGTTATTCCTGCTTTCTACAATAAATGTAAAACATTTTTATTTGGCATAAAGATCCGCAGTCTAACGATAATAAATTCTATGTGACCGCACTCTTTGTAGGTCTGTCAACGAAGTGTCCATAAACGGCCTCAAAATGTTCATGTTCACGTCGATCGGCCGTGGCAAGTCTCGTTGTATGACTTGCGATCTACGCGACAATTCTCTCTTCCCTGCAAAGTATAATACAATCATCGTGAACAAAATATTTTATATTAGATACGAAAGTGTTTGCATCAATTACGCACTCTGCTCCATTAATTCTTGCTGTTGCCTGGCATCTATGTCAGCTTGATCCTCAACGATTTCGGTTGCAGGCGCGGGTGCATTTTCATCTCTCGTTTCTCCTTCAGGGACTACTATCTCGTAATTGTTGAGTGGCGTTGGAAGAGTGCCGAGTTCGGCGCGCAATTTTTCTTTAGCTTGTTTCTGAATCAACGGAGTCTCCGATCCGTCCAGATTTTCGTCCGGATTGATGCTGAACTTGTCGCGGACAGGCGTGGTAGCCAAAACTCCGTTTTGCGTTCGTATAGACGCCGGTGTGTTGAACGAATTTGCCGGAGTCTCGTCGCTGCGTTGCGAACGGAAAGGTGTAGCCAAAATTGTGTTCGGAGTCGCCACAGCATTTGTAGTAGGTACAACTCCGGTGAAGTCGGAATTGGTTAAGGGAGTGTTTAGCCCGCCTATAAACGAAAAAGTGGAAGTGTTAGTATCTTTAGTATGTTATCATTAGACAGCGGATTTTATGCATTTAAGAGAAAAATGAATAGATGTAATTTAAAACAGTAAAAACATTGGAAGAATTTTAAAATATTGTTATATTATTTTCTATTTCATATAAAACATTTTTATTTTGCATAAAGATTACGCACCTTTCAGCGGAGTATCAACGTGAGTAAGAGCCATAACGTTCTGGGCTTCTTGAAGGATTCTATCTGTAGCAGCTGGAGTACGAGGAGTTACAGCCGCGTTCGTTGGTAAAGAATAATCGGCCAGTAAACCGTCCGAAAATGTGATTCCACTTTCAGTTGCAACTTCACGGGCAACCTGTTGTAAAAAAAAAAGATAGAAGTTTAAGGGGCTAGACTCGTTTCTAGAATTGCAAGGGTGCGGAATGCACCTTCTCATTTTTCGATAATGCAAAGATGGGGTTTTTCAGTATGCAATTACGCCTCGTAAACATAAAAATAGGACCTTTCATGGCGATTGCAGCCTAGTCTGATCTTTTATCTAGTGCTTTTGACTGCTGAAAAACCCGATCCTTTCAGTATCGAGAAATGAAAATCACTCTTAAATAACTGTATGCTTCGTAAGTTCAAGTGCACGCGTAATTTCAGACTATACCTCCGACGCTCTTCCAAGCTTAACAACTTGTTGTAATTCTTGGTCAGATATCTGTGGTTCCGGCAGAACCAGTTTACTCCTTTTCTTCAGTGGCTCTTCGTTGTTAAGCATTCCCATCGGGATATCGTTCTCCTTGCGCTGTTTTAATTTCTGCTTGTCTTTCCTACGTTCCATCTCTTCCTTCTCTTGCCTCAACTCCCCATCTAAATGTTGCTGTCGCATTCTAGAGAAGTCGATAGCCAAGGGATCCACATGCTCGTTGGACGTATCGTAAAACCCAGTTGCAGGCCGTTTCTCGAACGGAACTTCAGAGTTGTAATTAACCCCGCGTTTCCGTTTATTCTTCTGCGAGACAGTAATACCAGCAGCCCTCAATTCTCTGCGCTTTTGTAAGGCAGCCAACCTGCGGGCCTCTTCCAGCTGCTTCTCCCTGGCTTTACGCTTCGCCTTTTTGCCCTGAGTATTTGCCAGCCTGGCACGTGCCTCGGACAGCATCTCCAATTCTAAAAATAACCACTTTTATACTTTTTACATGGAAAAAGAAGTAACGGTTTATAAAATAGATTCTACCATCTTCATCCATGTCTTTAGGATCGGGTCTGGCTGGTTTTGTTTCCGGATTCGGATCAATTTCTCCCGGTTTGAGCTTGCGAGGATCATCAGCTGCATCGTCTCCTTCTTCTTTCTTCTGAGCTTGATCGCTGATGAAGAAAACATATTATGAGTACATAGCAAATGTAGATTGTACTATTGGGTTGGCAAGAAAGTAATTTCGGTTTGGTTTTATTTCACCTTAAAATACTGAAATTACTTTCTTGGTAACCCAATAAAATTGTCCATGATTATAAAGATAGCTCACAGTAAATATTCATAACGCTCCAAACATTGCGCCGCAGTACGTCCGATAATCGGAGCGATGGTTCTCCATTGCGTCGGCATCAATTTAGCAAGATGTAACAACTTCTCGTCTTCTTCTCTACTCCATTCAGTCTTCTTGATACTTGGATCCAACCACTCGAACCATCGTGCTTTACATTGTTTGGCAGATTTTCTATGTAACAGCGATGCTATTCGACTCCATTGGTTCTTGCCATATTTCATCACAGCGGCTTTCAGGATTTCATCCTGCAAACACACACACACCATGTCATTTGATGTAAATATCTTTTATAATGAAAATGTAAATTCCAGGTTAGAATTTCTATCTTACCTCGGTGTTCCGCCAAACACCGCCTTTTATCATAATACGCGGCATCTTTTATGTAGCTTTTATTGTCATATGAGAGGAAACAAACAATTGTACAAGCTCTGTACTACATCGGATCGGGAACTGTAAATTCCCGAATGCAACGGCTTCACGCAGCTTCACGTCACGTATAAAGGAGATACGTATTAGAACTACTCAGCAGTGATGCCAAAATCGTACTGGTACTGTGGTACGAAGCCGTGCGACTAGACGCCCCCACTATGACCTACCGTTGCCCCTACTTCCCTTTTCCAACGCGCTCGCGCGCTACACGCGCCAGCATACCTCTGCTATATCCGTGTGCGCTGCTTGTGCGCTTGCGCCAGCCACCATCTATTTTTAGCACTTTCCATGCATTGCTTTACGGACACGAAACTGAAATTCGGCCGTCGAGCGAATGAATCACAATCTGGAGCTAGCCTTCGAGTCCCCTTGCAGTGATTTTCATTTTTATTTCTAATTACATTTATTAACCTTCCAAAAAATGTAAAATGTAAAGACTATGTTAAAAATATATATTCATTTAACATAGAAACGTTTTATTACTGTAAAAATTGCATTAATACAAAGAGTCTAGCAGGATAAGAGTCAAAAGTGCCCTTGAACCAATTGTACCGAGCTATGCACTATTTGATAACTCATAAAAAGAAAGTATTCGACACCAAGTTTGAACCCTTTATCTACCCCAGGAGGGTAGTTAAAGGGTAAAATATAATTATTGGTTTTTGCCACATTTTCCCTATTTAATGGTATACTTAAACATTCTAAAAAAATTCGACAATTTCGTAAATATGAGTCCTTATGATTGTGAATTTTTTCAGATTTTTTGCAAATAGTAAGTATGAAAAATCGAAACGTCAAGAAAAAACGATAATGCAGATTTTGTGTACAAGATTTCGTGTGACCAGATTTTTTCTTTTACAGCAGTTAGGTATTAGCATTAGCATTATTCTTAATTTTTTCAGATTTTTCGATAGTGTGCAATGTTATAATATTATTTTTCTGCTTTAAACGAAATGTATTTATGTTGTGGTGGACAGCCATTAATTCAGCTGACACTGTTTATGTTTAGGAAACGTTTTTAAGTGAATAAAATTTATTGTCATGTAATTAATAATTAGAAAAATATATATTTCATGACAAAAAAAGGTTGACCTTTGTGGTGCGCAAACCTCCGCCAAAAACTATCCCAGCTTTTCCGAATCCTAAGACCTCAACAACTTTTTTTTTGTTTGTAAATATGTTTATTGGTTTATATATATACATTCTTTTAGTTAAATTGGTACCAAAAATAAACATAATAAAAAAATAACCAACGATTCTTGTGGACCATTACATAATAGATTGCACACTTCAATTCGCTTATGTATACTATTTTATTCAGTCTAATTGTAAAGTGCTTAACCAAGGGAGGGTGGAATTCAAAACGCAAATATTCTGTAATAATCGCCAGAATGTTTATTCGCACTTTTCGCGACAAGCGCTGGTTCGAGAATGGAGGTCAGAATTTCCTCCTGATATCTCATGCTGAGACTCCCCTCTCCGAGATTTATTTTGTTTTATTGTTTTATTGCATATACCAACTCCGCCGGTTTCGCCGCCGCCTAACGGCTCCGGGATGACCCTGTGCCTTTCCCGGGCCGTTTGCCCCTTATAAAACTCAGGTACCTAGCCCTGTGGGGTTCGGTGGTCTTAGGGATGACCTTATGTCTTCCCTAGCACTATTTGACCGTCATAAACTCAGGTAGCCCTGCTTGGTCCGGCGGCTTAGGGATGACCCTTTAATAAACGATCATAATATCGGCCATAAACGACCTCTCGGCTTACCTGCGCACGCCGGGCTTCACCGTTAAGAGTTGGTATGCACCGTTACTCTAAATAACAAATAACATTCCTCCCTCCTTCCCGAACCAGCTTTGCCGTTTTTACATATTGTTCTCATAAACTTAATTTTACAGAGAATTACAATATTCTTCTCATATATGATATTCGCCATAACAATCTCGCAGAAATACAGTAATCGCTACCTTCGCGCTACAGACAATAAACGCTCCTAATTCTATCCGCAACACTAATGTTTCGGTTCAGTCTTATTGTAATAGAAAGATAAAGGCTATACCCGGGTTTGGTAGTGAAATTCGCCCCCGGCGGGATTTTAATCGAGCTTGGACCATTCGATAGCCTATCCAAAAAGACCCCTCTCTGTCAAGTTTCAGCCCCATATCTCATCTGTAAGGGTAGTTATTGAGAAAGATCAAAAAACCAGTTTTTGGCCCATTTTCCCTATTTATTGACAATTAAAAATTCTGAAATAAATCTGACACATTTCGGATACTAAGCCACATATTAGGTATCATTTTCAGATTTTTCCGTTGCAAACTCTGGTTGTAAAAAATGAAAAACACGAAAAAAATCGGGAAAATGCAGATTTTATATAAATAGAAATCTAAAAGGTGCTATCTCAGATTTAATTTAACAATGAGATATTACCGTAAATATTACGCTCAATTTTTTTCAAATTCCTGAGTGTGGTGCAACAGTTAAAAATAATAAAAACCACTTTTTTCGGCGTTTTTCCTAAGTTATACTTACCTTTCCTGAATCTTAAAAATATATTATGTAATATTAAATGTTCCTACGTTCAGAGAAACATCTTCCAGACTTTAAAACTTGCGTAGTATAAAAAACGAAAATAATATTAGGTCCTTGAATAAGTTCTCGCTGTTTCTTCAAAGATGGCAGTAGCAGTACCCCGTTCGTGGAATTTCGAATGGTAACACACATGCAAGGCAGTAGTGTATCTAACCTTAAATTTCAGTGTATGGTAGTTCACTTAGTGTAAACAAAGTAATTTTTTCTTAGTTCTGAAAATGTCTACTTTTGTGCCAAATAAAGTGTATTTGCGGGGAATTTTATTGCACTACTTTATTCAAAAGAAATCTGAAGCACATAGAATTCTTGTTGAGACTTATGGTGACAATGCTTTGTCGGATACGACATGCAGAGACTGGTTTCGACGCTTCAAAAATAATGATTTTGAACTTGAGGATAAAGAACGTTCTGGCGCACCGAAAAAATTTGAAGACGAAAAGTTGGAGGAATTACTCGATCAAGACCGATGTCAGACGCTAGCAGAACTTGAGAAAACATTATTATACAAGTAGATGAGTCAACTGTTTCAAAACGTTTAAAAGTTTTAGGAATGATCCAGAAGCAAGGACATTGGGTACCGTATGAATTGAAGCCGAGAAACGTCGAAGGGCGTTTTCTCACGTGTAAACTACTGCTTCAGCGGCAGAAAAGAAAAGGTTTTTTGCACCGCATCGTGACTGGTGATGAAAAGTGGATACACTACGATAATCCAAAGCGTAGAAAATCGTGGGATAAGCCCGGCCATGCATCAACATCGTCTGCAAAACCAAATATCCATGGTTCGAAGCTTCTTCTCTGTATTTGGTGGGATCAGCAGGGTGTAATTTATTATGAGCTGCTCAAACCGAATGAGACTATCACGGGGAAGCACTATCGACTTCAATTGATGCGTTTAAATCGAGCCTTAAAAGAAAAACGGCCGCTATACGAGCAGAGACACGACAAATGATTTTGCTACATGACAACGCTCGGCCTCATGTTGCAAAACCAGTGAAAACCTACCTGGAAACGCTTCAATGGGAAGTTCTACCCCACCCGCCGTATTCACCTGACATAGCCCCTTCTGATTTTCACCTATTCCGTTCGATGGCACATGGCCTACCTGACCAGCGCTTTCATTCTTATGAAGAAGCTAAAAAATGGATCGATTCTTGGATAGCCTCAAAAGACATGTCGTTTTTCCGACGCGGAATTCATATACTGCCAGAAAGATGGGAGAAAGTGGTCGCTAGTGATGGGCAATACTTTGATTGAAATGTTTTTGTTCCTTATAATTTAAATAAAGCTTTATTTTGTAAAAGAAACAGCGAGAACTTATTCAAGGTCCTAATACTATGTACATATATTCGAATAGGAAGATAGAAGATCAAATAAACTTGTGTACGCTTATAAAATCAATTTATATTATACAATTTATTTTATTATTTATTTGATAACTAATAAATCTACAAATTGTTTCACAAATTAAAAAATACTTTCTGCATTTTCGTATATATATATATATATATGTATATATTCTCCAATCAGTCCAAATAAATACCAACAATCGGTTCTCATATACCAATTTTTATTAATGCAATTTTTACAGTAATAAAACGTTTCTATGTTAAATGAATATATATTTTTAACATATTCTTTACATTTTACATTTTTTGGAAGGTTAAAAAATGTAATTAGAAATAAAAATGAAAATCGCTGCACGGGGACTCGAAGGCTAGCTCCAGATTGCGATTCATTCGCTCGACGGCCGAATTTCAGTTTCGTGTCCGTAAAGCAATGCATGGAAAGTGCTAAAAATAGATGGTGGCTGGCGCAAGCGCACAAGCAGCGCACACGGATATAGCAGAGGTATGCTGGGGCGTGTAGCGCGCGAGCGCGTTGGAAAAGGGAAGTAGGGGCAACGGTAGGTCATAGTGGGGGCGTCTAGTCGCACGGCTTCGTACCACAGTACCAGTACGATTTCGGCATCACTGGAACTGCTCATTGAGATTGAGAACTGCTTCGATGAGGCTGCTTTATCGACCTGAAACCACCTGAAACTGAAAAACTATTAGAGCGTCCTCTCCTCTATCGGTTGAAGAACTACTCTCGTTGAAGTAATCTCATAAACTGTCGTCTATGGTGGAAATATGCGGCTAGTTTCAATGATGTTGACATTATCATTTCGCTAACAATCTACAATTTAAAAAATATACACTTGATTGCAATTTGTGTAGCTTCTCATCTATTTATGCAATGCAAACTGTTCGACTTTCAAGTGATCATGTTATACCTCTGGTCGAAAGTAAGATTATAAATAAATTTCGGTATGTTACCTATATACACGATATTAATTTATTTTATTGCAGCTGGAACTTCGGAGATTCAAGGAAGAGATACGATCTATCAAGTTATCGATGAAAACTTGAAAGAAAGTTTCCGATCTATTGGTAAACATAACCTATTTTATTGAGGAACATACAGGATATACATATGTATGTTATAAAAGATTTTAATACGTTATTATTTTGCATAATCACAGCTAGAGTGTACAGAAATCAAGATTTAATGCCAGACGTAAATCGAGTAAAATATCTGCATAGCAGATAGCATGGCAGATTTTGCGGATCAAGTCGCAAGGCTTTGTATAGAGAAGTACACGACGCTCGGTAAAAATGGGAAGCCGATAGAAAAAGAATGGACTGTATTATCCGGTATAGTCTTGAAAAAGCAGAATGGTTTGCTATCTTTAGTAGCTCTTGCTACAGGAACGAAGTGTTTAGGAGAAGCGGATCTAGAGAATACGGAATTATATGAAGAAGGTTCCAGATTGCATGATTCTCATGCAGAAGTCCTAGCCAGACGCGCTTTCCTACGATACCTGTTCGAACAGATAGATTTATTGCTCAGTGGTGCTGGAACCGATGTCTTCTTTTTAGACGAGAAAAAGAAAATTAATCTAAACGATGGGATATCATTCCACTTTTTTACAAGCCAGACACCTTGTGGAGATTGCTCTATATTCTCGAAAGGAGACTATTATGAAAACGATGTACCACCTAACAAAATTAGAAAACACGATTACAGCGATACTGGTGATATAATTACAGAGGGACAAAGAAACATTAAAGATATTTATAGAACTGGTGCGAAATGTGTTGAAACTGGAGAATACCAAGATCCTCGTCAGCCTGGAGTAAATTATCACATAGTGGGACCTCTGCGCACTAAACCTGGGAGGGGTAATCCTACTCTTAGCATGTCTTGTTCAGATAAAATAGCAAAGTAAAAAAAACTACAAAAATCTATGATTCTTCTTGCATACAATGTGTACAGGTGATAAATAGAATTTGTACCTGTTCTAGGTGGAACATACTTGGATTACAAGGTGCGCTTCTATCCCTAATAATACCTCCGATAAAATTGGAGAGCGTGATAATTGGAGGGGGATGCCCTTTTTCTTTAGACGCGATGGAACGAGGGTTGTATAAGCGGTTCAAAGAAAATATGCATGGATTAAAGATTATGCAAAGTCGTGTATTGTTCAAACAGCGAAAAAGTAACGAAAGAACACACCCGTGTCCGTCGAGTATTATATGGTGTGCCGTGAGACATCGGTAATTGTTACATAAAATCTCTTCGATTTATACTTAACATCTTTGACAGTCTATTTTCTAATTAATAATTGTACAGCAACACGGAAATAGCAGTCGAAGGTAGAAAGCAAGGAGCTACTAAAAGAAAGAAAGGCAGCGCATTGCTTGTAACAAGACGAGCACTTTTCGAAGCATTTTTAAAGACGTGTGATAAATATCAAATCTCTGATTCTTCCATACGGTATCCGAAAAAAATGACCTATCTAGACTGTAAAAGATGGTCGAAGAAATACCAAACTTTGTGGAGTGCGTTAAAATTGGATTCTTTCCATGGTTGGACAACAAAACCGATTCGCTTGCAAAGGTTCGTGTTATAAATCTTTTAATATTCTTAAAATATACGTTCGTTTTTTTTTATTGTCCTAAAGTATAAAATAGCTGTAACAAAATCTAAATACAGTACAATATTTTACAAAGTCCGTTTACTTATGTTGGTATATCCCACGCCTACACAAGTTAGGACAACTTGATCCAATATCTCATCTTCTTCTTTATGCGGCTCGATTTTGAAGACTACACCGAAAAAGTCTCTCATGTCGCGTAAAAATTGTATCCTATAAAAATAGCGTTTTCTCTCATCCACATGATATTTAAAAATATTACAATGAACGAATAAATGCTTACATTGTTGGCGTTAAAGGTCCTGTTACAACTTTGGAAACATCTTTTTTGCCTAACGCCATAAACATCGCTGTCATGCTTTGGAAAGGTGAATCTATGCACCCGTTTCTAAAATTACGAATTTTTAGTGCGCTTGAAAAATATGTTCATTTTATACGGGATGTTTACCTGTAAACTTCGTCGACCAGTTTCAAAGCTGCTTCTTTGCCGATATCTTCTGGCACACACGGTGCAGAATTTGATGTTTTCAGAGGTGAAAATGCTTCTCCCCCAAAAACTACATCGGTGGTTGTTATAGCTGACAAGCTCAATCCAAAACCTGATGTGTTATTTAATATTAAAGATTATTTAATATTAAAGAAAGAAAAAGATTTAATTTGACGATTCTGGACCAGCACCTGGCGATTTCCCACTGGATGCTCCTTTACAATGATCTGTATGAATGTAGACATCCGGTAGGAATTTCAGTAGAACACCTTTAGCAGATTCTACCATCCGGTTAGCGATAGCAGGAGAGACTCGTATACTACATGCTGTTCCTCGTATTCGTTTCACCATTCCACTATTCTGAAACTACAGAAACTCTGTTCCAAGAAATTGGATATATACCATTAGATATACACTACTCTGCAAAAGAAAGAAGTACCCAGTATAATTATAAGATATAATGACAAACAATATCTTTATATAGAAATTGTATTGTACAATGATTGATTTATTGCATTTAAAGTATTAGATAATCCGCAATAACACATATTCTCAGAACTATTCAATTAAACAGCAGAATCCTTTTTCAAAACTTACTGTCTTCTTATTTGAATTTTTACACTTTTCTATTAAATATGGCTGGGTGCTTCTTTCTTCTGTACAATAGTGTATGTTAAACTAAAGCAACAAGACTAACTTGTACAGTTCTAAGATTACGACTAGCAGGACATTTGAAAACAACTTCTCCTCCACCCAAAGGCGCTGCTCCTCTTTTAGGGATATTAAATATAACTTCTGTGTCACCCAATAGAAATCTCTTTAGAATAGGTACAGCGGTTGCCTTGATTCTATCGACGCATGGATCTGAAAAGTAAAACCGTATTATTGTTACAATTTCAGAATTGTATTTTATAATTATTTAGTTACCTGTTGTATTATTGGTCACTCCCCTCAATTTTATGTTAATTGGCGTTTTGCAGAATGGAGCTAGTATCATGACACCTTCTAAATAATAACCGATTCCTCTTTGTAAACTGCAATCGTGTTCCACATCGCCACCGTGTAGTATACCAGGATTATAGTACAAATTAGTCCCGGTTTCGTTCAATTCTATCCTCGATCCGTTTGTAATCTTGTCCAATAGACGTATGAAGCTTACTTCGTATTCTAATAAATGATAAGCAGTATTAATGGAAATTTAAGGACAATCATTTTTCACTAAGATGTGCATTCTAACCTCTAACTCCAGGATCGTCGTCTTTAATTCGAATCCCTGTTATTCGCATAGGTTTTCCCGAAAGCGTAGACAATAGCAAACGGTGGCGCATATAATTGCAGCCTTCATAAGTTAATATCTTGTTTTTCGCTTTAGCTGGCATGTTTTATTCGAATTCGTGACAGTAAACTAACTAGCATGTGAGAACTTCCCTGGGAAGCATGGAATCTGACGTCACAGTACTCAATGTAAATATACTGTTTATTGCTGTTTACTTAACCAAACTTCTTGTAATGTAAACGTAAACCTGAAGTGTTATTTTCATCGTTAATTAACAAGGTTTGCATGTTACTGTCTATTCAAAATGACGCTATCGAGAAAGAAAGTATTTGTTACTGTTGGCACAACCATGTTTGATGAATTGATCGAAATAGTTCTTAGTGCAGATGTTTTAGAGGTAAAACGCATAAACATTCTCTTCATTTTTATTTCTATTGATTCTTTGATTCTTATTTCTATTGATTCTTGCTGTATGTATTATATTCTATATGGAGCACTTATATATGTATGTGCATCTGTATATGCATTCTTATTTTAGGCATTATCATTGAAAGGATACAATGAGCTAATTTTGCAAATTGGCAAGTCTACCCTTGAACCGGATTGCATGCCGCGCAATGGTTTTGTTAGAATCGAGTACTTCAATTTGAATCCAAGCATACTGAAGTATGTGAAAGATGCGGATCTTATTATAAGTCACGCAGGAGCAGGAAGCATTTTAGACGCTCTTGAAAATCAAAAAAATCTGATCGTAGTTGCGAATAATAATCTGATGCACAATCATCAGCTAGAATTAGCGGAGCAACTTCATTTGGACAAACATTTATATTACAGTTCCTGTGACACTTTCTTGAACATCATCAGAACCATGGATTTCTCTCAGTTGAGACCTTATGTTAATAACAAAAGCGAACATATCGCTGAATACATAAACGAAATAATGGGATTCTCGAAGAAGAAATGATGTTTAAAATACGAGAATTACATTATGATTTAACCGTATGACATTTTATTTCATTAGAAACAAGAACATTAAATAAACAATTAATATAATTTGATGTATTTCAATTTTTAAACATGATTCTTACAATACTTGTATATATTATAACTGTTTTCCATCGTTAATTATAATAGATATAGCTTCGATATAATTTACAGTAATAGGATTCGCTTAAATAACTGTTTCGTAAAATTATGGCGTTATGGCATAGAAAAATGTATCATTTTAGGGAAAGGAAAATCGTGATAAAATAACGGCAGTTAACATTTCCTTTCTATGTGATCTCTGGGACATTGTTGCTCTTGAAATAAAAGCTACATCGATACAAATATTTTATAAACACTGTACAGTGTTAAGATCCGTTCAGTTCGTTAAAACAATGTTCGTGAGTCTTTCTGTTGAATTTGTTCTTCAGGAACAAAACAGCTCGGCATTTTTTACGATCAGTTGCATCGTAGTGATCAAATAATTTCTTATGCTTTACTGCATTATTTGATTTTGTTTTTTTTTGTTTTGTTTTAGTTTATCGACGAATTAATCATACTTTCAATTTATTTTATGAAGATACATGCACATGAGGCAAACTACATATGTTTATAATGGCATGTGTTTTTAATTACAGACCAAACCAAGACGAGTCATTTCTTTCAAGAGCTCGTTTCCCATTTGTGCAGGACTCTTTGTCACTATTACACCAGCCTGCAAATCAATGTTTTCCCCATGAAATAGTAAACACGATACAGTATAGTACAATGAACGAAAAATAGTACCTTTTCTAATGCATTGATTTTATCTTGCGCGCCACCTTTTCCTCCAGAAATAATTGCACCAGCATGTCCCATTCTTCGTCCAGGTGGGGCAGTAATACCAGCAATGAATGACACAACTGGTTTCACTTTAGAACCCTGAAATAACATAGAATAGTTAACATATTTGCGCAGATGTCAGTAGTTCCATAATTTTTACTTTCAACAGTTTGGTAGATTCTTCTGGAGTGCTAGGATCGATAAAGGATCAACGGTATCGGATCAATTAACGGTAAAGGATCAATTGTTAATACAGATGTACAAGAACCCTCAATCTCGATCTCGTCTCGATCTCAACGGGCTCCTGCACACCTTTGGTTATTAGGATAAGTCGGGATTTGGGTACCAATAATTCGGAACAGCAACCAACAGTATTCTTTTCAATGAGGTATTCTGCTGCTTTCTCTTCTGCGCTTCCACCAATTTCACCAATCATTATGATGCCATCGCAGTCCGGATCTCTAAGAAATACGTCTAGGCAATCGATGAAGTCAGTCCCATTAAACGGATCTCCACCGATTCCAACACAGAGCGTTTGCCCAAGACCAGCCTGGAAATCATATGTTTGAACTGGATTTTTAATTAATTACAAAACAATCTCCTTTCAGAAATGTTATTTGCTTACAAGGGTTGTCTGATTTACAGCTTCGTATGTCAAAGTTCCAGATCTTGACACAATACCAATTTTACCTTTCTGATGTATATGCCCCGGCATAATACCTATTTTACACTGAAAGAATGGATAATGAAAAATAGAAATGTATATGGGTTTGTTAGGAGTTTCAAATATCTGTACCTGTTCGGGAGCTATGATTCCTGGACAGTTTGGTCCGATAAGACGACACTTATTCTGCTCCAGAAGTCTCCTTTTCACTTTCACCATATCGTGTTGTGGAATACCTTCTGTGATACATACGATAAGGGGCATTTCAGCATCAATGGCCTCCATGATAGCTGCCGCTGCACCTGGTGGAGGCACATAGATCACCGTTGCACTAGCTCCAGTCGCTTCTTTAGCCTAAAAAATTAGTTTAATTGAATTCTTCGATGATTGATGTTTTATACCTCCACTGTTCCAAAAAGGTTGAAATAAAAATAAAAACGAAGTGTATAGCACGATATAGGACAGTAGTAGAGTAATTCTAAAATAAAAATCTACGTGTATAAAAGTATATTGGTAACGAACCTCTTTTACAGTTTTAAAGACCGGCTTCCCAAGGTGTTCTTGACCAGCTTTTTTAGGATTAACGCCTCCTACTAATTTGGTACCATAATCAATAGCCTGTTGACTATGAAATGTTCCTTGTTTACCAGTGAATCCTTGACATATAACTTTGGTATTGGAATCAATTTTTAAATTTTGCCTAGTTTCTGAATAATTGAATCTTACTTGAGTACGTAACAAGTTTCCACAATTTCTGACTGGAAATAAAAACAAAAAGAATCGATTATTTAGAAATATAAAGAAGTTTATTATAAAGTATTGTACTTCATATTATTTTATGACATAGACATATTTCGCATGAGTATTGTTTAAGCCAGATGGTTATTTATAGCGACAATATCAAATATCTTTCCTTTTGGGTCAAGGTTCATTGAATATACATCATCCAATGATCTCTCATCGATCAGCATGACATTTGGTATGACAGATGCAAAAACTAATCGTCACAGAAATATGCATAGAAATCATTGCACACAATGAAATAACAAAAACTAGTTTTCGCAAGAAGAACTTGAATGATACATATGGTAAAGATCGAATAAGAAGAAAAGGATGAATATATTCTAAAATCAAATTTGCATTTCAGTAATAGATGTTCGGAAAGAGGAAGATTTCGATTGAGAATTGTCGAATCATTCATTAATTTTTCAATTGGAACAAATTTATATTGACAAGCCAATCAATTAAAATACACGCTTCCCTACGAAGATTGAGTTACGAATAATTATTCGTGTCCTTACATAATGGAGTACGAACGTAAACGCGGGATATCAGGTGTATTTTTAGTTTCTGAAATAACGACAGGAATCACGTGTATAGTAGTGAAATCTCATAGTATTTCCACAAATATGTACTTGTAGATTTAAAAATCGAGAGGGGCGTAATCTTAAGATCGCAGGGCACAAGAAAATCGTCCGGATATTACCTGTGAATTTCGAAAATGTTCTGACAGCCACAGCCATGATTTTAATTGATGTATCGGTTGAAAATTGTTAACGCACAATATTAAATTATTGGAGGACCACCATTAAGAGGACTAGCTTCTGTGGACTAATGAGAAGGCTTAGTCCAGACAGAAAATACACGAAGTGCAGTTATCGCATGTACGATCTGCTTCCATGAATTCGTTACGAGCTTGTCAAGTGACAGGAACATTGAGCACGAAACCGATTGGTCGGTCGGAATGTGAACCTCTTCCTTCGATCCCGTTCTCAACGAAGACATTTTTTCATAGATAAATAACAGATATAAATAACAGATAACAGCTTGATAAATTATTAAAAAATCTCTGTAAGCAAAATATTAAAACTAAACTCTAAAACAAAATATTTACATTTTATATCTTTTCGATGACCTAATCCATAAGGCCGATATCTATATAACATAATAATCTTGTAAATCAGCATAAAATAATAAATTTCAAAAAAATGTATGACTTCAAAACTTAATGATTATTAATTGTTAACTTATTAATTATTAGTAGCGGATCTTCATGCAAAAATTTTCCACCTGAATTGCAACAAACCGGAGTGACACAGAAATTAATTTTCTCTCTTAATATTTAATGTTTTAAATTACACCTACTCATTTTTGTCATAAATGCATAAAATCCGCTATCTAATTATTAGTTTATTAGTTTCCCTAGTTGTGCGGTCGAAAATATTCTCCCGAAAAACACGAACCAATTGGAGCGTGGCTACGGACTCCGGCTCAGCCAATGCTGATGCTGCGCTTAGTCGAAACTGCGCTCTGATTGGTCCGTGTTTTTCGTGAATAACTGAGGAATCGCCCCTTTGAAGGAAGTATGTGATTTTTGGGACACCCTGTATAGATGAAACGTAACGTAGATTCATTGAGGAAGATTTTTATTTTTTCAATAAAAGTATACAGTGTAAGAATTGAAATGATTCCGTGAAGGAAGGAGTGCGGCAAACGTGACGAAACGAGGATGTTACACAGTTAGTAGAATATTTCGGAACTAACGTAACGATTGTTCTGTGTCTCGGAAAGGTAGCATACTATATAATCAACGGAGACTGGCCAAAATTGAGCGTAGTTAATGAAAGTTACGATTGATGGTATCATAGTTGTCAAATGTAGATTAGAAAGAAAGTCTACGTAAACTCTTCTTCGACTTTATTCTTATTACCGAGAGAAAAATTATATCGTAAAATTTTTATATTATATTATAACGTTCGCAAGAAAAAAAATTTCAAGTGATACGATTATTTAGCTGATATTGACGTGCATAGATAGTGCTGCATAATGACAGTGTGATGTACAGAAAATAAATATCTCGAGAAAAATGACGTGGTGAAGAAAGCCTTTATCGTTTTACGAAACCGTCGAAGGAATTGCAAGGTAAGTACCTACTTACACTTTCTTAACCCTTCATTTTCATATTGCGTCAAAAGTGTTCGAGTAACGAACAGGAAAATTTCCCCGAAACGTCAATCGTTCTGAAAGAAACACCAGAGAGGAAACGTACATTTTTATATGATTCGAAATCGGAGTTATTCGACGTGATAAAAAGAATTTTTCTATATATTATTATACGTTACGTGATAGTACGTACCGATATACATATATGCGCGTTGTATGTATTTAGGACATATTCTTCTTCGTTTTCGTCCTGTTCCAATATCCTATATTTGTAACACTTTCTACATGTTATATATTAATTATTTATACTGATTTCTATTATGATCAGTAAATTAAATGAAAATTCACATCTGTTTAAACGAGATCATCGAGTAATTCATTGTTTTAAATAGGATGGAGGAAAGTGCAAGCTCTGAAAAAGTTTGGTGTAAGGCCAAAGTGGAAGAGCAGAACGGCTTGTATCCCGGAGAATCTGCGACGCAATCAATGGAAGCGAACTCTACTTCTTTAGCAGATATATTTGATACAGCATTTACATCTACAGTCGATCCGTCTCCTCAACCAAGATTTAGTACAGGTTTATACCGTTTCTATGGAATATAATGAATCACTAGACTGCGGATCTTTATGCAAAATAAAAATTATCTGTATCGATTGCAAGAAATAGAAACTAAATCGAATATTATTTCTTCCCTTAATGATTTTAATAAAGGAGAAATCATATTTCAATTTCATCTTCTCAATTTTGCTATAAATGCATAAAGATCTGCAGTCTATGAATTGAATATACACACACACATAGATGTATGCTTATCAATGATTTTTATTGGTTGCAGGAAATGAAATGGAGTACGAACATTTATTTGCTGAAAGTGATATAGAAGAATCTGAAGTAACTCCTATCAATCCTGACCATATAAATTACGATATATGCCAGAATAGGCACGATAGAAGCACAAAGCATCAGGAATGTCATAGACAACAGTTAAGAAACATTGGGAGAGCTTGCGGAGATTTTTATAAAAGATTTTTACACAAGCAGAACTCGCCGAAATCGAGAAGTGAGATGCACAAGTCAATAAGCGATCCACATGCCGATAGTTTAAGTATAGCTGGCCCATCTAGATTGTCAGACGGTGTTCCTAATAGCACAATTAGATCGACGACGAATATCGGGAATATTTTAAATCGAGTTCCGCAAAATATTGAAAACGGTAGTGCCAACGAAGCGAGCTCGTATTATCATCAAATTTTGCCAAACGCGATTTCTCAACAATATTCTACTCGGCCAATAAGTACCGATGATGCACCGTCAGCACCGGACTTGCAATTAGATTGGTCCTCTAGTACCGATGACGAAGATGGTTCAGTGGAAGTTCTTGGAACGGTGAATCACAGTAATAAGAATTCTGTACAAAATAACGAAGAGAATAATCGTCCGGTAACTGTGGTTGATTTGACGGTGGAATCTGACGAGGAACATGCTCCGTCTACGTCAACAACTCCTGTAGTAAATCCACGACCAGCAGATTATGTACATAACGAGAACAACTTCTATTGTAGGCACGGTCCACCGGTTATACCTGTAATACATAGTCAAATGCCACCCGGTATCAGTGGGATACGAAGGAGACGCATGCATCCTCGACAAGAAAAACTATGGAGGATTCAACAGGACATACAAGAGATGCACAGGCGATACTTTTACGCAGGATCTTCGTCGCATCACACGTTAGCATAACGATCGAAATTCAATTGTTCTATAATTTTTGTAATAATTTAATTCCTGTAATAATTTTTAGAAACACCATGCCGTGTGGCCGGCACATGCGTCAACCGGCCTACCAACAACACATATGCAACAACGGGAATGCCAATCCTCCGAACAATCGCTGCAACGTTTCTGACAGTGGCGCATTTCGAGATTATTACTTTTCATACATCTCGAGTCAACGAAATTATCTTCCATACCTTTCACCATCGTCACCACGGCGAGCCGTTTATAACGACCCAGGAGCTCGCCCGAATTGTCCTTTGCTACGAGCAATGGTACTTGGATTATTTCTTAGGAAATTTTACAAATCAGGACAAAGATTGCAGTAGCGTTGAACTTCCTTGTTCTAGGAGCTTGTTGTAGTGGAACCAAGACGACAAGAAATACTGCCGCCGATGTCTCTTCATCCATCGTCTCATCCTGAACGCGCCTTTCAGAGTCAAATGTTCCAGCAACACGACGATCTGCAACATATTGATTTGAGTCTTCATCCCCAACTTCACGATATGGTAAACTTTCGTGAATATATTTTCAGCGAAGATATGTAAGATTTTATGTTTGCGTCATACATACGTGTATATTTGAACATCCCAGCAAAGGCCTCCCGATATGCTGATGCCATTGTCACCTTGGATGTCGCCCGTTCCACCTTTACCGAGTCTTGAAGATTACATACGCCTCGTTGATTTACGACGGATGGGTCATACTAGTTGCGGAGCGACACAGGAGTCTATTGAAAGGCATACATTCCCTCACAAGTACAAACGGGTAATCAATCATTTAATACATCCGTACACAGGTTCTCCAAGATTAGTAATACTCAGATTACTGACTGTACAGGGTGTCCTAGACCCATATTCAGGGGGTATTCTGGTCTTTTTATTTGCAAAAAATCGATTCTTTGCATTTTCTTTAAATTAAGGGGCCAGACTCGTTTCCAGAATTGGAACGGTGCGGAATGCGCCTTCTCATTTCTCGATATTGCAAAAATGGGGTTTTTCAGTAGTTAAAAGCGTTAGATAAAACTCAAAAGTCCTATTTTTACGTTTACGAGCCGTAATTTGCATTATTTGGAAGCATAAAGCTACGCGTGTAGCTATTTTCATAAATCTGCGACAGCTACACGCTGCCGAATAATGCAAATTACGCCTCACAAACGTAAAAATAGGACTTTTGAGGGCGATCGCGGCCTAGATTGATCTTTTATCTAGCACTTTGACTACTGAAAAACCTTATCTTTGCATTATCAAAAATGAGAAGGCGCATCCTGCACATTTGCAATCCGGGAAAACGAATCTACACCCTTAAGTGTTGTAGAAGATGTGTGCAAAAGGATTTGTTAATTGGTTGCCGGTTCTTGTCCGCAGGTTAAGAAAGTTGAGAATGGCGAAAGTGCTCTTGAAAAATGTACTATATGTTTGTCCGAATTCGAAGACTGCGAATGTGTCAGGTACAACATATTTTCTTGTGTACATTGTTTACATGTTATTCACGCAAACTACTACATCTATATAAATTATTTTTGTATCTGTTTTCCGCAGGAGGCTTCCATGCATGCATTTATTTCACATAGACTGCGTCGATCAGTGGTTGCGTACTAACAAACGCTGTCCTATATGTCGGGTGGATATTGAAACTTTTCTACCCAAGGAGCTTGCCGCTACCGCATAGTTTAAGGTCGATTTTACCCACCTATTTTCATTTTTAAATACGAGCAGGTAATATTAGCATTTTTTTTTAATGAAAAAGAAAAAACAACACTTTTAAGATAATCCTATCCATGGGTAAACCATTTCTCTGACGCTACTATGAATGTTGGTTGTAACCAATTTTACTGTGAATAATCAAAAATATCGATAACTGAACAGAACTAAGTTCCTGGAGCAGTAGGCGAGAGGTTTTTTCGTTTAACATTATTTTATCCTTGCATCCATTTCATAGGTATTAATGATAATATTGTACATAAGACACGTTAGATTTGTTCATTGTGCGTTTATTGTAATATTCAAATTTTGTATTTTTTTTTTCTTTTCAATCTCGAGAGTTAGGTCGGTCGTTGTTTTATTATGCGTGATAACGAGGAGGATTTGTTTCAATTACGAAAGGGAAAGAAAAGAACGTAAACTAAGAATTCATGCAAAAGTATTTTATCCATGTGTTATTCAATTCTACTGGGTGCTATATCAATATAAAGTCTATATACACTGAACGTATTTGAATAATTTTTGAAACTGTTAAACACTACATATTGATATATAAGTAAGCTCCCTGCGAGGCTATGTAAAATTTTCATAAGTTTTTATATTAAACGAGCTTTTTAACAAACGTGTATCTGAATGATTCTAGGGATGTGTATCTATAAAAAAATTTCACGAAGTTTTTCGTTGGTGATTCTAGTAATCGAGACAATGTATTTCGTTTCTTCTTCTTTGAAATTGAACGCCGAAGTTTTTCTTCAAGAATAGGTAAAGTGGGCTTTTAATAACGCAAAGAAAATTGTCGAAGGTCAGGTTCAGAAATCGAAGGAGCATAATGAACAAATAAACAAATACCGTAGAAAAATTCTAAAGAGTAAGTATAACTAAACTGAATACATACTCTTGTCAGTACGCTATGTGATGCTACTGTGTACTATCCTTGTATATATCAATATAGTAATATTAATTACGTATACACAACTATGCAGTAGTATTACATAGAATTATTTTCAGCAGTACGTTAACTATAAGCAGTGTAATTTTGTAATCCGAGATCAATAATTCATTCGACTCCGCTCTCAACACTTATATAAAAATGATAAAGAAACTATCTTCACCAAGTGTATTTGCAACTCGAAAAAAAAGAAAAAAGAAACGGACTATTTTTACTTGTTTTTTTGTACAAACGACATAGATGCCTTTTCAAAGAGAAGATATCTGATAAATGCCCTTGATTTTTATACTGAAAGAAAAGGAACATTAGGGCGATCGGGAAACGGTCTCGACGCGTCGAGTTAGCAGTAAGTATCGTGTTTACGTGATTTTCTGAGTGTATCATTAGACGAGAAACGATATAACGCAGCCACCATTAAGTTTAACAAATCGAAAGACCATTCAATTAACTAAGCACACCTCTGTTCAGCCTAATTAGCGAAGCTAAGACAGATATATAGATACAAATTACTCAAATTAAATGGATCGACTATTTTCTATATATATCAGGTTCCGAAAAGCAGGTTTTCTGGTAGTACATGTACAGGTCGGTTTGTTCCCAAAAAAATTCTATCGAAACTTGTCCATTTGGAAACTCGTCTCACAAAGGATAAAAACTAGTTCGAACGAACTACAAACACGAATATTTCATTCTATAACGTAATGGAAAACTGTTGTAGAAGATATTCACTGTACTGTACAGTATATTGCATTAGCATATTGTAAAAAAGTTATTTAGATCGTAATGTAATCAAAACGACACTGAAACGTAGGAAGCTGCAATCAAATCTATTGTTACCGAACCTCCATTATCCGGATACAAAAAGTGAATTGATCGGTTTCACGATATTATCGTTTTATAAATGATCTGTAGCGAAATCAGAACTGTTTAATAGTTTTTGAAGAAAATGTACTAACTTGCAATGATCACGGGTATTATATCCTATTTTTCGAAAGAAGAGACACGATGTTTGTAGAATTTCTTACAATCACTATCAGTTGATTGTCAACTGCGACTATCAGTGAATCTCAGATCTTTTCTTTAAAAAAATAGACTATGGGGGCGACTCGTGTAACAGATTCAAAATAAAGTGATCTATAGCAAGTTTTTTTAGAACTGTACAACACATTTTTTTAAAACTGTTAGAGTATGTTACTTATCGATTTTTTATATAATTATTAGGCTGCGAATCTTCATGCATTTTTAGGATATTCAAATGTCTAAACTACAAGAAAAAGTATATATTGTTAAAAATTAATAATATCTAGACCACTAGAAATATTTTTCTTATTTTATCAAACTAAGCGTGGAAATGAGAATTTGCATAAAGATTCGCAGTCTGATAACTGTAACTCCTTATGAATTGTATGATCAATTTTACATTGAAAATAACAGTCACACGAGTTGGTTCCCTTAATGTTCAGTATACGACGACTTGAATGACTTCAATTATATGGGCTAACAATTAATATAATTAACAAATCATCGCCAGACCGATAAGCATGGACTTTATTCTTCAAGTGAAATTTCATTTATGATCAAGATAGGAGGAATATACTATTATACTTTTAACCATGGTGTTGTTCAGTCAGGTATATTTAAATAGAAAAACTAACCGAGTCGGTTTTGTAAGTTTTTTACCAGGAACAATGACTGTTTCGTTTCTTAAGATTTATATTGCAAGTACTTTTTGCGAACGGAACCGTGTGTTTTCAGTATTCCATAATGATTTGTTCATATATATGAATATCGACTAGAGTCTATGTACCAAAATAAGCGGCCGTGGCTAAACGAACGTAATTATTTAATTAATCAATACTACCCAGTTACAATAATTATTACCGTAACACTTTAATTGTACCGCTATGGATAGACAGCGAATGTAATTAAGATTTTAACTATTTTTAATGAATTTATTTCGACGAAACCGTGGATCCCGATTATTCGAAACGATTTATCTAACGCAAATGCGAGCGCATAATTAATTTCGATAATTTTTAATATTAATTTCGATTCGTACAGATCGTACTCGATAGAATAAATGTCGGAATAGATTTCGCGGCAGAACGTTGTATCCTGTGGGAAATGAAATTGCTGTTATAATCGTTCGCGGCTCGTATACTAGGTGAAACGAATACATTTCGTTTCAGCTATGTAGTTGCATAGGAGGACACGAGGTTACGTTGACAAAACTGGCTATGTATATGTAAAATCTCTATCATGCTTCCACTCCTAACGATCGAGTGGACACCTACCTATACATAGAACACAGTTTATGAACTATGTACATTGAAGGAACTTCGTAAATTTTAAGTATATAAATTGTACATGTTATTATAGGAATGTAACGCAATGTTAAATGTATCAATCTATTGTTAAAATGTCAGAGTAAAAATTATTCAAAATAAATCGCATACGAGGAAGGAACAGGCGCACGTTGATTACCGAGAGGATCTCTCCGATCGATTATTATTAGACCGCGGATTTTATTTACATTACATTAGGAGAAAATGTTTATTGTTATTTTATATCCACTGGAGAAATTATTGCGACGAGGACTTTTTCCTCAAGGTTGCATTTTCTCATGCTTCAAGATCACTTTTTACCTGATTAGCGCAGATATTTAACGCAACGTCCGCAACAAATATGTACGCGAGATAACAGAATGCTTCCAGCGATCTAATTCGATAGTTAATCGTCTTTACACAGAGAATCGGAATGCAATTATCTTTTGTTATTGCGTATTATTGATGCGTTAACACGAAACGTCAGTGCACGAGGTTCGTCCATCAAATAAAGAGAATGACTCTTAGTTGCAAAGAAAAGGTTTTGGTTTATTGCTGGCAGGATCAGGAAATCTGCCGGATCGTTTCAGTTTCAATGACGGAAAAGAGCAACTCGACGCATTCTCGGCATAAAATGCATCGATCATTTCCCCCAGGTAATTTTGAAAAAAAGACAATCCGATTGATTTATCCTTTAGCATTGCCCGCGTTCATTTGATTTAAAAATATGTTTGCAGGAAAATAATTCGCGCTGAAACGGCCTCGAAGACCGAGAAACGTTTAAACGAACAGGGATCCTAATCAAACTTCCTGTTCCTTTCAACTCTGTTCATCAAAATTCCTGGAAACTGGAAAATTCGTCGCTGTGCCAGATCCGTTCTTTATCGCACGGCTCGTTTCCCTCAATCGATTAGCGCTAAATTTAAACCTGACCGATCTGCGCGCGATCTCCTGAAGCCTGACGCGACATAGCATCGTTTGTATCCTCTGGTGGTGGATCATAACAGTTTAGGAAGGCAACAGGTATACACATGGTAATCGTTCGATAACAACCATACTCGAGAAAGAAAAGCCACGAGATAGAAAGAAATTCGCCGTCGACGGGTGACGAAGATGATTGACACGATCCGCGCTCAGCTCAATGCCATTCGCAGACCGGTGAATTCTGCTCGCAAAGGAAAAGAGAGGGAGTGCCTGCGTAGCTATATAGCCGGCTACGGGACCGATCATTTCAGTTTCAAAGTCCTCACTTAGGATCTTTGTCCACTTTTACCCCTGGACAACGATCGAGTACCGAGACTCTGCCGGTTCTATCTTCTCGCGATGGCCATTGAATAAACATCTGAGAGATCGGCATTTCTGGATCTGTAGAACGATCAGATAAGGAGCGTCGAATGCGTTCGTCAACACAGACCTGTGTCAATTTGCCTCGAAGAAGCGTGAAGATGCATTCGACGATGCTCAGCCGCGTAATAGACTTCTCCGAGGAATAGTGATCGTGTACAGTGAAAATTAGGGTCTGTTAAGGTACCAAGAAGTTCGACGAGGTCTCCAGAGGATTCTCTGGCTGCTTGCGAGTCCTGGAGCCTAGGATCGAGATGCCTCCTCAGGAAAAGTTCCAGACCCAGCTGGATAAGGGCGAGGGTACCGCGGCTTGCCAAAGTTCCATGAACTTGGAGGTCCCTGGGCAGCAGAGCAAGGAGAAGGATGAAGCAAGGGACATGGATTTTGATGAACTCCTACCCTACGTTGGTGAATTCGGGATCTACCAGAGGATCCTCTTCATCTTGATGATCCCCTTCGCCTCCTTCGTCGCCTGGGTCTACTTCTCCCAGATCTTCATCACTCTGATTCCCGAACACTGGTGCTGGGTGCCCGAACTCGAAAATCTTACCGTGGATCAGAGGTACGTTTTTCATTGAGCTTCCGTTGTATTTTTATTTGCGAATCTCTGTGCGAGATCAACATTTCTCCTGCAAGGATGCAGACTTTATAATAATATCAGTGTCAAGATACGTATTTTTCTTTGATTGCCGCGGTTAATCGAATACCAGTTCACGCTATGAAAGACGACGTCTATCGTGTGCAATGATCTAGTAAAAAATCTCTCATTGTGATCGCTCTCGCAGATACGGAGTCGGTCACGAAAGTCTACGAACACCTGCTACATTTCCAATCGCTGCGTTCCGTTCACTTTTATTCGAGTCGTTCACTTGTTTATATTTGCAGATTGTCGGTCTTTATGCAAGATAAAAATTGTCCAATCAATCGTATCATTCGTGCATTTTTCATAAATAGTAACAACCGCGTAAGTTCTCGGAAGAATGAATCTTCTTCACCAATTAAGTTTAATTAAGAAGAGCCAATTAAAGTTAATGCAGCATGTTACGAAACGTCGTTTTTGAGAATCGACGATTAAAATTAATATGCAATATTAAATAGCTAAAGATGGTCGTGTATCAACACGAACTGTGCGGATGTCCGTGCAACATTTCTGTTTTTATAAACAAATGAAAATACTCGTTAGCGACGTGATTAATCTCATTGTTAGCTCGCGGGATTTCTGTTCAGGTAGTTAGAGCGGTTTTTGTTTAATTTAGACTTATTTCTGACGTCAATGACAGTTTATCAAGCGTATACTGATTACTCCCTTGTTAGTGCAAAAGGAATGTCGCTTTCCTATACTTCGGATTTAGCAATCCGAATGACATGGTAAACAGAGAACAGCATGAATTGAACGGTGATTTCTATTTCGGTTCAATTTCTATTTCGCTTCAGTTTGTTGCAGATCAGGTAAAAATATTTTATTTTGCATGAAAATGCAAAACATTTACTGAATTAGAACATATATGCACAAAAAGACTCTATCATCTTTGGTCACTGAATTATACTGCTGTTAATTACTCCTAGATCATTGTTGCCGCTTCATTATTAAACAATTTGCAAGTTAACATTTAGTTTTTAGATGACTGAACACGAACTGGCTCGCTATGAATCATTCTGCGCCATTTTTTTTCGTGCAATCGCATAAATCGAGAAATGTCTGTTTACACGAACGGTGTCATCACGGAGATGCTAATGAAAAATGCAATTTGGATTGAATCCAGTTCTGGACTGGCTTATTACAATAATCGCATTCGTTAACAAGAAAGTGTTGAAGATTAATGTTTACCAGGAACGCACGATTTTTTTACGACTCAAAATGAATATGCATGAGCGTCGAACAGTGAGATTCATGTTTTCCTGCTGACGAATCAGTACGATCCTCTGTTTTGAAACGACGCGGCGCGCGTCCCGCGAAAACGAGCGGCGATAATTTATAATGCATTACGCAACGAGATTTCGACCGAGAAGAAAAAAATGAAAAAGGAAAGGAACGAACGGTGCACCCGCTACAGCGAAACGCGGTTTATTCGATCGAGGTGTTACATTATTTGAATAACAGAAAGGTTCTTAACCTGCGGCTTACGACAGTGCGCGTAACCGAACGCGAAGCTCTGCAATCGGGTTACACCTTTCGTCACATAGTGTTTCCACAACTTTCCCAGATAGTTGCCGATGCGATGTCCGTTTTTGCCGATGCTCTTGCGCCAGTTTCGTCCTGCCAGAACAATGCAATCGATACAGATTGCTGGGAATTAACGTGCAAGCACGGGAACAACAACGGTCTCTCTCGGTTATTCATACTGGATGCTCGCATGATCGGGATGAGCCATTGACTTGATCCTCCGATACACAAAGGACTACTATAGGTGCCCATAACTCTCAGCAACGCAATTTAATTCGAAATTCTTCTTCCGACCCTCATGCTTCCCTTGTTTTCCCAGCTCAACCCTTTCGGTCGACAGGAGAATAATGTATATGTTTGGAGTCATCATCATAAATATCGCTAATAATAAATATTACTATTATTTATGTGATACAAACACGACACAAACTTTTTGCGCATAAACTCGCAGTCTAAGATTTTCCCAGGAAAAAACAAAGTTTATCACATTGTTAATACCGGATGATCAAATATTAAACTGTCCAAGTTTTGTATTCAAGCATGATGTAATTTCTGAATATTCTGACATACTTCAGATTAATTTTGATGATAGCCGAGAGAAGATCGGCGCTGGATAAAACTGTTTTCATTCCCACTGTATCTTTTATGTTCTTTGTGAAGTTTGCAAATGTTGCCATTACTGCTATCAATGACGACAATGGATGAAGACAATGTATGATAATTCACAGAGAGAAGAATTGCGATTAATTTGAGCATCCATTGTCAATCAGCTGCAATTGTATAATTCGATGCAATTTTATTCATGAATGTAACAGAACTGGTCTAGCGAGACAGATGCAATGTAACTGCATTTTTCATCAGCATTATGGTGATCAATTTTCATATTGGTGGTGACTTTCCCATCATTTCGGATACCGTCCAGATTTCGAAATGAAAATTCTTCCGCCTCCTCTTCTTCGGTAGAATGTTGCAATACTGTTCGTTCTACACGATAGTATATTGCTGTCGTCTACAGCACGGCCATTCACCAGAAAATATGCAACGAATCTATGCGCGAAGCCTTCGTACAAATAATGAGAGCGTGAACGCGAAAAATTATGTACGTAACACACGATCCTGCACGAGCTTGGTGCCATAAAGTGCAGGGTGTCTCGATGCTCCTGATACAATCGCAAAGCACTCGAAGAATGTTTATGCAATTTTCAAATTTTAAGGAATGGGACCAAATAGAATCCTATTTTGATTGGTAATAGCTAGACTCTATTAAAATCGTGAAGGGAAGAAATAACATTGAATTTAGTTTTTATTTTGCATAAAGATCCGCAGTTGAAAGATCGAAACCTCGAGCACGACGGGTGACATTAAAAATATCAGAAAGCAAATCTGACTGCGCCGGGTGTTTGTAATTGCGTTCTTTGCAAATGTTGCTGCAGCTATTGTCGCTAACACTACCCCGTTTCATTTTCATTGCGCAATGACGAAAACATAGACGCGTGTAACTCGAGAAAGCATTCTCTTAATTTTACGGTAGAACGTAAGTGGTTTGAGTCGGTTCGAATCAGCCAGCGACAATCTCTATGACATCACCTTGCTATTCCATTGAAATTAAGGATATACCTGAAACCGGGATAATGATCTCCTTGCTAATAATTACCTTAATTACGCTCCTCGGTAATAAAGACGATTTCAACACGCAGTATTTATTATCAGTCATTGCGATCGGAATTGCGAATTGCGAATTCGGCTTCGACTATATTGTGGAAATTACATCTGTGTACGTTGCGAAATCAATCTGCCGGCTCAGCAGATATATTAATTGTTTCAGTATGATAATTTATAGCGTAAGCGGTAGAAAGATATACTATATGGTTAATAGCGTGTGTAAAAGTAAACGTCGCATAAACTAGGCTAATCGGCGTTAGGAAATCGAATGAAAGTTATGCAGCTACTAGCTCAATTTATCAATGGTGCAACGGAATGCAGTTCTTTGTGGGATTTCATGCGTTCCTGATAAAGACGGATAGGTGAGATACCGATCTAAAAATATTTTTTGGTTTTTTACAATCGATAAAGAAAATATTTATTTTGCATAAAGATCTACAGTTCAATTATCTGTAATGGCATTTTTTTATAGTAGAGGTACACTGTCTAGAAATCAGTATGCACATACATCACTCCTGATCTTACAAGGTAGTCGACGATAATGCGAAATTAACATAAATAGTTGCGATCTGCATGCAGCAATGGAAATATACATCGAAAACGGACTGCATAGTATATAAATGCTCGATTAAATTAAGTTCGATAATAGAAGTCGCAATTTCACAGTTTCAAAACAAACAATGGACTGTTTGTTTGGTTTCTATTTCTTCGAATCGATGCAACATTTTTATTTTGCATGAAGATGCACAGTTAATTATTACCTAGCTGCCAATCCATTTTCTCTCATTTCAGACGATCGTTGGCAGTGCCAATCAGCGGCGAAGGTTACTCGAGATGCAGCATGTACGATGTTAATTACACGCAGATCCTGCTAAATGGAAACCACGTGCCCGATTCTTCGTGGCCGACGAAAAGCTGCCAACATGGCTGGGAATTTGATTACTCCGACATCCCTTATGCAACCGTGGCGACCGAGGTGAGGAACTGGATGCACTTCCTTTGACAGTCCTCTATTTTCTCTGTGCAACCTCCAAATACACATGCACATATTTTCTGTAGTTGGGATGGGTCTGCGAGTACAGTGCTCTGCCAACCGCAGCGCAGAGCATCTTCTTCATCGGCGCCATCTTTGGAGGATTGATCTTCGGCTGGATAGCTGATCAATACGGCAGAATCCCAGCTTTGATCGGAGCCAACATGATGGGATTTTTAGCTGGAGTCGCAACTGCATTTTCCCAAAACTTCTGGCAGTTCACGTTATGCCGTTTCTTCGTTGGATTCGCTTTCGACAATTGTTTCACCATGATGTACATATTAGGTAATGCCGTTTTTCAGTTTCTCGCTAACTGGCTCCGCAAACTTTCTATTCCTTTGATTTGTACTAACATTGGGCACAGTTAAAACTTGAAAAACGAACATTCACGAGGATTTGATTAAAAATGTCAGATCATTTATTAGTTTTTCATTTTTCCAAGGGGAAGAGTGCACAGTAAGCGATCGATCGCGTTCGCACAAGTCGCCTTGACAATTAAGAAACCGGAGTACTTGACAATTAACGCGGCCACCGTCAACTTGGCCCAGTTCCCATTGGAATCAGTCGAGTCTGTCGAAGATTTTTCCGGGTCTCCGGATTTGAGTCATCGAGTCACGGTTCATGGGAGCGTTTCGCTTTTTCAGTGATGGAATGTTGTTGGCAGGCGAATTTGCCGCGGGGATCGAGGAAACTAGTTTCCAAACCTTCCATCTAGATCTCTTCTAATTAATCTCTTTCGCAGAACGACTATTCTCAGCCGCCTGACAAATTCTTCATCCTTTTCGAAATGTTTCTACGTGCATCTCACCTAACACTAAATATCATAATTTTTTATTTCGACAATGATCCTCTTAGAGCTACAATGTGAACTTTAGAGCGACGTTTTTTTACTGTCGGGTAGCGCGCGGCTTAATGTAACATCATTTCGAAACATAAACTGGCGTCCTTGCGTCGACCGTCGTGAACGTTGATCGATCGAACTCGCTTTGTCTTCCATGGATATTATTAACAAGGTGTAACCCGTTGTTGTCGTCGTGTGCGTTCATCTCGGGCTTGGTAAATGATCGATTAAAAAACGTTCCTTCGATCGACAAACCGCTCGCAGCGGAATATTCACCGCAAATGGCGAAGGAAACGACCGCGAGGAAAGCGAGTCCTGCTTCTGAAAGAGTTACGTATTGCCTCGGAGGCAACAAACCTTGATAGCGTATGATGAATCAAGCTAACGACGGGAGAAGGCACTCCGTTCGTTCTAACGAGACTGCTTTTTATCGTTTTTCTCCTCTGTAATGTCACATAAATGGCAAACAATATTAACGTACGAGATTCGTATAAAGATGCGAAAAACCGAGCTTCAGCTTCCGCGAAATGAATTCGGGACGAGCTCACATTCTAAAGCGCCTAATCCCCCTCAATTCTCAAAACAGAAACCGCGAAGTTTGTTACATGATACGGGAGAAACAATGTTCGCAATAAACGATGCACTTACGGCGTATTAAAGGTAATTCTGAATTACAGAACAAGGCTTCGTTAAGTGTCCAACGCTGCGGCTTCGTTAAGAACAATTATTCTCCATTTTCTGGGGAGTATAAATAGACGTGCGATTCCGTGACATGAAATTTCTTTGTGTTTCTTATAATGCCCGAGGCATTACACAATCGTCGAATTGAAACCACGAGGCGGCTAGGTCACGTGCCATTATAGTATCGACACGTGAAAGTCACTCGATTACCTTTAATCATTCAAGGTTATCATTAAAACAGTCTTGGCCTCGCTTCCTTCCGGTATAAGGATCGAAGGAATGTACCTCTCCGCCTTGAGATGAAGATCCTTAAACACGAAATATTGCCGATAGTTGTCAATTACTTACCGTTGATAGTCATCGAGTGCCCGTTTTGCAGTCATTGAGAGAAAACGATGAGCAATTCCTGACGTTAATCAGATAACTCGACGAGAATACGAGAAGATGCACGAAGAAGTAGATACGAGAAGATCGAAACGTTTAATCGCGTCTTCGTCAATTACTATAACACAGTATACAACATGTATAATAAATAGACTGCGGATCTTTATGCAAAATAAAAAATTTCTACATTAATTGCAAACAACAGGGATCGCCTAGAAAATTTGTTCTTCTTCTAATTATTTTATACAGTTGAAACTAATACACTGATGTCCTTAAATCTTTTTAATATGTTCCCTGCTTTAAATTGTACGTACCTAATAATAAACTAGTATATAATATAATATACTGACACAATATTGCTATTTTCTGTGCAGTGCTCGAATATGTGGGACCAAAATGGCGGACATTCGTGGCAAACATGTCCATTGCAATGTTCTTCACGTTCGCCGCTTGCGTGCTACCCTGGATCGCATATTTCCTAGCAGACTGGCGAATGACTTGCATAGCAACGTCGGTTCCTCTCGTTTTGGCAGTGGCAACGCCGTGGTTGATACCAGAGAGCGCTCGATGGCTTGTCAGTCAAAATCAAATTGACAGAGCCATCACTATCTTGGGGAAATTCGAGCGAATAAACGGTACCAAGGTGCCCGATGACGTGTACAAACGATTCAGAGTGAGTAAACAATTATTTTCATACTTAAACGTATAATATATTACCATAATTTTTTGTATGTGCAATAGGAAACCTGTGCGAAGATATGCAAAGAAGAGGAAGCCGAGAGGACGTACTCGGTTCTGGATTTGTTTAAGACTCCACGGCTGCGGAACATCACCATCTTGTTTATTGTTATATGGTATTTGTCCAAATATTTTAAAACAATCAATTTCTAACGTTCATTAAATTATTCGCTACTAAACATTTAAATAGTGTATGCGATGTTATATCAATTTCATATCCATAAGATGAAGAAAATTAGAAGAAATGTTTAATTTTCCAGTTAAAATAGCTCCGAGTGCAAAGGGTTAACAATAATTTTGTTCTCAGGATGGCGATCTCTCTGGTGTTCGATGGTCACGTGCGGAACGTTGATAATTTAGGTTTAAACGTGTTCGTGACATTCACAATCGCGGCAGCGACAGAGCTGCCCGCTGATACATTTCTCACTGTCGTCCTTGACAGATGGGGCAGAAGATGGCTGGCATGTGGCTCGCTGGTCGTTTCCGGAATCTTCAGCATCTGGGCTTGCGCTGTCTCAAATAGTTCGTGTCTGACATGCGTGATTTTTCTATAATTCGTATAGCGTTTCATATCTTCAACAATGTTTCCTTTCGCTAGATATATACTCAGCCACATTGGCCATTCTGGGACGATTTTGGATAAACATATCCTACAACATAGGGCTTCAATATGCAGCGGAGGTGCTACCAACGGTGGTTAGGGCGCAGGGTGTGGCCTTGATTCACATTATGGGATACGTCGCTAGTATCTTAGCTCCCTTTGTCGTCTACCTCGACGTGGTCTCTTCGGTTCTGCCGCTTCTACTGTTAGGCATCATCGGAATCGCTGGAGGACTTCTGACGTTGTTTCTACCGGAAACGCTGGACAAGGATCTTCCTCAGACGTTGCAGGATGGCGAGAACTTCGGCAGAAATCAGAAGATGTGGGACGTTCCTTGCCTTCGAAGGTAATTGATTACTAGACATTGATTACTACCCAACAAACTGGAGGGAAGTGGAAGTTTGTTTTCTTTCTTAATATGTTTAATAGATTCAAAATAATGTAACAGTATTTCTAAATTTTGCTAATGGTTTTTTACTTTTCTAAATTACACCTCCTCATTTTTGTCATAAACGCATATAATCCGCTTTCTATTGATTACTATTGGTTGTTGGGAAGTGAAATATAAATTTTTTAAGAAATATACTTTATTATTGTATTTAATGTACACTTTAATGCAAATCGTAAGTGACACATACTTACAGGTACATCAATAGGCACATCAACAATTACCCACCCGTCAGAAATTAATTTGAAATTTTCTTTCAGGAAACCGGAAGTGGAGGAAACACCGCCGACCTTCAAGACCTTCTCCCGAGGCAGCGTGAGGAACTCGATGAGAGCGTCTCTTCGTGGTGAGACTTTGAGGAGCAGCATGATTCGAAGGTCAAGCGTGAAGTCGAGGACGGAGAGCACCAATCCGGGGACGGAAGTGGAAAGATTATAGCGAAACGTTGCCAGTGACGTTTCAGTCACTATGGTGCCGATCAGAAGATCTATTACCTTCGAAAGTCGCGTGGAACCGTTCCCGTTTGAATTATCGATACGCGAGCACCTCGTGTGAAATGACATGAATGACGAGATGCCATAGACGTGATAGTTAGTTGAATCGTCGATAAAGATGTCTCGTAAAGTCGGAGACGAATGTATTTCTGGTGTTCGTATTATCGAGATGTTTACCTGTACAATAGTAGATCGTCCGTGTACGTAGATTTTGTACGAGTATTGTATCTAATCGTTCATAGTATTGTACATTATAGACGTGTAAAAAGAATCGGCAGTTATGAAGCATTTTTATTACTTCAAACATTCGACGAGATCGAAGATACTTTCTGTAAATCGAATTCTGGATAGTAGATTTTGTATATATGTATTTATATGTATATCCGCGAACATTGTTAGGTTTATGTTAGTAGGTTTCAGTGTACACGAACTCTCCACGTGAAGTAGCGAATATTTTTCATGTTACTGTAAGCGTTGTTAATATAAACAATCGCGGCTATTTTTGTAATAAAAGCGACGAAAATCATTCGAGCAGCTGACGATCTGTCTGACACCTGTCCCGAACCGGAAGTGTACAGGAACTGGTAGCTATTTTGTACAATATTTCAATGTTCTTCATTTTCCTTTGGCTTTTCCATTGCCATTACAATCCAACATGAATATTCGATCAGAACCGTCGGAAGTTTATCCCTAGAAATTTGTATTTGCATATCTTAATTATCGAGACCAGCTTTCTGAATGTATCGATATCCTCTTACAGTATGAAAGTCCTATTCGTAAATGATGAATAGATTTTGCATAAACGTTGGGTCATTCTCATATGTATAAGGGGACGTGCAGTGACTCCCATTAAGCTCTAGTATTTTTGAGAAAGTAACCTGAATTGCTGGAAAACTGACGAACCCTCGTCCGATTACAAATTATTTCTACACAGAAAAATTCGTAACTGTATATAAGATTGTACAACATTAGCAACATTGTCTATAAATCTACACTTTGGGAAAGGTCAACGAGCCAAAAAGAACTAACAATTTCCGATTTCGACAATTTGAGAGCGCGTGGGACGCGCAAACGTCGATGAAAATAGCACGGCGATTCTATCTAGTTGCAAAATTATTTATAGACACGGAACAATGTGATCGTACATCTGAGTTGCTCGTCAATGTCACAAGTATCGAAGCCAAACTTGCTGAAATAATACTCGGCAACGGTTCTGTAACTGTGTCCCTGTGTTATCAGCGTCACTAAACTTTTGTCGCTACCAAGAAGTACCGCTTGGTTCAAAGTTGAATCGGAGGATATCACAGCGGCGCCGTTGTGTTATTAATAGGGTGATCCGGGTAGGGACCATTTTCCTTAAAAGAAAAAGATAAAATTTGTAGATTTTTGAGATATAAGCCTAAAAAGTAAACTTCCAGGTTGCTCCTCAAGTCATTGCAAAGATATCCTCCACTTGTAGGTCGAATAGTTAGTATCAATGATTCGCGCATAGTTCCGCAAAATTCACGGGATTTCGCATCAATTATTAGGTTGGCAAGAAAATAATTTTGGTATTTTAATTTTTGTTCGATGGTCTTTTGCCGAAAAGAATAAATAAGAAAATATAATATTAAAATACCGAAATTACTTTCTTGCCAAATTGCCAACCCAATATTTCCGAAATACGCGACCAAACAATGACGCGGGATCCCATTAGCTCCATTGTCGAGGGATCAGGAAAAGAATGAGTAGAAAGAAACGAAGCCGATTTGGTCGCTAGAAATCAAATTGAGAAGAACGGTGGCATTGGCGAACACGTGTCCTCGCGGACCGCGATATGAGAAGCGTGCGAAATTCCTCGTGCCGGTCGGCCAACCAGAATATAGACAGACACACACACTCTCTGTGACTGTGTCTCTTATTCTCTATTTCTTGTCGCAGTCTTCTCTTTCCCGGTTGGCTTCTGTATTTGCAAACACGTGTCATCGAGTATCCGTCTTCGAAGCAAGCTCGTATATTAACGATACACGAGCTGCTTTCCCTTTCATATCCGTGCAATGCCTCATAACAGTCGCGGCGGGCCTCGTGAATTATATTTTTTCTATTAACGTGCGAGTATCATCCGGCTAGAATTAGAAATTCAAATCTCGGAAGAGAGACGGCGCGAAAAATATTCCACGAGAGTTTCAATCTAAGCGAGTCAGTCGATCGTTGAAGGACCTTTCGTTGATCCAATTGACACCGATTGAAAGCGACGCCTTTCTCGGCTGCCATCTTTCGAAGAAAGCCGGCGTACGATCGTGATCGTGAATGTTTTCCCACTGTTCGTTACATAATCCAGTGTTCATCGAGCTTGGAACGACGCGCGAGGAAGCCTAATCGTTAACAGTCGCCAACACTGGAGGAGGATCGTCGGTGGATTTTTCTGATCGAGTGTCGTCAGGTTTGTAGAGCTTTCCAATGTTCTCTCTTGTATTTCGACCTTGACTAGTCCGTCACATGGTCTCCGATTTCCGCCGGGATGATTAGGGTCTTTGTCTACCGATCGTCGAATGCCAGTCGTTTCGGAGAGAGTCGAACAGTGCCGGTTCGCGAACGGTAACGATCGAAGCTGTTACATATTGGGTTGGCAACTAAGTGATTGCGGATTTTGTCGATAGATTCTTATTTAAAATCCGCAATTACTTGGTTCTAGTTCTTCCTTCTGTTTGTTGATCGTTTACATCGTTATAGTATAATTCGAACTTGTGTCAATTGTTTGGGATTCGTGGTCGCTGACTTTTGATTACCTGGTCCGAAGGTAATCGAACGGGTTTCTGTAGCGTGTAGAGTGTAGACTGTAAACACTAGTTTTTGTAGTTTGTTTTTATTCATTGCGAGTAGAGTATATGTTAAATGTTTATTATCATGAATGAAATGTTGAAGAATATTTGATTTGTTACGTAAAGAATTTTTCGGGAATTATCTTAGAGCTGTTATTTGTTTCGCTGTTGTTCTAATAGAAGAAATACATTTCTGCGTAACTTCCTATTCTTGGCAATGATGCGTACAAATTTTATTTTCCATGAAAACTCGCGATTTCTTGACAACAGTGTTGGTGATCTAGACACACGCCAAATGAACATTTATCTTCTGTTAGGCACAATTGATCAAATTGGTTCGCGTCAAACCACTTCGTTTCGTATTCTCGAGCTGAATGCGTTCAACAAGTGAACATCGACGATCTGCTGATTATTGCTGTAATTATTATAGTATATTGTATTACATAATTCAACTGTTTAGATTAAGATACAGTATTGGATTGTTTAGTTTTAAGGAACGGTATGTGTTGGATTGTGTATGTGTGTGTGTGTGTGCGAAAAGTGCGAGCTTGACGCGTTTTCTTTTAACGAAGACGAGGCAGTCGAGAGAAAAGCACACGTGAGCGAACTTCAGCGCGACTATTTTATGTTTTTTTTTAATATATATAATAATATATATATTATGTTTATTTTTAAATATATACTGTTTTATTCGTTTCCCGCGCGTAGTCAGTTATTTTTCCCATAATAGTATAATCGAAAATAAATATACGTATAGAAGATGATTAATAAAAGAAAAGAAACGCATACGAATAAATTCGAAGCAATTCAATTTTGTCTTCTCATTGTATTTTCTGTTATCTCGAAGTCTACATTGTTGCACAAACACTGCACAAGCGTAATAATCTACATATTGTATTGGTTCAATAAACCGTTCTAGATTTGAGCCGACTGTTCCACATTGTGCAGTTATAATTGTTGCAATATCATTAATTGGTTCTCAATTGCAGAATTAATATTCAGTAATGCTATTTCATTTTTATGCCGAAACTTTTGTCGCGGAATAATTAAACGATTCTAATTCTCCAAGAAGGAGGAACTATTATTTAAACTTGCGTATCATTCTTCATATATGTATACTTGGTAAAGAATTTTTTGGAGTAATACTTGTTAATCTTTCAGAAAAATGAAGAATTCGAGGAATTCAAATTCCATAGGACCAACCGAGACGACAGCATTGAGGCCGGCATTGAAAACGTTCGACGATATTTTGCCATACGTCGGCGATTATGGCAGATACCAGTGGCTGCTTTTGCTCGCGTTGCTGCCTTATGGTGTTATCTACGCTTTTCTGTATTTCTCGCAATTTTTCATAACCATCATTCCCGCGGAGCACTGGTGCAAGATAGACGAGTTGGTAACCGCGAATTTCACTCAGGAAGACAGGTATACATTTCACCTAATCGAATTTACTATAAAATTGATATAATGTATATGTATTCATTTTGTCACTCGCATCATTTATCATTCGAACGTTACACATTCTGATCGTTTATCAGATAGGGAAAACGGAAGGTACAAAGTTTATCAGATTAGGCTAGTTTCAGATTAGATCAGCTTGTTTATTTATATATTATATTTCCAAGATACTGCTCAATATTAAATCACATATTTTCTTTTAATATACAATATGGAATGTTTAGGGTACAAATAGCAATTCCATCGTCGAACGAGTACCCTTATTACGATCGTTGTCTTCGAAAAGACCTAAACTTCACGAAAATATTGCAATCCGGCGATGATCCACGGTCCTATCAACTATGGAACAATCGAACTGTTGGATGTTCCAGCTGGGAATACAATTACACACAGATTCCATACCCTAGCATCGGTACTGAGGTGAAGTACCTTTTACATATCCTTATTTATTTGTATAATAATAATTTTCGTAAAAAGATGAAGTCAAACTTTGAGCTTTCAGAATTTTTTGCAAAAAATTCTGAAAATTGAAAGTTCGACCTTCTTCGCGAAATTGAGCCCGAGAACTGGATCATATAGATCTTCCACGCTGATCCAGCTATCGTTTGATCAAATGACTGAAAAAAGTAGAGAGGCAAACAGAGTTCAAAGAACCCATAGACAATAATTTTCCAGTGCTTCTCTCCGTCAATGACTCCTCGCGCTTCGTGATTAGCTAGATTGGGTATGCGAGCAAGAATACCTCGTGTCAACAGCCCAGGCGATTTTCTTCTGCGGATCGATCTGCGGCGGTTTCGTGATCGGATGGATCGCGGATCACAAGGGAAGAATACCTGCGTTGATGGTATGCAACACCTTAGCTCTTTTCGGATCGATCGCAACCGCAAATGCCAACAGTTTCTGGTCGTTCGCAATGAGCAGATTCTTCACCGGATGGGCCTTCGACAACTGCATCGATATTCCGCTTATAATCGGTGAGCTTGAATGAAATTATCCGTGAAAGAAGCGAACAGTCTCGCAGATAAGTTCAACAGACGATTACTCACCCTGTTACGTAAGAGATAATGGCTAAAATTAAATCGGGTTCAATGCGCACATTCGGTAATCGTTATTTACATCGTTCTTGCAGACTTACTCAAATGTCCAAGTAATTCTTCATAATAAATAATATAAATAATATAAATAATCGAATGCTTGTTATTTCACAGTTCTCGAGTACATGGCAGTAACGAAACGCACTATAGTCGTCAATGTAGCCTTCGGTATATATTTCGCCGCAGCCAGTACCATTTTGCCATGGATGGCTTACTATATTGCAAACTGGAGGATTTTCGCTTACATCAGCGCGGTGCCGTTGTTGTCCGTGTTCATCACGCCGTGGATTCTTCCCGAGAGCGCTCGGTAAATTATTTATATTAATTTCAACGCATTGGCAGTTCCCAGAAATTTTCTGCGTCCATAAATACAAGCACAATAAATATAATTTCTTCTTCAAGATGGTACGTTTCAAACGGGCGAATGGACCATGTTGTCAAGAAACTGAAAAGGATAGCCCGGATAAATCGCAAGAAGCCAGATCCGCGTTTGTACGAAGCCTTTAGAGACGTAAGTATATTATTTAATATTGTTTAAAAAATTGCCGGCTTTTTATACTGGTCCAATCCGTGTAAATTTGACCATCATTTCAGGCGAACGTCGACGTAATGAAAGAACGCGAAACAGCAACCGTGTTCGATCTCTTCAAATCGCCCAGATTAGCGAGGAACACCATTCTTCTGGTCCTGTTTTGGCAAGTATCTCATCATTAAAGAGAAATTAAGAGCTAAACGACTGATCAAGATTGTCTTGCAGGTGTTTTACCCTGATCGCATTCGACGGCCACGTTTATTCATTGAAACTTCTCCAGAGCTCGGTATTCGTGTCATTTTCTTTCGCATGTGCCACGGAACTTCCGGCCGGGTTATTATTGACACTTCTCTTGGATCGATGGGGTCGCAGACTTTGCGGATTCCTCAGTTTGTCGGTGACCTGTCTTTTAAGCATCGCTGAATTAATGTTACCTTCCAGTACGTATTATAAAGTTACTCCGAAGCGTTTTTACGAAATTGTAACACAAAATCGGAAATTCTACTATTTCATATTTTATTCTGCAGCGATCGCCAAATTAACAATGTCGGTGATGGCGCGATTTTGTCTGAATATGGCTGCCAATATTGGCCTCCAATACGCCGTCGAATTACTGCCGACACCTGTTCGATCGCAAGGTGTGTCGCTAATTCATACTGTCGGAATTATTGCGCATACTTTGGCCCCTTACATCATCGACACGGTAAGCGAATTTTTTAATAAGGTTTTCCAGAGATTAACAAAGAAGTTATTTTTGTATTGGCTGATGGAAATAGAAAAATAACTTGTTTAATTATTTGTTTAACAGGCTAAAGTATGGGAAGGTTTCCCAATGTTGATAATCTGTACGGTAGCCTTCATGGGCGCCATGTCTGTTATCTTCCTCCCGGAAACCCTCGGCCGCGAACTTCCTCAGACCATTGACCAAGGTGAAGAGTTTGGAAAAGATCAGAACTTCTGGTCGTTCCCATGCCACAAGAAAGCATTGTTCGAACAACAATATTAAGCACGATCTCATTTCAAATCAACCATCATTCTCACACAATTTATACATGTAAAACATGCGAGGGAGAAACGAAAGAATAAGAAGCTGGTTCCATGTCACTATAGGATCAACTTGTAATAGCATTAGCAAACATAATTGCCACTAGCGCTAGTTCGTGATATCGGAAGTACTTGTATTCTTATTATGTTTATGTATTTTAAGAATCCTCTCCTATTGTATTTTAAGAATCTATTTTTTAACGTAATTTTTGCCCGAACCAGTCCGAACGACTGACAACTTTTATGTTATTCGTATTCTATTTTTAGTCGATATTTTAAGCAGTTTTTTACTATATCGTTGGTGTTGCGTTAGGTATCTGAAATTGTTGAGCGGTTGACACGTGTGCAAGATTTAACGTTACTATTATTAATTCAGCTTTTATATTTGCTATTAAATATTTTAGACTTCGACAGCCTAAGTGAATATACATTTTTTAAATTGCATTAAATAAATGAGATAATCCTTGAGAAGTCAATGAATCGTTTAGGAACGAGTAACGATGTGTCAACTACTGAACGATTTTTGATACACAGCAATCAATTGAGTAATTTAATAACGCAGATTGTGCCATCGTTTTAAGTAGTGTTCATTCATCGAAAAATAATTGTTCCTTGTATAGTGCGTAAATATTATTCAAGAGTCCACACAGTGCACCAACAGATTGATTCTGTAACGATCGTATCACATTTAATTTATTTCAGAACCGCATTACCTGTCCGACTAAAAATTTTAAATGTGTTCAATTATGTATATTTTAACTGTTATACAATGTTAGAAGATAAATCTCGAAATAAATATATATATATATCTCTAGATATACAGACATTTTCTGCTCGTTAGTATAATTTCACGTTCGGGATGAAAACAAATAGGAAATAAAGCAATAAATGCTATGTTTGTTTAACTCGATTGAAATTAGCTTTTATTCGATAAACTTTACATGCTGCTCGATGCAATTGTTATTGCAATTAAATAACAAGTTTTAATCTCTCCAGTCTCTTATCACACATTACACATGGACGAATAATATTAGCATTCATTTCACAGAGCAAGCTTCAGACTCTGTATATCCACAGCATCCCCTTTATACCTATTCAGTTGACTCAAAAGTTGCAATTTCGGTTGTTCGCAGTGCATATGTAATTCGTAAGCGCTGCATATATTCAACAGTATAGATTCCTGCAAGCTTTTTGCAGGATTCTTGGTAATCGCACTTTCGTATAAATGCACGGCCTCCTTCAACTGGCCTGTGTACAAAAGACAAACAGCCATATTATTAATTAACGCGACGTTGGAAGGATCCAACATAGCTGCCTCTTGGAAACATTTATATGCTTCCTGAAAGGAATTGTTCGCTACAGCCATTAGACCCCTATCCATCCATTCCCTAACAGTCAGACTATCATTCTGTTTGTGCTCCTTGTTAAGCAGCTTCTCCGCAGTCGCAACATCTCCCAAGAACAGATGTAACCTTCCTATGCTAGCCTTTAATGCTTCTAACTGCTCGGGAGTCCAATCTGGAGAGTCGCATAATTTTTCTAAAATGTCTATAGCCAGTACATAATTCTTCATACTAACTGCGCAGTTGGTAATGGATATTAGGACTCTAGACCGCCTTCCTTTCCATAATCGCATAGCATCCTCCTGTTCCACAGGGTTCACGGTAACGCGAGATCCATCTCCGCTGTAACCGGAGTTAAAATTTCCTATTATCTGATTCACAATAGCTAGAACTTTGTACAAGTTATCCAGTGCCTCTTTGGGTCTGCCGCAGTACAAAGGTGTCTCCGCTAAAAGTAATCGAAAGGAGAACGAGGCCATGGAGCCTGGCCTGGTACCGTACAAATCAGGATAAAACGTGAAGTACATATCTGGTTTATCCAGATTACCGAACGGCTTTGATTCATTCTCGAGAACATCGATCTGCCTGAGTTTGGCCAATAAAGCTAGCCTGGTGTACCATAACTGCAGAGAATGCGGAGTATGTTTGCTAGGCTGGTTTATCTTGCCATACCCTTGTGCATACACCGCTAGAAGTTTCCCCGACAAATTGATCGCCGCTTTGTAACAACCAGCTTGTATCAAGCTTCTCAAGCCACGTTCGTCTTGCGTTACATCCGAAGCTGTACGCACGTTTCTGTGAATATTCTCGTCTTCTCCTAGGAAGCGAATTGCAGCGGTTTTTATTAAATCTTGCATGTCTCCTTGTATCGCCAAACCCGGCATTGTTAGGTTCTCTCTTTCGAGAGAATTACTGCCAGTGGTTGATGTGGCAATACTACGTAAGACTTTCCTAGTCTTGTCGGAAGGGATCCAAATGTCCCTGTGAGTATCATTTGTTGTACTGTGATCGAGCAATTCATTGTCGAACAATGTGCTGATTTTTAAGAACTCGTTCGCACGATCACCCATTAGCTCGAATTCCGGGATTTGGGAAATGCCTACCTGTACCTCGGAAAAATCATTCTTTTTCGAAGGAACGATCTCGTCAAAGATCGTTCGCGATCCATTCTCGAAATAACGACTGATATCGGACTCTTTATCTTTTGTAACCTCGCTGGCGGTGTCAGAGGTCTGTTTTACTGAACAATCAGGTTTTTCTGCCATCCCAGGTGTGGTAATTAGATATACGCCCCTTATTACGGTTGGAAATTATTTACAGATATTTATGCAACCTCCAAGAATGTTCTAACACACGTGCATCACATTACGTCAACTGTCAAAATCAGACAAATACATTTTGTCGTGAGGCGCACCAAGCTGACACGCGTTATTGACAGGTAACCGTGGATGGTTAAATATTCAATGAAATTGTTATTCGAGGGCTAAAAAAATTGGTGGGAGTATACTGGAGAATCCTCTGTGTCTGTATTATGCAATAAAGATAATTTATTCATGCAAAATGAAAAATATTGGATATTCATTATAGCAGCAAATGATTCGTGCCGCTTTCCCCATAAGACGCAATGTAAATTCCGGCACGAATTATTTGCTCTTTCTAAACGTTCATACAGCGCCATTTCGTGCAGCGGCGAAACGCTCAAACTGTTAGCCAAATTTAATTCCGAATTTACCGCTAGATGGCGTTGACAGAACCTGCCAGGGTTACCGACCTGTACTTCTCTGTCGATAACATTTGGCTAACAGTTTGAGCGTTTTGCCGCTGCATGAATTGGCGCTATACGGACGTTTAGGAAGAGCAAATAATTCGTGCCGGAATTAGCATTGCGTCTTACGGGAAAAGCGGCACGAATCATTTGCTGCTGTAATGAATATTCAACATTATTCATTTTACATCAATAAATTGGTACAATCGCACGTTTGCAAGCATTTTTCTAGCTTTTGAATTATTTTTTAGTATTTCATGGGACTGGTTGCATAGTGCCAGGGAATGAATAATAACCAATAATTAATTTCTGGCAGAATTTATTGATAATTGTTACTGGAATTATGAAGGATTCACTGGTAGATCTTAGTAATGTTAAAATAAGATGTGCTCTATCTCTAGATGTCCCTATCGTCTGACCCATATAATTTTTCAAAAAATATCTCACTAAATATCCTCGAGAACCAAACATTAATAAACGTTTATTGTGCAACGCACGGAGCCTCGTTGAAGGAGAGAGAAATGGTTCGGCGGCTAGAAGGATCGTTAAACAATGGTCGCCGGTTTTCGAAATGCGCGGAAGAGTTGTAGGCAAGTGAACAAAAGGGTGGGGAGCGCAGCGGGCCGAGAGAAAAATCGAAAGCCTCGAAAACGAACATATCGGCGCGAGGGGCGCATGATTCTCTTTGTCACTCGAGTTTTTAAGAGTGACCACAAACAAAACCGGAGCCTCGATCAATTTAGTCTCTCGAGCGAGCGCATATAACATTCGCCTCGGTTCCAGCTCGTGTGCTGGTCTGCGAATACACGAGCACGGATCGCTCGAAATTCGCTCGATTCAGAAGCATTTCGCTAGCCCAGGAGAGGCGTTTTGTTGTCGGCAATGGGGAGGAGAGGAGGCCGACCGTTTTCGTAATGGCTCGTTCATTCGAGAGAATCGACGTAAAAAAATCGTACATGCATCATTCGTCACCCATTATTCACCAGGCCTTTATTTTCCGGTGGTTAGCGTCCGTCAGACTTTTCGTACACGCACATACAACACGCGGACATCATCCTTCGTCCTGCATTCTCATGGCCGGCCAAACTGATTCCTTATTTTATAATTGTTAAGATAGTAGATCATTTATATCAGCCCTCTAATAAAATGGTGCAATCCGTGGTTTGTAATTGAACGATGTCTAAACGTTTTCACTTTGTTGTCTGTTTGACTGAGGAGGAATTTCGCAGCATCCCGCTGCTCGTTTTCTAAACGTTCAAGGATGCCCGCGGGCACGTCAGCAATTTTAAGTTGGACACGTACAACCACGTGAACAATTCTTCGAGCACCTCAACGGCTTATTGGCGGGCACGAAGCGAACCGCCCACCTATCTATTTGATCTCTCGAGAGTGAAAAATATTTAAATGCTGTCGCTGCTCCTTTATTGTATTCGACGCGTTTCTCGACACACCTTGCACCGAAATCTCCAGTGCTTTATTTATTCGTCACACGTCCAACACTTTCAATTTTTTCAACCGTTTACGAAACAAGCGCGATTTCAATTAATCGCCAATTTACAGCTTCAATCGTGTTCTTGTAAATTGTACAATCGAAAGATGATGTAGAATTTCAATAAATTTCCAATTCAGAACTCGAAAGTTTAAATTTGTGCAATATTCTTGATTCACCTGATTTTTTCGCATTTTTATCGCAACAGAGTTGTTTGAAAGTTTCCAGGGGGAGGAGTGAACATTTCAGCTTGATATTCTCCGAGCTTGTAATTTGAAGTATTTTCGCCAGCTGTATTAAACTTGTACATAGTTCGTTATACATATACATATTCAGCATAGAGGTGATTCGACTTCAGCGAAACACGACGCCGTGAGGTATACAAGACGTACTCGAGAAGCTCTTTTTTCAAGTGTCGCCACGGCAGCGAAGTCGACGGCATTGTCTCCATTGTTGGCGAATCGTAATCAATATTTTCACAATATGGCGCCATTGTCCTTAGCACGAGCGAGGTGCAAGGGTTCTTCGTGTGTTCCGCGAAACCTTTCATCCGCCAACACCGCTGCACATCGTTGTTTAAGTAGTATAAAATAACACATCGCTGAAAATCCGTCCTCTTTTCAGACATCCACCTTCAACACTCTTATTCTTCTAATATTTCACGAAACAATCTGTTCTACAATCTTCCTTGATGAACTCGCACTTTTCTTAAATGCTGAAAGGCGATTGACGAATGTAGTAAAAATGGAGTAAAAAATAGTTGCTATAAATCTGTGTCTACTAGTTCGCAACGTCTTTATTAATTCACGAAGCCTTTATGCTCATTGACAAGTCGTCGACAAGCAAAGTGTCGCGTCAATATTGAACTTTGACTGACGGAGACATAGTCATTCGTAAACACTTACACAACATTACGACAACAGAACGGACAAAGTAGCAGGTTGAAAGAGAAGTCGACCTTTGAGCTTAATTGTCCAAGTGATTTTCAAGTAAGAGAGGAAGAGAGTGAGATGGACGATTCGGTTTGTTGACGGTGAAAACATCGAGGTTGTATTTTCTGTGAAGAGTGTCGCGTGGTGTCCTCGTTACGTTAGCCTGGTCGTAAAGTAATAAATACATTAACTGGGTTCGACAATGAGTCTATCATCAAACAAGTCGTAAACGATCACAATGCATGAAGACGACTCGAAGATCGAGTAAGAGAATACCGTGAAAGTACCGGGGCCGTGCTCGTGATTTACGACGAGCGCTTATTTTCCGAGGCTGCGCCGATCTCCGTGGCAAGGTGACAGTCTCTTCGGGCCGAGGTCTTGCCTTTGGCACTGTACTTGCGTCCTAGGCTTCGAGTTTTCGACAGTTTTCGGCGCAGACAAAAAATTTAAAAATATAGTTAAGGGGGTAGACTCACGTTTCTGCAAAGATGGGGTTTTCCAGATTAAAAGATCAATCAAGGCCGCGATCGTCCTCAAATGTCCTATTTTTACGTTTTCGTTTAATTTACATTATTCGGAAGCATACAGCTGCTCATGTAGCTATTTTCATGTATGTATATAATGTAAATGATGAATAATGTAAATTACGCTTCGAAAACGTAAAAATAGAACTTTTATCTTTCAACTTACTTTAACTTTTGACTACTGAAAAACCCCATCGCATGCATTATCGGGAAATGAAACGGCCCATCCGGCACCTTTGCAATCCTGAAAACGAGTCTACGCCCTTATAATCTAATCAACTAATCAGCTAGTAAACTAATCCTTCTAACGTCTGAAAGAAACTCAAGTCGTTGAGTTTTTGCAATTTTGAAAAAGTTATTCGTTTTTAAAAGGTGAACACCCCCCGTAAGTGCAATTAACTATCAGTGTTAACTGAACAGTGGCGAATTATCCGTGATCGAGGCTAAAGGATCGAGAAAGGGTGTCGGACGGGTTCAAAGGACGCGCGGGATGATCGAGATCGGTTTTTCCGAGGCTAATCCGTTGAATAGATTCCATTTTGATCGAGCATGCGGAGGTGTCGGTAGGTTGGCCGACAGGAAAGAAGGGAGAGGCTCGCGCCGGTGCAAAGATTTTGCCCATTAACAGTATCGACGGGGGAAAAAAGGTAGGGTGCCGCCCAATGTCGTGCGTTTTTAACGGCGGGCCCCCGGAACATGGCAGCCCGGCCATTTATTATTTCGCGCCACGCACCGGCCCGCTAACAATACCGTCCATTGACAATTTCTGCTTCACACACGACGCCGCGCGCCGCGACGCTCCGCCCACGATCGAACTACAGAGAACGCCGACGTGCTCTCACCCAGACCACCAAAACTCCTCTCTCTTCCTTTTTGCCGACACCGATCTCTTTCGGGGAACGTATCCCCTCTTTCTCTCTTTTCTAGAACACCAAGAAGAACCTGGTCCTCAAATATTTTCTTTCCGAATTTCCCTCTGTTGGGAAACAGAACACTTCTACGGATCTCGATGCTTCTGGTTATTATCACCACTTGAACGTTAAACAAACGAGGAAACGACGGCGGTGGCATAGCTAATCGCTCGATGTGTCTTGAGAGATTCCCTCAGATGCTGGTGGAGCTGTTCTTCAACGCTGGTTTTTTTTTAAATATTATTTACATAGACCTTTAGGTGAAGCCTATACAGTTGGACGTAATTTACATTGTGTTACAGAGTACTGTTTGAATGACGTTATTGCATAGCTGGTTCTACACTACTGTGTACGCAGGTTGCATTCTTTCAGGAAAGTAAAAATACGCAAAACGTATCGGCCTTGAGCGTCACATAGTCTAGATCCTCCAGTTCGTAGTCGCAATTGTAGTTAGTATGATCAACAATGTCTACACGGAACAATGAGGCGGCCAAGTTGCAGTGATTGACCCTGACACGATTAACAGTAGTAACAAACTCCCTCTTAAGACTTTTAAAGGTATTATTGGCAAACCAAGGGATTCGATTAGGAAGAAAAAACCGTTCAAGGAAGGTTTTGCCCTTAAATGAGCCCTGATCAGTGATTGTAGCGTTGGTTCGTCTCTCTTAATCGGAAAAATGGAATTCTGCGTAGCGGAAGCAGGACAGACGCCTGAAAGGAAGAGACCCGCCATCGCCGATACAGATTTTCGTCCTGTACGTGTAATTGTAACGGATCGTTAAATTAGACACGGGATCCGTAGCTGCGTCCGACAATGGGAATTCCCGAGGACGGAGATCCCGAGAGCAGAAAGTCACGTCATGATAGGATATTAGTGTTTTACGACATTCCATTATCCGTGTCGTCACGGTCGTCACTCAAAATCCATTTCCGTCTGTACTACGGCAATGTGCGACGATTCCATGGTGTTTGCCAGCCATGCGACGTCTCTTCTCCCGGAGAGAAAAAAAAATGCGACTTTGTCGTTTACGAGAGAGATCGCTATTGATCTAGTCCGCCATTGTTCCCTGGGATATTCCAAAAGGCCAGAAAACTCTGCGTCTCGCCTCCCCCACCTCCGACAGCCGGTAGTCTTCCATTTCCAGAGCGAGTCTCCATAGATCCGGGACGTTTAACCGTGACGCAATGAACATCAGTAATTTACAACCCCAGTCTTTGACCACCCGTCGACTTCTTCCGACTTTTCCGGACGCCAAGCCCCGTGTGTCTCCGATTCTCTATCCGCTTTGCGAGACCTTGTTGCATCCTTGCAGCTCTCCGCCTCGGGAAAATTCGGAGATCGTTCCGAATTTCTAGCATTTTCTCTGTAATTTTTTTAAACACTTTTCTCGCGTCCTAATTGTTCTAACTCCTCAAAAATCGTATGGTCGAATATTAACCCCTTGCAGTAACATTTTCTTTACAGCTACAGTGGTTAAAACGTCTTTATCCCGAAAAATGTCGTAGAAAAGAAAAGAAAATTTATTTCATCTAAAAAGGAAGGAACAACATTCATATTTGTTATTTTGTTAAAATTTTAAAAGTTGAAATAGTTAAAAAGTTATGGTCCTTCCAAAAGTGTCCGGACATTGCCATGATTCGGAGCAAATCGCCCAGTGCAGAAGTCGTTCCACGCAAGAACGTTTCAATCCGAGCCTAAATAAGAAGTCTGCCGGGTGAAAAGCCGGGGCCATTCAAATCCTGTTCTCCACGGTGCGTTTCCTGAAAAGCGTCGAACAGACTCTGACGCGAATATTCGCCGCGCCGTCATCATCTCTGCCGCCGTCATCGAAATCACCGGTTTTCCGAGAGCGAGCATCTGGATCCGGGATAAAGGGTCCGAGACCACCACAAACAAAAGCGCTCACAAATCGACAGCCCCGCCCCCGTGAAGAAAGGAGCCGGGGGCCAAACGCCGACAATACTCTGGCATGTTTTTCAATATTTAGTCATCATGACTTTTCGTCGGGGCCTTTCGGCTCCGGAATCTCCGCGTCGAATTGGAAACTAGATAATTCAATTAGAGAACAGCTGCCGCCAGGAGCCTGTACGCGCAGGTAGAGGCCATTTTCGGATTATGGGGTGTCTGCGGAGACACGGGGACCGAAAAAAAGACACCGGGGCCCACCGTGGCCATTTAGCGGAACCCCCTTGACATGTTTATTCGCGTCTCGATGCGAATTCTAAAACGCGATGTCTCTGAATTGTCCAATTGATTTCTCTAATGTTCATAGATATGCTGTAGACTCCGTGGTCAAAAAATTGTTTAACACTGAATTGTCCAATTGATTTCTCAAAGAAAATAACATTTTCAGTGTCTACCTAGCAGCCTCGACAAATTCCATAAAGTCGAAGCAATGCATCGAACGAAATTATTATACGTATAAATATTCAAAGTATTTGGCCAAGTACGTATTTGCTCTTTTGTAGTCAAATGTCTGAATACCACGTGTCATCCCAAGTTAGTCCGTCGGAAGGGCTTGTTTTCATTGAGCAAAGAGGATCGCATTGTATCCAGCGTTGATCTGTTAGTTCAGTTGCCCCAGCTAAACTATGGCAGCGTTCGGTTGGGTCTGGATGCTAAAAGTGCAGCCTTTCTATGCGCGAATCAAAGAATGAATCATGCTTGCAAAATTCGTAAGTTTAGTTTACGAAGAATAAACTGAAGTGTTCAAGGAATTTATTTTGTAATGAACATTTCTGTTGTACAACTTGCACGAAGCTTTCTTTGGAAACACGTCCGCGTAACAAGTGTGACCGACTCCTGACGGCAGGCTCAATGGCGTATCCGAAGAACTCTAGGAAAAATGGCCAGAAGGTTGCTTTCTAGGATGTCACGGTGAATCATTGAAATTAGCTGCATCTGGTCCCTTCTCTCTTTCTCCTCCTTTTAACGACATTGTGTCAACGTTATGCCGGAGCGTTCGGATCTTTTCTGAACACCCTGAGAACCCTGACTACAATGAGAGTCTCAATCAGTGCGATAATTACATCTTCCTCCTGTATTATCGTGAAAATTCATTTCCGAGGATGGACGAACAATTGTGTCCAACACATACATAAAATGGTCTAAGTGATTAACACTAAATTAAGCACATATAATGATTGAAAGTTGAATTTGACTTTCATAATTATTAAAAGGCTCAAAATTATATATTATCGTACATCATTTTAGTCGTACATTTAGATGTTGATGACGGGGGTCCCAGAGTCATTTGGCGTACACAATCAATATCTTAGATTTGCATGAAAATGTGAAAGGTGAAATGTTCCTTTGGCTGTCCGACGTTGCTGCGAGCGTTATTATTGCGCTCTCGTGGATACCGCGTGCGGACGTGTCTATAGGAGAAAGCAGGGGTCAGCTTTAGTCTCGTTCGATTAGCATGAAGGAGCAAACAGAAAGCGCCAAATGATTTTTGTTCGGCGTTACATGGGGCGGCACAATACGAGCGATTGAGCGTGAGGGGATGAGTGGTGGATCAGTGTCTGTCGGGCTGGCATCGGTTTTCTGTGTGGTAAACACGTTCTGTTAGCGAATGTAATGATGGCCCATCGTGTCATTGATTTGTGGCTCCATTAGGTCGAGGCCGGCCGGCTTCACACCTGGCAGCCGTCCTCTTCTGTCAACCGCACGTTGCCTATCGTTCGATAAATCCGAATTATTTCTCCTTCAGGACGTCTCGATCCATCGACACCGTTCTCGATCTTCTTCCTCATGCTTCTCCCCATTCGGGCGTGGCGAATTCATTTTTATATCTCGCCCCAAAAGGTTCTCACACCCAGGAATCCCTTTTTGCACGTTGCTGTTGCCGTTGTTCGCGCAAATGTAAATTTTTAAGAATCTGCTTCGATTTTCCTCGTTCCCGAAAGGTCGATAGTCGGCCGATGGAATAATCTATGAGATCGCCCACGCTTGTCGAGCTTCGAATCCTGTTGATAGTACACGCGGCTCCTTTCTGTCAGTCCAGAGACGTGTCGTGCGGTTTACAACACAGCTTCTAACATTATTGCCATTAGTCGGGAGAGCTCGCTCACGGTTACATCTCTATTATGATGGCCGTTGGTATGGAAACTCGTCTTTTAGCTGCCGCCGCGGCGCTCGCCACGATCTCTTTCCGCCTTTATTTCTGCCCTCTTTCATCTTTGACGTGGCAGAGACTCGGATACCCACCGTGTGATTAATGAGGCATTCACAGCAATCCTGAGTTAGAGGCGGCCCATGCCAGCGAACATGTTCACGGAGGTGTTCACCTTCTCCATTCAACATCGTCAACTACACTTCTTTTTTTTATTGCTTTTCGCATTCTTCTGGTAGCCGCGTTGATAATAAGATGCATCGCGCCGCTGAATCAATTAATCCAGCCCTATTCGCTCTCTGCTTTGACAATCAATTTTCTGACGGTAAACCCACGTTTTTATACCTCTATTAACGACGATATCCTGTCGCATTAGGGAAATTTATGCTGCTACCGTGTCGAGAGGAATTTTTTTATTTTTGTTGGACGATTCTGCGAAAATCGGGAAATTTCTCTCGCTGATTTATTTGCTAATTAACTCGTAGCTCTTCCTTTGTCTTGTTCGTTACTCTGTAAACTATTGGGTCGTTCGGAAAGTAATTTTGTTTTTCGCGTAGAGATGGGATTACTTCCATTTGTTATTATTTATCCTTATTTTAAAAATTGATGTAATAACGCGATCAAGTGATTTGCAAACCGCAATTTAGAGGATCGGAGGAAGCTCTCCGCGTGATAATTCCCATGATTCCGACGAAAGATGACATCTAGTTTTGAATCGGAGCATTCCACAGTCTCGCTCGGAATTGAAATAGCGGGATTAGGAATGTTAGCATGGAACAAGTGACTTTAACAACCGCTACACATATCCTGTTGCCCGTTTCATTCACAGATTGCGCGAACGTTTGGATCTCGGATCTCTGAACAAGCCGCAAACAAGCAAACAAAGGGACGCGGCTCAATTGTCACCCGTCACAGTGCCGATACAATACCAAGGACAATTGTATCCAACAATAAGGCTATCCTACACTGCCGTTCGGTAAATTAGTCGCTCAGGGTCCAGCGACGAGTCTTGGGGGACGCGGTCGCATGTCATTCCTAGTTACGAGGACAATGGCGAAAGAAATGCTGTCATACGAAACCCCACCGACCTCCCGTTCTAGGTTTCCGTTCTTTGATATTGTATATTCATCCTTTGTGCGACAGCTATATTATTAGCAACCTTCTAGTTTTATTTATACGCCGATCTCCAATTATTTTTAAACTCGCCGCTGCGGACGGTTCTTTAACTGGGTCGCAAATATTTTTACACATTTCGTTGATCATTGTTCACACTTTAATTCAAAGTTGTGTTGAATTACAATAATTACAAAGTAATTCAATACAATACAATGTAATTAAATTACGTAATTCAATTAGAATGTGTGCAATTGAGGTGATTTTCAGAATAACGTATAAATAAATAAATGGAAGGCACTGCGTGAGATCGAGGGATTCCCTGATTTTTCGCTCGAGTTGCAGCGAAAGTGCACTCACCGTCGGAATTAATTGTGCAGAGAATCGGAGAAAGGCCGGAAGATTATCTGCATCGAGGGTATTGCTAGATTTAAATGGAGCTTTGTACGGTTCTTCATGGGCGTCGATGATATTGTGGATTTGCAGAATTAGATAGCGGTCCAACAATGTCCTTCACCTTCGAGGGCAGGGCCTCTATAATCCTGGATCAGGATAATCTGACTTCAATGGCGCGGCACGATGCGAATTTCAAGTGTAAACGCACTACTTTGACTGTCCTTGGACGCCTTTTCAAGTGCTTACCTAGATGGATAAATTACACGCGGGAAACAATGCGTTTGAACAAAATTTACAGCTTCCAGAATTCATCAATTTCTGCGAATATTTTCTGCAAAATATTATTAACTGTGAGCGAAATATTTATTTCATACGACTACGATTTTGGTTTGGATTGGCCGATTGATTTAGCGCGATGGAAGACGTTTCTTTGTCGAGAGGAAGAAAAAGTGGCCATTCGAATCTTTTCGCTCTGATAGATGTCTCGTCAGATAGCAGTTACTTTGGTTGCTGGTAACTCGATACCTAGATTAGGGTAGCCGAAGAGACGAAGAGACGAAGAGAAAAAGGCGCAGACCCGAACGAGAGAGCGCAGGGGCACACGGCCGTTTGTATTTGCTCAATTTACAGTTGCGTAATTTCATAATGAAGACCCAACGTTCCCTCTTCCTATTTTTTACTCTCTAGTTCCTTTTCGCTTGCGATCGATTTTTGTCCGTGGCTCGAAAATGTTACAATGGGCGACTTGGCCTTTTCAGAATCGGAAAGAGCGGACGGCCCGTCACAAAGCGGCTAGGTGTCGTGTTTCCCGGTTGTTTCGATGAATACGGAATACAAAACAAATCAATAAGGGCAGTTTCTCGCAAACAACCGGTCTCGACAGTAGCAACGAACTTTCTTTCATTCTTTTCTCGAGTGCTCTGCGAATCCCCTTGTCCAAAGAGATGCTCACTTTTCCTCGTTGATGACGAATCTTGAATTTTATTAGTGGATTTCTGGAAAAATGCACAATACTCAACTTACGCAGTCTAATAAATAATTACCAACATAATTTCAGAGGCGTGCGAGGATCGAATTTCCGAGCACAGATGCACCTCCTCCGAAGGACGGTCAAATAAATAGCCCGATGGCAGAATCGTCATCTGTTGCTCCTGCTGGTCCGAAGGACACACGAAATTTTCAGGGAAACAATGGAGACCCTTCGAAGCGAGTCTGGTTCACGGCTCAACATGGTAGAAACCGAAAAGAAGTCACCTAAAGTTTCTACCTCGAATATCTTTGTTGTTTTCAAAGATACATTAAATGTCTTGAGGACAAATTTTTGTTTTTGTCATTTCTGTTAGAGATGTTAAGGTCACATTTTTCTTATAGATGATAGAATGACTTTACATCAAGGCGTTACTGTACAAAATCGACGCCAGGAGCTCCGAACGCGACCGATCCTGGGAACGAAGTTGCTCGCGCATCGGAGAAGGCGGTTCTCAAGTCTTCTCGGACCTCTGAGGAGGCAGTAACGGTTGCATTTGTCATGATTAGCCGTTTTAGTCACGGTGACCCGACGTTATGCATGTCCTAAGACGCGCTATAGCTCGACGAATCCGCCGGACGTCGTTATTAACGCAATCGGCAAAGATTTCCGAGCTGCACGATTCAATATGGCGACACGGGGTATCCTTGCACCACGGTGCAACGAGCTCACTATCTAAGCTAAGTCCACGCGTGTCCTGTTGCTCTTGCTGCGCGCTTATAAGGAAATTTATGCGCGACTCGTAGATCTCGCGATGTATACGTTTCTATCGTATTTCAGCGGATAAACGAGTGTTGAGAAACAGATGCATTTGTTTTGCGAGCCTCGCCACTCGATCGTCTATGCTTCCTCCATAAATCAAGCATCATTCCCGATGGGGTGCCATGTTCATCTAGCTGCGCTTCCATTTTCACGGAAATGCGTGTTGATAAGCATGTTTTCTTGTGGTTTCTATTCTAAGTGAGCAAGAGCACGAATAATAAGATAATAAATTTGAGGAAACTAGAAACAAGACGTACAATGTAAGACTGAGAAGATTCAGAATTTTTTAAACTAACACTAGACAGAAAAGGTTGAAGAGCGGCGCAGCGAAGTCTCTCGAAAGGCAAAAGACTACTAATTTCCGGATCGCTTTGTTCATCACAATGCGTATTTTATTAAGAACGGTGATGATGCGATTCCGCTCGTTCGAAACCCGGTTCGAACAGTTTCGGACGAGCGAATAACAAGATACGACAGGCTGCGCGTGTTATTTTAGGTCTCAGCACAAAGAACTGTGTTAAGCGAACCCACACTAATTGAATCGAGTGTAATGTTTCGCTACAGGCGACGCACTCGTTCAAACAACAAATTTATTCGACAAAAGAGTAGAAGAACGATTACTGCAGCAACCGGCGAATATTTAGTAGAGATTGTGCGAACAGAGGCAGCCATTGCCATAGTGCACTCCTAATACAAATAGCCGAGGATGACGCGTGCAGTGGTAGCACACAAAGCCGAGTATAAAGCTGTCCGAAGGAAGATTCCTTGGAACGAGCTTGTCAGCTCAACGTTGAACAGCTGCGGCGGCTCGATCGCATGAAATCTGTAATTATCGGATCGTTAAGGACTGTACCCTGACAGCGGACGGACAGACAGACGCAGTAATTAATAAATTGTATTTTTACTCGAGCACGCTTACCTTACCTGTCAAAACTTGATCAGTACGAACGTTTCTTCTCGCCTTGTTAATTCACCGCGTAGCCTTATACTGATTAAGCAACTGCGTTTCCCATGTGTTCCCCTTTCGTTATGGTAAATTAATCGCTCATGCTGTACACACGTGACGTAATTACATTTTTAATAGCACGCACGTACGTTTCGACAGAAAACGTATAAATTCGATAAGAAAAATTGCGTTAAAATTCTTGATACTATGATATGTAAATTGCAATGGAAGTGTGGAACAAACGCAGCGAATGCGATAATTTATTCTTATCTAACAATCTAAGCTTCCTGGGAACACAAGCTTTGCTTAATCTATATTTAGCCGTGCAGTCTAGAGGAAATCAATGACTGTAATCGACAATGTGCATGGAAACTTGCGGCGACAAGCAACTTTTAAACATAATCTAGAGCAGCCCATTATTTATATAAAACTTTAATTCTGAGTAGACTTTTCTGGGTTAGATTTGAAGAACAGCGTATCGCCGAAGTTTATCCACCTTGTCGGCGATTTTCTGCACAAATCTTTTCTGTTCATTTAACTTATTAATTTTGAGATGGTCAAGGGTTGAATTAGTTTCTTTCTAAGAGTGTGCGAACAACGTTGCATCGAGGACCACTTGATCAACATAATTGTTGCTAATGCATGATGTCCGGGCCCTATCACAAAAATTGAATTACGATGCGACAAAACCGAATAGAGATTAGGAAAAGTTCAGCGCGCAAGAAGCCGTGCCCTTTCCATCCCTCGAGGGCTTCGGTCCCGTTGTGTAACTCTATAACCCTGCATATCTGCACATTTGTATCGAGCTGTAGGGTTTCAGGCCACGGCCTCTTTTGTTGCTCGATCATGTTGTTTCGTTTCGTTATTGGCCGCAAGGTTCCACAAGCTTCGCCTGTATGTATGTGTGTAGTGTACACATACAGAGAGAAAGAGAGAGAGATTGGGTTCGCCCGCGATTAATACTGGGAGGGTAGTTTTCGACGACATATGTTCCTATATCGTGTTACAAGACGTTTGTCATCATCAGAGCCGCCATTGTTCTTTAAAATCTTAGGGCGCTACCGAATACTGTGGATTCTCGAAAAATGTCGACTAGACCGGCTCCCGTTCCTCGAAACGACTTCTTAAATCACTTCGGCACCCTCCGACGCCATCTTCTTTCCCACAAGTAGCAAATTTAACTTCTTCCAACATCTAACACTGAATATTAACCAATAGAGAGCGGATTTTATGCATTTATAACAAAAATGACTAATTTAAAAGTATTGTTATATTACAATAGTTTCAACCTATTGAACAGATTAAGAAAGAAAATCAATTTCCATTTCACTCCAGTTTGTTGCAATTCAGACAGAAAATTTTGATTTTGCATAAAGATCCGTTGTCTATTAATAAAAGTAATTGCATTTATTTTCCTAGTTATTATTTTTTCCTTAGTTTCGTTATCCACCGTCTGTTAATGGCATTTGCAACAGAGTCGCGTATTCCCCAATTAAAAAATAGTTCGCAACAGTTTATCGTTACCAGCGACGGTTCTTCAAACTTTCGAAAGGACAGAATAGGGGTAAAAATGTCAGGAAAAATTACGTCAGTTAAAAAACTGAAAAACAGATCCTAGGGTTACCTGGCGAGATCCACCGGGTTCGAACCCGGAATCAAATGTCGATCATTAAGTGTAATCAAACGGCTGACTGGCCCCGTAGTTCCGATCTTTTTCTGGGGCACAATACGTAATTCCGATATACGGTTTACCTGACGCAGCTGTTCAATCGAATTATTCGAAATTACGGGCATCTCGCTCCCCGGCGAACCTGAAACGCATTTATGATCGATTTGGCAACCCATTGATGTCGAAGGTCGAACCGTTTTCCGATAATAAATTTCCGAAAGGCCACCCCTTGTACTCGGCTACCTGACCTATTGCTCGGAAACGGATTTTTTCTGGGAAAAATTGTTCAACCCCTTGGACTTGATGCAATTTTCATTCCAAAATCGAGACATTTTTTTCAACCCAGATCATTTTTCTCATACAACAGTTGAGATTTTCACAATTTATAGAATATAAACGATTTAATAATATTAAAACTGTTTTGAATAATGGTATTGCAATTTTTTTACTAGAATTACATAAATTTTTTTTAACACTAGGTTTACGGGACCCGTCAAAATGACGGCTTCTAATATTCTTAATGTGCGATTATTGAGATTGTAAAGATGTTTCCCTGAGGAATTATTTACCAAATTTATTTCTTTTGGAATACATTATTGGAGAAATGGCCAAAAATTTGGATAGACACATTCTTGTTATGTTTATACAATAATGTGAAATAGTTATTTCTAGAGCTCCGTAAACCTAGTGTTAAACTAGAATTTTGTAGCGAACTGTTGTTCAGCCTCTTTACTTTGAAAATGCTATTGATGTTTAAACAACTGGTCTAGAATTACATTAATATAAAGTAGACATTTGTAGGGAACTGGAACACCATAGAAGCCAGAGAATGATGAAGAGCAGCGATCCATCGAGAAAATTCTCAACATCAAAAGTCCTCGGCATCGACTCCCACATTTGTATCGTGCGGGTGGTCGGACAGGTCCCGGACCATTTTGTCAGCGGTTTGTCCTGGATTAATGCTTCTCCGACATGGGAAAGCCGAAAGTGTAGGTTCTTTTAACCCTACGAAAGAAACCGTGGTTTTTTAGTCGGCTCCCTTGTGTGTATATTCGTGCATGTCCGTAGGGCGCTAATGACGATCGATTATCCTGCATACCTCCAACACCCTCTCTATCCTCTTCTCCTCTCTTCGCCTCTCTATTTTCTCGGTTTTTGTTTGCACCGGCATCGGTCGAATCTATTTGCCGCGGACAACGATTAAGTCTTCGACTAAAGATTCTCATACTTCAGCTGATCCAATATGAAACGCACCGACTCCGCTAAACACCGGGACACAGAGCAACCGGGAACCGATTCCGTGATCTTTCATTCGTCTATAGCGTTCGTCACGCGTTTAGGATTTATGCGACACCCTCCAAAGAATTTTTCATTTCGAGAGATTCGTCTGTGTCAGAGTTGTGTTGAATTACAATTGAATCGCTTCACGAACTGTAAGTACAAAGTAAGTCAATTACATTGTATTCAATTATTTCGTAATTGGTCTCTCATTCAATTAAATTACAATGATAATTCGTTTTTGCAATTGAGACGCAAGCACAAAGTACAGTGTAATTATGAATTATATACAAGAAGAATAAGAGGTGGAGTTAAATTATGTAATTCTGCTTCAATTCCTTCTGTAAATCTGGGCTGTCGGAATTTTGTTTACGACAAATTCATGAAAAATATTGTAAAACGAAGTGCAGGGTGGATTATATCCGCCGGCTGCGAGAAAGAATTCAGGAAACGTACCTGGCTGTAGGTATTACTTGATACCTGACGTCTCTAAGAGGATTACGTATTACCCGCGAATTCGAGGAGAAGACAAAATGGTTCATCTTCTCATGCCTAAAACTTAAGGAGATTAAAAGTTAACCATGTCCCGTTCGCCGTCGCCGAGAGAGACTCAAAGTAGATTAGCGGTAAGTTCGATATAACATTACCCCGGCTTTCGCTGATCCTGTTACATCCTGCCCGGAATTAAAAATATTGTCATCCTGCAGGATTATACCCATGGATAATATCTCAGGCCTTGTCAAACATAAATGAAAGTTCCGTCGAATCGTGGCCAGGTCTTGACACCCGTAGTGACAGGCCCGACGTCCTTTTATTCTCTCTCGTTGTCTTCGCTGACCGAGCTGGATCTCTTCAAAATTCTCGAGAAGTCATTCGGAACTGCTATTTTGAAGGATCGAGTTCCAAATTAGATTCTTCTGCTGAAAATTATTTTTACAGAAGCCTGGGAAGGCGAGCAAGGAAAAATTTGTTGTACAAATTCTTAAACGATCAATAGGTAGAAATTGCAAAGACGGATTGTTTATTCTTGAACACTTGCTCTTTTCAGCGGAGCTCCTCACAGATCACGTAGATCCGTGTTCCACAGAATCAGATCGCTGATCCATCAAGCGTCCAGTATCTTTGAACGAAGGGGTTGGCGAAGCTGCGGGATTGGTGTATGCATACTTAGACGAACATAATGGGTTATCCTGCTAGACAAGATTGGTTACACCTCCGTCTTGCGGGTGTCTATTCATTCGTGGAACCCGCCTACGGTGCCACTGCCAAAACAACCTTGACAGCATTGTCCATCGAAATAACTCGTCGATGATCGATGGATCTGCGGCCACTCTGTCGCTATAGTCAGCTGGAAAAGAAATAGCAGCGTTAGTACGACATTGTTTAACGAATTAATGAATTCTAAGAATTTAATTCCTATTTCTACGTGACGAAACGAATGCTCGCCCATCATGTTTACCATCGCCTCGCCTATTTTCATTGTGCTGAAAGAATGGTGGCTAGCGGATGGCTTCCTGTGTTTTAGCGAGGAGCGAAAGCATGGTCGTGGGAGGGAGGTGTTACCTTTTTTAATTCGAGACAGACAGAAAGACAGGCTAGAATTAACTCGTCCCCGTTCTTTACCAGGTAATGATTACGCTTCGATCTAGTGTACCCGGCATTTTGCTGCTTAGAAATTGAATAGAGGTGTACAGGAAACGCGGCCATGCTGACCAGTTCCTTGCATACGTATTAACCGGTAGGCTACATTGAAACCGCCCGAGTCTCATTATCCTGACACGCGTATCCGTTCGAAGCATCACTTTTTGTTTCCCGTGTCACACTTCTGACAACCGAGCCGCTTGTATGTACTGTGAACAGTACTCAACCGGACGAGAAATGCTGCTTAATTAAATGGCCGAAGGAAGGGTCGTTACGGGCACGAGTTGTGCAAACATCTTCCCGTTCGGTCGAGCAATACTTTTAGTCCTGCGGGGAAGATCGAGGACGTTGGTCAGCCATCTTCTTATTTCGTTAACTGCACCTTCAGACCTGTAAGGAGAATTAAGAGCACTGTTCAACAAATTTTTGTCAACCCTTCGTTTCCAGTGAAATTTTCCAATTAATCTCTAGCTGTATTCGGATCCTCCAAGTCGAACGTCGTCTCGATCGATGCGCCCCTTGGGATCGATGCTTCTATTCCAGATCGAACTTATAAATTTCGAATATTGTCGAAACCCAAAAAAGGGAGGAGCAGGAGGTGTGCGCGGAGTTTCGAAGCTGAACGCGTGGCACGGACGAAGATCCATACATCACTCTCGATCATTGCCAAGCTCGGTCCTTTTTGTGATGTCCGCGCCGTTTATACGGAACAATTCGCCACAATGGCGAACTGTGGATCCGGAGGCTGGTCTCCTCTGGATCCTGGACCGCCTATCTTCGCGAAAGCTTGCTCATCCCCGGGGAGATTATGCTACGAACTCGAATATTCTCTTGAGATGTTAGACTCCTTGCTACGCGATCTTATTCCACTTTCAATAACGTTTTCTACGGCTGCCGCAATGCGAATTAATCTGAGAGATGATCTACATGACATAAACGTTTATGTATTCCCTCTGAAGGTTCCTAAGCGGAAAGATGAAACACAGATAGAGCACACACCTCGTTTTCGATTACATTCGCTGCGCGTGCAAACGCATCCCGCCATTGAGTGCTCGTACGGCTAACACATGTCTTTCTCTTCGTCGATACTTGTACCCTCGCATCATAGAACTTGTGCTTTATCTACCCGCAGACAATATTTTACATCTTGGCCTTGCTGTTTGTGAGCCAACATTGGTCGTCAATTTAAATAAAGAATGGTTGGGCAGTAATGAATTCTTTTGTAATCGATTTAATGTAATCATAGTGACTGCGGATTTTATTCTTATGCATTTATTCTAAAAATGAGCAGATGTAAATTAAAACAGTCAAAGGATTACAAGAATTTATGAATGGCCTTGTATTGTTATTAATGATAATTAATAATTAGATTTTATATTAATCGTAATGTTCAATCATTAACCGGATTAGGTTTCGTCCAACTCTGGCAGAGCCTCGCCGTTCTCCCAGCGATCGACACCCCTGTGCCAGCATCCCCTAAAAAATGACGTTCGCTCGAAAGGTAAGGTCAGACCGCGAGCAGAAACAAACGTTAAATGCGGCCAAGGAGCTGGAAGTAATCGAGGCCGAGTTCTCCACGGCTCCTAGCTGTCTCGTAAAGCAAACTGGCACAATGTGAGCAATGTGCCGGATAATGCGACATAGCTTTCCCGGTCCCCGTGTCGTAAAGTGTATCTTTTTCCAAGGTAGCGATCCTGAAAAGTCCCCCGAAGATCCTGAACGTGTCGATTCCGGAGCGCGCCGACAAATACACTTTATGCTTTCCTCGCGCGGCAAAACAAACTGTCCATTGATACAGGGATGCTTTACGAGATCCTGTAACAAATACCAGACAGTTTTTCGTTTTGTTTTCCCTTCGGCCGCGTGTGCGTCTGGCGATACATAATTCCAGCCAGGTAAACACGGCCTCCGAGCACCCTAACTGCTACGAAGACAGTTTGGCAGACGTTCAGGAAAGCGTTCTTTGAAATTGTTCTTTATGGGACTAACCCTGTCCTGGTCTTCCGAGTTTTCTTCAATAAATCGGTTTCATTATTTTAACCCTGCTGCTGTTGTTGAAGTTTTAATTTATTTGAAAGTTTGGAAGAACTGAAAGATGAACAGCATGTTGTAATAGAATTTTGTAACATTTTGATGCTGTAAGTTAAATTAAACAGGGGAGCATGACAGAACAAATGGCATACTAGAATTCAAATTAGTTCGATGAGATACATCGAAGACGTGCGTGACTGTCTGGCAAGAAAGTTACGAAATAATGGCATATTTTCTAATTTATTCTTCAACTAGTTCGAGCAGAGGACTATACTTGTCCGTGGGTCTCGTTTGGAAAACTGTCCACCGGAATGGTCATTATGTATTTATAATAGTGGTCATGGCAAGTTCTTCGCCTCTCACAGGACTCGAGTTCCAAGTTAAAGCGATCGGATCCTCAGATAAGGGGTTGAAAATTGCAGGTATAATGCGAGGCGCACTATAATGCCGGCATAATGGTAACAATAACCGATTAGACCATCAGACCCTGGTTCTCGAATGATACAACGTTGCTCTTTTCACGGTCGCACTTTTATTCTTTTCCCCTCTTCTGCCCGTTTCTTTTCTTTACTTCCTGCCGATATCGAGATTACTATCTATTCTATTATTGCGTAAGTGTACGCTACGCGAATACAGGTACCATAATCTCGTACCTTTGTGAAATCTACCGAGGCCTGCCTCGTGCTTGCGAATACGCAATGATGGAACGGTGAACAGCTGTTGATCTCGTGTCTGCTTCGAATGAATTATTAATTGACGCATTAATAAAACAATACGAGCGTCGTTTAATGAGAGACATTCCGTACGGTGAAGTCAGGACGTTCGGTATAGTCGGCGTGACTTCTGAAACATTTGGCACAGTGTCTTTTTTTCTTTCAAAATAGTAATGCCAGGCTTATCAAACATTTTTGCAGTCCAGTGATTAATATCGTGTAGTCGATGATCAATAGAATGCGGATTTTATGCACTTATGAGAAAAATCGGTGGATGTAATTTAAAACAGTAAAAACATTAAGACAACTTAAGAACGCCTATATGTTATTCTCGATTTATTAAAATTGTTGAAAATAGAAAGAATGTTTTATATGGCTTCTGTGTCTTGCAATTGATGAAGACAATTTTTATTTTCCATAAAGATCCGCAGTCTAATGATCAGTTTATCGGAGGTGAGAGAAAAACAAAAAGAGGCAAAAAAGATTGGATAGAAAATTATGAATCGTAGCGTAAAAGAAGAGGCGTCCCGTGCAGGTGCGATGCGGACTCGCATGGGGCCCCATAAAAGAACGTTACACGCGGAGGCGCGTACAAAAATACATCATTATGACTTATGAGTGGCATTATCGGCCATAAGAGAGCTTTACGAAGAACGAAGCGCGAGAAGAACGAGAAAGCAGAGGAGACCGGATGATATGTGCAGCGTAGAATTGCATATAAGATGCAAGTATAGGGGCGTATGTATCTACGGGTTGCTATAATATATACGTCCTCTCCTCGCAGCATCAAGACGTTGCCCAATGACAATATATTATTACCGCCCTTCTTTTTATTGTCGTGCCGAGCCACATCCCCCTCGCGAACCTTCCCCTTTCCCACTCCTCCTCCTATTCTTCCCTGTCCCCCCTCTATTAGGATCTCTCTTAACCGATCATACTTAATTTTCACTGTCAAACTCGGCAACAATTTCCTGGCACATTTTGCGTACCAGTAATGCAAAAATTGGGGGATGAGTTGCCACAGTAAGTTTCAAAAAATTGTTACCTCTTCTCTTATTTTTTACTGTGAAATTCAGTTTTCCAATTTCCTCTTTTTCTGGATTATTAGGAAAACCAGCAGCAACGTAGAAATTGGGGGACGTTAAATACTGCAGGTATTTTGAAAAAATTGTTACTTCACGAAAACTTCCCAGCCCTTGAATTGCAGTTAGGCCAACGGTAACAGCAGGTACAGAATGATAGTAGTCCCACTGTCGAAGTCGACGACGATTTACGATCATTTGCAGGGAAATCTTGGCCTAGGTCGACTTTTAATAAATACAGGGCATCTGTGGAACGATAGCAGGGGCGATCCCAACAATGGGCGCGTTAGTATATGGAGCGGATCGAGAAAGGGTTTTTCGGCGGGTTCTAGGCACGGGTTTAAGGGTGCCAGAGAAACAGGGCCACGGCCAGGAACTAGCGCCTCGTAAATCATCGGTTAACGCACTGTTTAGGCGGGGCGGTTTCACGGTGGGTACAGTCCATACACGGTTTTCCAACACTAAATAATTCTACTATTTGTAGAGCGGGGTGCGCGTCGTAGGAACCCTACTTTTTCGCTGACCCCCTCCACTGACATCAAATTGATGTCTTCTTTCGGCGAGATAGAAGCTCGCTCGGCTACCAAACTTGCACAGGAGGGACCAATCTATAAAAACAACTGAAAAGTCTGGAATAAAATTTACACCATAAAAAATAGAATGGTCTTAGTCGAAGGGTTAAATTTAAGGTAGGGCTAAATATAATTAAACATTGAAGAAACGAGGGGTTGCATAATTTTCTGGCACTTCGAGTGGAGGAGAAAAATCTGTGTGCAGCTTCCTCGGGGACAGAACGATGTCATTAACACCTCGCCGGTTTCAACATAGCATTCGTCTTGCTTTCCGCTCGCACCTATAATCCAGCGGTCGCGTTTTAAACGACCAGCACGCGGAGGCGACATATTTATGGCTTGTTTTTAAATATTAAATGATGCAAAGGTACCGCCAGGCTCTAGCGGTCCCGTCTGATAGAGATGTTATTAACTCGGAGAGGCTGACCGGGATCGTGAACCGTGCCGAATCCCGAACTTGGATTTATGAAGCGGCCGGGGGAAGAATGTCCGTTGTCTCCTTCCCTTTTCGGCCATTAATTCGTAATTGATGTCTTTATCCGGTGTCCCCATTGGCCGAAGAATACGCATCGTTACCTTGCCCCCGCGAAACACGCGCGAATAGTTCTAGCGGTTTGTCGCGCAATATTTCAGCGTTCTTCGATGCGCTCAGGAGCAATGAGAAGTTGCGGCAAAAATATGCGAATCGGGCGTGGAAAAATTTAGGTTGCAGGGAAAGTTCTGTCCAAAGTAAAGTTAGTTACCATTGAATTTTTATTCTACGTAATCTTTTTTACATTGCGCACGTCAAATCGAACCTGTTTTCTCATACAACAGTTATGCTTTTCACGATTCATAAATTACACGATTTATAAATTAAATTTACGATATGAATAATGGTATGGCAACTTTTACTGGCGCCTCGGAGTCGCCATTCGAGCGCAAAGGGTTGAGGTGTGAAGAGCCGCGATTATTTTCGCGTGAAGCCGCTAAATACAAAGTGCTTAAAAACGTCGACAGGCGGGAGTTAATTAAGGGTGTGCACCCTCGGCCGCGATGCGGAAGGGTGTGACCGGCGGGTAGCTGATCTATTATCGTATTAGATATTTACATATACTCCGGTGGCATCATGCGAGCCGGCTGAGTAACGCGGCAACGTTGCGTTTAAAGATAAGTCGTTATTACCTGGACGATTCAGTTGCGAATGCAGGTGGGTGTTTCCCACAGCCAGAACACCGGGGATCACCGCCTCCATGTTGCACGAAACCGTGGTGCATTCTTGCCAATTGCCGATCAAATAACAGACCGGAAACAGTGTCGTTGATGTACGGTACGCTTCTTCAACTTTAGTTCTTCTTCCATCATCGATCGCGAATAAACAACGACCGGACGCTTTTGTAAATACGGCTCTCACAGCTGTAACAGCCTGTGTCACGAATCCACCGTGAAAACCACCGTGCGCCATATGCGATGAAAAAAGAAATCGGCGTGCTGATTTCTTGCTGGGCGCGTTTCCATAGCTATCGTGCTGCGACGGAAGTTTGTTTGCACTGTTTCGGCGTTGGATTACTGTTATTTTGGTGTTCTTGTCGGCACCCGCCGGTTGCAAATTGCAACTTGCAATCGGTGTTTCGGGTCTGGGCAAGTTGCTGCGGGTTTCGAACGTGCAATTTATTTCTTCGTATTACCAAGCACGCGATGAATAGGTTCTTGGTCGAATAAAATTTCTACTCTACGCACTGGAAATTATAAAATATTTCGGCGTCATTTTTCTGTACGGATACGTATGCGTTCGACAGGAAAGTATGGTACTGTTCAGTATTCGGAAGCACGGTAATGACAAAGTACAAAGTATCTGCTATGCTTTTCTCTTTGTTGTCAAATTGTTATACAATCAATACGTGTACATAAATCCCTTTATGTACGGACACTTTAGTTTCTACAGCTAGCACGCGAAGTTTCCGATCGATCGATACGACAGTGTGAATAAAAAGTTCACGGGCGATGTAAGAATAGGTATAAGAACAATAGCGTTCAAGTAGATGCATAAACGTGTATATATACACAACCGTGTGCGAAGGAATTGATAAATGCTACAACACGATCAAACATTCCGTTCGCCTTATTCAAGAATATTTACGTAACTGTTTAATTAAATTTTGGGAACCTACCCTGGAGGGTTGTGAACAGTTTCCTTTCTCCATCAGTAAAGAAAACGCTTTGGCAAAACCACCCCTTGATCGTTTACGAAATTAGGGTCGCCCTGAAGTGGCAGATAGGATAACGCAAAAAGGAATCAAACAAAAGGATTCTAATCCAGAAGAGGGGCGAAACGGAAGCGTCTTGAGAACAATCGCTCGCCAATTTCCAGCATCCCCGTCTGTTTTCGTAGTTGGGCCCTTATTTCGGAGCTTTTGACTCCGCGGAGGCCATCTGTCCCCACTTGCCCGTCCCCGTGGGTCCTGGAGCTCTGATCTAAAAGACATGTACAGGGTGTCCCGCCTAAATTAAGCGTCAGAAAATGTTTGATTCATGGGGACAAATCTAAAAACAGTCAAGTCATTTTTCTCATTTCATGTAATTTACACTTGAGGCATAAACTGCGCATCTTCAGAACAACGTTGCAATATTCGGGATTCTACACCTATGGATCGGTGAAGATCTGTTAAAAAAATGGACCGCAAAATTGACCTTGATCTTGAAAATCAAGGTCAAAATTTTGTCCTATCGAATCGTGTAGTACTCATCACGAGGAACAAAAGTCTCAAAGGAACCATGGGTCTCAGGTCAACCGTTCTCTTAAAAAACGATATTAAAGTTCCATTTAACTTCTAGAGTAATTTCACTGTTATAATGTGTTCATTTTCGCATGTTTCCGAAGTAAATAGATATCAGGGATACAGGTGCATTACTATTGTATGTAAACGCCGCAGTAATGTTCAGTTTTTTAATGTCTTGTTGATATTCAGATACGATGGTTCGCTATTGTAATATTCGAACCAGGCTTCGTGCTGTCGAGGAAGCATGATGAAGTAAGTAACCGGCGCGCGATCGTCACTACACACAACATGGCGGCGCTAAGCTGTCAAAAACACAGCAAATCGCACAAGTTTAAACACTTATAACTTTTGAACCATTGTTCCTCTAGAATCAAAACGTGGATTTCTCACATCTTCTCGTTCAAATCTACTGGATAATATAGGAAAAAGGCAAAAATTTATAGGAGAAAGTAAAAATTTCTGGTTACGCAAGGAAAAGAGCAGCCTCTCACTATATTGCGATATATTGTGTTTCCCGACCTAAAGAATAATTTCCTCTTGCTTCGTCAATAGCACGAACCATGCTTCGAATATTTCGGTAGCGAATCATCGTATCTAAATATCAACAAGACACTAAAGACAACTAAGGCTGAGCATTACTGCGGCGTTTACATACGATAGTAATGCACCTGTATCCCTGATATCTATTTACTTCGGAAACATGCGAAAATAAACACATTGTAACAGTGAAATTACTCTAGAAGTTAAATGGAACTTTAATATCGTTTTTTAAGAGAACAGTTGACCTGAGACCCATGGTTCCTTTGAGACTTTTGTTCCTCGTGATGAGTGCTACACGATTCGATAGGACAAAATTTTGGCCTTGATTTTCAAGGTCAAGGTCAATTTTGCGGTCCATTTTTTTAACAGATCTTCACCGATCCATAGGTGTAGAATCCCGCTATGGTGATGCCGTGACACATAATTTTTATACACTAATGGAAGTTGCTGCATTCGGGTCGCCGAAGTTTGACGAGACACCCTGTATACATAGATACACGTACGAGGATCGTCGATGTGACACGGCGGAAAACGTGTACCAGCCATCGAAAAGCGTGTATGATTTAATGTTACGCGCCGCGCCCCCCAGTCATCATTGTAGTCGGGGCCAACACTTCGCGAGCAACCCCCCGACTGCCCGCAGGGGCAAGAGGGGGGCCCGTCAGCCTCGAACCGGGGGCGAGGGACATTGTGTTACAGTTACATATTTATCGTGTAACAAATAGACGCTCGGTGTTATGATACCGCGGTGCTATACCACCGACTGGTTCACACTGTACGCTATCAACACGCGAGCCACCGAGGGAGCAGCTGCTGCTGCTTTATTATACTTGTACGTCCGTCCCTCTCGCTCTTCGGTTGCTCTCGGAGAGCGAGACTTTCTCTGTAATTAAATTAGATATTGATTCAGAAATTGTTGCAACCCCTGTTACCGCTCCGAATGCATAAATATTCCACTGCTCGAAAAGAACGTGAAACTAAACAAAATTGTCCTCACAACAACTCTAATCTCTCTTCATGAATAATTTCAACACACAAAGCCGAACACGCTATAAATATGAAAATCACTGCAGTCTACTGTGAATATTTGATTGTGCAGTCACTTTCCACTGCTGAAAAAGAACATAAAACTGAACAGAATTAGCCTCACAACGTATTAATAATATTTCAGAAAGTAGAATACGCTATAAATACAAAAATCTCTGCGGTGTACTGCGAATATTTGATTGTGCAGACACTTTCCACACCCGGATGTACTTCCATATCGATTTCATGATTGCTTCGCGCAGAAGTTTCCGTGTGAAGCTTCTACGCAACACTTCTACATGCACTGTCAACTATAACAGTCCTTCGTTTTAACAACAACGAAAGTATCGTTTCTGCAGAGACTGTTTCTCCAAGGCTTAATTTTAACTATGAACTTACGTGGACCATGAGATATTTGGACAGAGGCTTCTTTGAAACTTTTCAACGAGAGATTTACACTTCGAACCTGGTAACATGAAACGTGTATGGTATTTATTTTTGATAAATCGGATTTCCTGAAGGGTTATAGACACACGTTGCACGGAACGCATAGAAATATAATTCCACGCCTTACTAGCTTCAGCTATTTTCTTTCCTATAATAGATTTGCTTTTTTTACCAGCATTGTGCTTGGAAACCTTGTGAAAGGATCACGCGGAGAATAGGTTTAACCAATGTAATCTCGTTGAATTGACTCAGACTTTCGGGAGATCAGATTTTTGGGAGAAACTCTAGATTTTCTGCCACCTTGCAGATATAATAGAACCTCCGACTTTTTTCTCCGATGCGACCATCGCCAGAAAGTGCTCTCGATTTTCTATTTGAACATTTTTATTACTGATTCCTGCTCCTTCAATTTTTATACCGCAATTTTACCGAGCACGAGGACAATAGGGAATTATTATAGGCACTCGATCCACAGAAGAATACGCAAGTGGTGCTTACGCGTTTCCAGCAAGATTGCGATTCAAGACAGGATTTCGAATTCACAGTTTAATCGGGGGACGTTCTTCCGTGGCGTTGACAAGCGGCGCGTTCAATCGGGCGTAATTTCGTCTCGCGCAGCGGTGAATTCAAATTAATCAATTATCCCCGTGTTAACACCTTGATGGCTCGCCGTGCGTTTTCAAGTCTCGCAGGGCTAGTTACCTGAAACGATTCTTCACGGGCCCTGGCTTCTGCAGTGCCATGATCGTGGGACTTTTCTGGTTCGCAGGTAGCAAATCTCGCGGATCTCTCTTTTCAGCCGAGGAAACGTTTCCCCCGAGGACCGCACGCTCTCTTGGCTGCTCAAGATCGCTCTAATGGAATTACACGCACCCGAGGGGATTACTTGCTGGTATCCCATTAATTGCGCCCTTCCAAAATTATTAACAACATTCTCAACTGCAATTTTGCCATCGCAATTTTGACAGTCGCGTGTAATTTGTAGAATTAGTAGAGGAATTTGCAGGAGAGTTCGAGGAGCATTAACACAGAACTGTTTCGAAGACTTTGCCGAAGAATTTTAAACGCAAGGTTTCAGCGAACGACATTCGCGTCTCTAATGCAAAAGGACGCGAAGCGTTCAAAGCATAATAGCGGCATTTGATAGTGCCGAACCAGGGGCGAATAATATAGCGTAGAGAATACGAAGGGTGGAAATATTATAGAAGAACGCCGCCCTGGATTTCAGTTCTGAGAACCCATCCCTTCGATCGGTTTCTTCGTCATTTACGTTGCCTCAGAATGACAACTGTACAATCACGGATATGACATCTTTACTTTGAAAACACGCTCAGAGGGATCGAGGAGACGGACGTTTAATTTTTGACGGGACACGAATTTTTCATGGGTTCAACGAGGGATGGAAAATTTTTTCTTTCCATTCTTCAAGATGTCTCGTACATTTTAGACATGCTTGGTATACTGAACATTTATTCTTATGTGGTCCTAAAAATTTATAAATCGTTTCTTACCAAAATATTTTGCACACTGAGCACTTGCCTGGTCCACACGGTTCCAAACAAAATGAAAAACTGGTTAGTGGGCGTAAGGATCGGAATTATGATTTGACCGGAAGTCCCACAGAGACTGAAGGAGATCCTTTCGCAGGAAACCGCACTCGTAAATTACAGCTATACACAATTATACACGGCTCGGTGAACAATGGACAACCTGGATTGGCAGTCGAACGAAAGGGGTGAGAAAGAGATGGCAGTAAACGTTAACAACGACGAGCGACGGCGAAAGATACGGCGAGTTTGCCAATTAGACGGATTAAGAGGACCTCCAGACTCCTGCAGTCTCGGCGATACAGGGTTTCATCGTTCTTGCAAACAAGTGTGACGTTCCAAACCGCAAGCAGATTTATTGCCTTCGTTGACAGCGCTTCACTCCCATAACGGTTCCTTTCCCGACAACCTTTAAGGTGAACCATCGATCGCGCCACGCCGATGCAGACGCTGACTGTGCCGGAGTAAACATCATTGTTGAGAACAGGAAATACTGGAGCAAAAGTTCGTTAGTTGTCAATTAATGCACACAATGACAAAACGAAGTATTTTTGTAAGAAAGCAAATTTTACGATCAAGTAAGAGAGATCACCTGAAAAGTTTGTTGTTTGGCTATTTTGCGGAGGGTGTATTCGTCGAGGGAATGTATCCAAACAATGTGGTCGTTGTTGTGTAAAGTTGTTAAGGCTTCTAGGGAGGCGGAGAATGCGGAAATATAGTGGGTATGGAACGAATCAAGGATAATTCGGTTTATTTAGTGGTTCCTGTGGAAAACTTGTCCGGTCACGATGGTTAAAGAGATTTTCCCAGGTGACGGAGAAAGGCGTGGTTTACTGCCGCACGGTCAATGGGGTTTTAACGAGAAAACGGGTAATAAATCCGCTAATGAGTGTTGTACGCGCAGGCGCTAATGTATGCAACCACAATGCTGCTCCGCCCTGATTCTTATTCAATGGACGTCGAGGCGGACGGTATGGTTCACTATGGTCCCTTCACCCTCCGAATAACCACGCCAACTCTTCTCATTAAAGGGATTATCCACGTAAACACCGCAAATAAGGACTGGCAGTTACTCGAACCATGTCGGCGATACGGCTTAACCCTCAGCACTCGGAGGTAAGTATTTTAACACGAAAATTAAATTTTTCTTCGATATGAAATTGGTATAATACCTCATACAATACCTAAATGTTTAGTAATCGATTAGTAGACTGATAGACGGATATTCATACAATTTTCAATTTTTCTAGACAAATTTTAAGGAAGTGGTATCAAATAAAATTCTATTTTCATTAGTAACAGCATTTGCAGATCCAAAATAAATGAAAATCGTATTAAATTCTGTTGAATTTAATGCTCCATAATTTTTATAAGTCATAAATGCACAAATATATTTAAGTATAGATATATTTGATAATGTATTCTCTACTTTCAATTTGCACCCTCGGGCAATTTATAAACAAATGTTTAAAAAAATGAGCTATTCAGACACACGATTAAAATCCGGAGCCTTCGATCGAATGAAATTGGAATTGGAGCGAGGCGTCCGAGAAATACCTGGGGGCAGCGAACAAACGTTCACGTGTGTATGCGTGCGCGGTTCTATCCGAGTTAAGAAGACAATGAAGAGGATGAGGGTGAGCAGGAGAGCAACGGTAACCCAACCCATACCGGATATGGTACCTGTCTGCACCGCCTCCGTCAATTCCGACCGACGAATCAGACGCGTATCTCCCTGGCGAGGTGCACAAATCGGGCGGGACCACTTTCCACCCTTCTCTTCTTTTCTTCCGGTCTCTCTTTCACTCGTTTTCTCTCTCTTTTCCGTTCTCTCTCTCTCTCTCTCTCTCTCTCTGTTTAAACCTCTCTCCCTCTCTTCAAGCTCTCTGGCAATCTCCTCTTCCGACTATAGTCCTGCTCCGCGTCTTTCGCGCCCGCTCCCTCCTCGATCTTGAAAACGCAGCCCGCAGGCGAACTATAGCGCGTTGCTATCGGTTCGCGGGTCTCAGCACTTTGCGAAACACCTCGCAGACCACGTACAGTCTCCCACAAAAGTCCACGTTCGTCCCGGACTGCGGATTTTATGGATTTATCAGAAAAATCAAGTTTTCTTGTGTAATTGTCATCTAATATCTCAATTTTACCCCCGTTAGAATTGTACGAAATAATTCAAAGAATTATTTATCCTCTAATTCGAGGATTTTTTTTACTTAAGATCGCATCAACATCTCGGGTTATTAGCGACCGCGTTACATTACATTACGTTACATTACATTGCGTGTGATTAGAGGTATATTGATATTCTACTCCTTAGGTTTATGCGGGTTACAAAGCGGATGACGTCATTAATTGTATTTTTACTATTTAGCGCTTCCCTAAGATTTCCTGGGATGTTAAATCTGCTACGTTCTAAGGTAGATTTTTCTTTACTAAAAATTCGTAGAATCGCACTGTCGCCACAGCTCACGCAATTAGACGCAATCTGCCTGCCCGGGGACTACAATCTGAAAACCGCATTCAGACATAAGATCGCGGTGATCGTCGTTGAATAAAACACCAGCGTGCATGACATACTGCCATTTCACATTTATAGCAAATCGACACACCGGGGGCAGATGACGGTTAAGAAAGTTAAAAGTGCAGACAATAAATATAGGCTATCATAGATACTATAAAAGTTTTTGTGATCGTGTGCTGTGTTCGTCTACATACACGTCCCGTCCTCTTTGTATAAATGCATCGCGGAGAAAGTCCGTCGTCCGATAACAACTGTGAATCGATACGAAAGTGTATGTATCCACGAACATCTTGACAGTGTTCGCGAGAATACCAGGCGCGAGAAGTATAATAGTAATTGTTGCCAACTATGTCCACGTTTGATGACATCCCACGTGTTTTCAAAATTGTCTGTCTAAATGATTGCTTTCGTCACACTTAACCGACTCGTTAATTCGTTTGACCCAATTTATCAATGGGCTATGCAGCGCCACGGGTGTCTTGTGCATGAATTCGACGCGGTATAGGTGTCGGGAAACGGTTCCAACAGGTTTGTTCCTACTGTTATTTATTTAAGCCTCGTTGCGATGAATTTGCTCGTTTCACTCTCCTTCGGTTCGATTAATTTGTTTTTATCAATGCAGGACTTAAAAATACTTTCTTTCCAATTTCCTGTTTCTCTGATAATAATTTTGTAAACGTGTTAAAGATTCCGTACGTTTTAAGAGTGAAAAATTGCGATAATAACGCTTCCCCGGTGGACGCCGAAGGGAGACGATAATCTCGCGATTATGGCGTGACGAATGGGCTTGTGTGACACGGGAAAACGCGAAGATTTCCGAGGTCGTGGCTGGGGAGAGGAAGAAGAAGGTGGGGTTTGCCGAAGAGGGAGAAATATCAAGCGAATGAAGAGGATAGAAGCGCTCTTATTTGACTCCGGGCCCATTGCGCGAGTTAACAAACCGCCGCGATCAGTTGGGGTCACGCAAGTCGCCACCCCAATTCACCTAATGGGGACAAATATCATAATTGCTGCTGCTTCTTTGCTAAGCATCCAAATAAATTGATGCTTTTCTGCTCGCTCGCTCTTTCTTCCACTTGGACGGCGATCCTGGCTCCTTCGAACCATCGACAAACAAGAATGAATTTTGTTTGTTAATGAAAGACTAGATTACACACAATTTACGACAGTATCTTTCTTGAATCATCGGAGATACTGTTTATTTTATTTATCACGTGCCCGATCTCCAAAAATCGGACTTGTACGTTTTCCAATTTGTCAATCCAATTGATCCCATCCACTTAATCCACTTGAACTTCGTGCAATCAATTCCCAGTCTCTGTATCCGAGCACAGCGTAATCAGAAGCGTTAATCAATTTTCGGAAGCTATCCTAACCGCATTACAAGCCTAATCTCCGAAGGGCATGTAGTCCTGCGTCAGTTTGAACCCGATGTGGGCGACCGCGGCGCAGATATCCACTTGACCCGCGTCTTAACGGTGTATTTATCTACCTAAGGTCTGTGGTGTCAACACGAGTCAACAATGGTCAATAAGCGATCAAGTGACCTCGCGGCCTACGCCAATCGTCACGAGTTTATGGCATTTCTGACATACCCGAGGAAAAAACGATCGAATCCCACCCGGTTCGAAAAACGTTTCACGCTCGACGTTAGTATAATCCGTTTCCGAATGGAATTTTCGGGTAGAACGATGTAGAAATTGATAGGGAAGCGACACGGTCGTGAGAGAGGAGCCTCGGTTGATCTAAGCCGCAGGGTTTTAACCAAACGACTTAACCTCCCGGCATGGTGTCAGCGGTTCACATTAATTCAGTCGAATTAATCGTAAGCGTGGTCGCGACGCGCAACTCTGCTCCGTAGCACGGATTTATTGAATCAACCGGTCGAATGGTTCATTGGTTATGTCACCGACTAATTTCGTGTCTCCGTTCCTCGGTCAGGACACTTTCTCGGTGTCTGTTGCCGTCAAAGTACACGTGCACCTCCTGTGAGAGCGCGGGGTGCAGAAAAATCAAGTCTGCGATTCTTATAGCCAGAGGAAGCGTCCAGTTTCACGTTTCTTTCTGAAATCCCATCCGTAACTTCACTTGTAAAACTAAATCATTCATAACTAGACTGCGGATTTTAATGCATTCATAGAAAAAATGAGAGGGTAAAATTTAAAAATTTTATATATTTTACTTTCTACTTTTTAGTTCTACTTTTTAGTCTTTACACATTTTGTAATCGATTTTAATTACCACTTCAACCAAGATCTGTTGGAAAAGGGAAAATATTGTGTCACGATTAGATAATTTATTATCCCGTCTTTTTGTCTTGCCTTTTCCAGTCGTCTTTTCCGTTGCGTAGCAGTTTCAGTCTTTGTCTTTCGTCCGTCAGTAAGTTTGTTTGTTTATTTTTTGTTTACTTTCATTTTTGATCCCACGAGTATGGCGGCAAATATTGCCATCGGAAGCAAGTGTGTATACAAAATTTCAGCAAGGTTGGACTATGGGAAGTGGTTTAAAATTCGATTACAAGATTTGACGCATACAACAACAACACGGCAAGTTATTATAATATATATATAAGCGTGGTAATAAGATTACAGCTAGATGGAATCGTCTCTTTCGAGCCAAAGCATCCCCGTGGGAATAAATATATTTCCACGGAGTCGGATCGATTAAACATTTATCCTGTCGTTGACAGCGGCTCGGACGCAGTGTCAACGTTTCATTGTTCCATAGTTAGGTATCGATTAACTCGTGGCACACGGGAGAGCACGGTGGTGGTAGTGGGTGGTGGCGATGGTGGTGGTGGTGGGTATCACAAACGATTTCTGACTATGCATCTCTCACGTAAGCACAATATTGGATATCGGCACACTCTCTGTTGTAATGGGCTGTAATTTCCCCATGTTTTGCATAGACGATCAGAGGAGAGAGAGAGGCGACTACACACAGGGAAAAGAGAAGTTTCGTGGTAGGGAGGAAGAAGGTGGGGCAATCCTGAGGAGCACCTTGCAATAGAAGAGTCGCCGATCGCAGCTGCGACAGTCCCACGACCCCATCGCCAATTCATCAATGATTCATCCCGGAGACGAACGACCGATGTCACGATTGTCACGAAACCGTAACATCGGCAGACAGTTTTTCTCAGAGCCAGCTCGGTTGCTGGAGGTAAAGGAACCTTGTCACGGAACCTCTATCATCAAACCACCGGTCATCGAACACACTTCCTGTTACCGATGCTCGTCTCGATCATTCACGAACGCACGCACCACTTTCTCTCGCAAACCACCGACGTTCTACTTCATAAGTTCACCATAAGTAAACTACAGATCAAATTCGTCATCGAAATCGATAGACTTGAAAGACAAAGTTAGATCAGCAAGTCCAAAAAAAGTAAATTTTACAGGAGGCGAAACAAAACGATTTAAAGCGAAACTATTTTGCTTTACACGGAGATTTCAAATTCTGATATTCTGGCGCTACCTAACGACTTATCGCTGAACTATTACCCTCAAACCGTAGAAATTGAATTTTCAGTTTTCATAAAACATGGACTTAGGCAGTTTTCATACGAGGCCGGCGATATTTAACTTGTGATTCAGCCTCGCGCCAGGTTCATTCAGCCGATGATACGTTCGGTAATCTTCGTGGACAGGGAGAATGCGAACGATTAGGCGAAGAGGAATGCTCGTGGTAGGACCAAGAGGACTTGGAGAGGAGAAAAAAGGGTGCTAAGTCGCTCAGGAAGGATTCGCTCGAGGAATGCGTTGGTACGAATCGTTTTGCAGTGGACTTGGACTGGATTTCATCTTCCTTGCAGCATAGAAGAATAAACCTAATATTAACACGATTACAAAGCAATGCATATACATACGTATTTATAGCATTTTAATATACGCAAGTAGTGTTAATTTACAACAAAGAATCGTCGAACACCAGTTCGTCGAGCGAACGGGTTAAATTCGAGCACGCAGATCCAGTTCCCCATTCGGAATTGCATCTGCCGGTGGAACGGGGTGTAACGGAGGGAGGGGACGGTGCAGCACAGGCATATTAGCTGATCATCGGTATTTCGAAAGGAGCTTATCTCCGGTAGCCGTCGCGATCTGCACAACTCTATCTGAACATCTTAATACCGGAATTCTCGGATCCGCATTGAATGGTTCGCCGTGTAAACACGCGTTAGCGGGCGCACCGCGCCGGTTCTCTCTCTACGTCCATGGGGCAGAAGGTTCGTGGGGCTGCGTGTATACGGGGCCTTTCAGGTTTCCCTTGGCTTCCCTCTCCCGAGCGTGACCGTGGCTACCTACACGGCACTCGATGTATCAATGCCATCGATGCGACAATCCAAATATTTGCTAGTAAGATTAGCCACTCGCCGAGGCCCACGTCGTTTCCTGTTACTATTTTTTCCCTCCCCGTGCGTAGACTCTACACGAACGTGTCTTCTCGGCATCTGTTCCCGGACGTGCACCTTCTCACGCAGCTTGTATCCGAGCTACCTTTTTAGTTCCATCGCGGTGGATTTTATTTTTGACAAGACAAGCGAATTTTAAGAATTTCTATTTCAGCTATATTCTTATTACTTATTGTACTAGGTATGCCACTAATTTATTTTTACCACTTAATCTTGTAGGATATTCGGGATGAAAACATTTCAAATTTCAGGTTTCTATGTCTTCCGTGTTTCCAGTGTTTCGAGATATTTTTATCGTTACAGAGGAACTGGCAATTATATTATATAAATAATTATATTATACAAAAATCTCGAGACACTGGAAACACAGAAGACATAGGAAGCTGACATAATATGCACGTTTCTCGAAACCATGTTCTTTAAACGGGCCTGCGGGCTAAGGCCAGATTCCAGCCAGTCATATCGTCGTCGCAGAACGCAGTTCCGGCTCGAAGCCGGTTTCCTCGTCAAACTCTTTTCCGATTAACGAGATAATAGTCACAGTAATCTCAGGGGGCGATCTTATTGCGCGTTAAAGCCGAACACCGGCCAGGTGGTTTCTCGGTGCACCGTCAAAGGATCCTCCTTCTTTCTCTGCGGTAGCACCGAGCCACAGCTGATCCTCGACGTTCAACAGCTAAAACGATTTAACGAACGTGAAAAAACGAACGAGTCAAAAACCCGTGAAACGCGCTCCTTCCACGTTCCAGGATCAAAAGGATTGCTGTGCAACCGCAACAATCCTCCGGGAAAAACTCTTTTCGGCTACCGTGGAAGCTTTTCTGAAAGGTTACGTCGGAACTGTCGCGGGGATAAGGATTAACTGACGTAATTGTCCAGCTTGGGGGAGGAACTGGAATCCTATTTTTACGATTTTCGATCGATCGAGTCGTTCTTCGTTGATCTTCAGGAATAGAGAATAATTTTGAAAGCTTTACAACGTTGTAGATGAACAGGTTAATCGATCACCCAGTATTTTCTCCTCGTTGAAGTCTCCGCTGGATTTCGGTAAATATTTTTTCATCCGCGTTCCTCGTATCCAGGACACATCGAGGGTCATCATTAATACGGATAACGTTTGGTGTTGGATTTCAGGCTGGTCTCCCCGCGATCTATTTTCAAGTAATCCCCGACGCAAACCAACAAACAGTGACAGCTGCTGACGTCGAGCAAAGAACGATTACGTGTATCCGCTTTCGGTTCGACCCTTCATCGACCAACGTTCTGTGGCCAACGTATTCACCAGCTAACTGGGAATTATGTGTATTGTATTATTCGAGACGAGGCAACAACTGACAAACTACCACCGCACTTGATCGAGCCCGACAAACTTCGCGAACGAATTTCGCGAGCTCGGTAATGTTGCGGAAGTAAATGATGTTGCGGTACAATAAAATGTTGTTGTATACCAACGTCATTTCATTCTATGGACTCGCGTGATTCATTCTGAAACACCTCAATAGTTATTCGATACTGAATTCTGTCGAATTTAATACTCCAACATTTTTTGAATAAAATACCAATTAACGGAATACAACGATATTGAGATTCAGCAGGTGCATGCATCCGAGCTTTTGCGATTGGCTGTACACGGTTGTTGGACAGTGTTGGGTAAACTAGCGTTCATTCACGAATGCCGAATAAATTCTACATATGGCAGGCCAGAGCAGTTTGGCTTTCCTTTTATCTCCTAGACTTCTTCATTGTCAGTCTCGAAGGGTTAAGTATACATATATGTATGTGTACGTATTATACGTTGGGCATCCCTCTTGTTCCTCTTGTCCCTCCACACTCGTCTCACCTCAGGAGGGCCAGCTTCCGTTTCCGGATTGGCACGTGAACCACGAGGACCTTGAAGAGGGTATACGTTGGCGTGGTACCACTTAGGCACGTGGTGTCGCATGAAAGACCGTCAGAGATCGAATATGATGCCGTTATGGCTCCTCCACGCTGATAGTTCCCTCCGAGGAACACCAAGGGAGCTCTCTCCCTCTCTCTCTCTCTCTCTCTCTATCTGTCTTACTCTCTCGCTTTTTCTCCCTCTTTTTCTCTCTCGCGCCCTTCGATTTGTTTTATCATCAAGGATCCTGTGTCACTGCGGTACACTATTGTTCTCGGAGACCACACTGCGGATGTTCAAGCGAGTTCAACGTTTCTGGAGACTTAGGGGACACCGCTACCCAGAGCAGACCTAATGTATTAGATGATTGCATAAGTTTGTACTGCAAATTGTACTACACGGCTGAGTGTAAAAAAATTATATTTCTACAATTAGAAAAGAATGGTGACGATATAATTGATTAATAAAGCTCTGTATTCTTTAAAATTTAACCATTGAATTTTATTTCCAAATCGGGTACGAACTCGTGCAATCATCTGATATGATTGGAGAGCGGATTTTACGCATTTATGACAGAAATGAGTAGGTGTAATTTAAAAGAAAAATTATTTTCGATCTGTTAAACATATTAAGAAAGAAAATAAATTTCAACTTCACTCCAGTTTGTTGCAATTCAGGTAGAACATTTTTGCTTTCTATAAAGATTCGCTGTATATTCATAATACATAGGTAAGCAATCCTCTCATTTAATTTCAACGTAGTGCCCATGTTGGTATAAACTATTTTGTTGTATAGATAGGTTTGGTTTTCAGTGACCCGTCACTTAAAATCTTGGCGACACGTGTCGCCAAAGCGAAAGGTGTTTTCACTGTACACGTGCCCAGCGCAAATCCCGCCGTTTCGGACGGTATCTGAACAAATAACGCCCGGACTAATTATGTAAATCCTGTCGTTACGCGAGCGAACGACAATGCCGGCGGAGACCAAGAGTCGGCTGCCTTATCAAAATACTCGAAAAGAAAACGCACTCGGAGCACGTACTCACCACGTGTTCCCTCACTGTCTGTTTGAAAAAATCACAGTGACGAGTGGGTGCTATTGATTTTCAGAACTGTGGACAGAAGATGTCACCGTGCTGGAGATTTTCCAATCTTTCGGTCTTACACATGATGCTAAAGAATCGTTAGTTAGAAAAGGTATAATAGAATTTTTAAAGTCAAATTTAAAGTGAAAATTAATTAAAATATAGTAGTATAGAGATGAATTAAAATGCTGAGCACTCTCGCATACGTCCTAGAATAATTGCGAGCGCTAATGTACACGGTCTGATTCTTTATAGGCTCGGTCGCGCAAATGAAGAAAGAAGGATCTGGGGAATGAAATGGTGTTGAGTCTAGAATCTAGGCGATGGTTGGAACCCATGGGACCCCATGGCGAACAAGGACCGACACCTGGCCAAACGGTGAACACACACGAGACGCCGCGGGATACGAATGGGAGACTGGTCACGTAATGAGCCTCTCGTTCGTCGTAAAATTTCTTCTTTCAACGCTGTGGAATCGGACGATCGATTAAAAGTCTCGGAAAGATAATTAAGAGTCACCATCGAGGTGCAAAGGTGTCCCGTAGTCTCCTCACGCCATCCTGATCGAACGACACGTGCTAAATCCATTCTCCGTGGCTCGAACATTTTATTATTTCGCACAGGTTAATAATTGCTTGTTGAAAAAAAGAGTGTTGTATAACGAGCAACGTATGCAGAAGATTTCTGCACGGCTTCCGGTTCTGTTCGCGCGGATGTAATTATCCAGGAATTATAAACAACCGCCGGATAAACTGGTACATCGGAGTCCTCAATAGCGATACTTCCTGCGGATAATGATTAACAGGGATGAAATGTGACGTAGCGAGGCAAAGGTGGATCAGGCGGTGGATCGCGTGTGCTTGATCCGTGAGATCTTAATTAGAACGCATGACTAGCGGATCCCGATTCGCTCCCGCGGTCGCCGGACATTTTTCTCGGGGACGAAACAGCATCCGGTGTGGATTCCCGCTTGGTGCACCGTGTTCCTCTTGCAGTTGCACACTCTGCAAGTTCCTGCGTGATCCACACCGCAGTTCCTACGGCCGGCAATTAACCCGGGGAACGCAATTATGCCGGGTCCTCCGTGGACGATTAATGGCCGAGCGAATTATCGACACTATTCCCTATCGGTTTCTAGAAATACCACATGATAATCCAACTATCACGCATCGATACTCCCGGCCAAGTAATTAGAAATAAATTAAACGCTTCATTTGCTCGACGAGCTCCACTGATAATATTTTCTTCAGTTTTCTGTTTTGGATCACAGATCAATTTTTTAAAACAGAATTTTGTAAAAATTGATTTTGTTTGTAGACGTAGTCATTCGAGGCTCTCCCACTCCTCCGGTCGTTTTCGAATTTTTTATCCGTTTTCTCGAGCCCGTTCTTCCCGACGGGCGGTCGCGATGATCATCAAGGACCCCATTTCTTATGACGTCATTTATTCTCGATCCTTAGCCCCGCACCAGCGACCAACGCTCGCGTGTAGATCCCCGCTAATTGCAAACAGATTTATTGGCTCCGGGAATCTCATGGAATTTAGTACGGTTCTATGTACGTACTCGACTCAACACAAAAGTCCAGAAAGCGTTTTAGCGAGAATGGTCTCCTCTCGCTATGGGACCATCCTTCCGTATTCTCTTATCGATTCTGTCGAAATTTACGATCCCCAGTGAAATATTTAGGAGAGGTATGTGGGAAAGAAAACACGATTAAAAACTAGATATATATATATAATTTTGATAATTGTCGCTCTTTCTAAATACAAAATTCCTAGTAAATAAAGTGCCGAGAAATACACTGCCGAACGTTTCTGTCAAAATGAATACCTGTTCGTAGCTATCGACACCGGCGATCGATTCGATCGTTGGCCCGAGTAAAATCAGATCGATCACGCGAGCTTGGAACGGCTGTTATGCGTGTAAGGCTGATTCGAGGCTGGCATATTTGAGAAGCGAAGATAACGGTGATTCAAGGAAGTGTTCTAGTTGCAGGACCTAAAATATCAATTTTTCTTCGCGTATATCAAAACTGCAGCACTTGAATAATTTGCTCCGAAAATCTCTACTTGAATCTTCTACGTGAATTGTAACAATCTGGAGTGAAATAGAACTTTGCCGGTTGAAAATAATACATGTAATAGCATTTTTAAATTCTTCTAATGTTTTACTTCTTTAAATCACACCTACTCATTTTCGCCATAAACGCGTAAAGTCCGCTGTCTACTAATTAGATGAAAACTATTGTATTTCACAACTCGAGCGGAAAATAATTTGAAAAAATTGCAAAAACACCTGTCAGTGTTATAATAGGGCCCGAAGTGTCCCGGCAGAAATTCTGCCGTGGAATAGTAGACCGTGTGTAGACCTAACCCCGACTCGGCCGGTTTCAATAAATAACCGGTGAGTCGAAAAGCCCAGCGGGACTTGATCTACGGGCAACACAGGCCCGAGAGGAGGAAGGGGCGAGTGGTAGATCATGAGAAAAGGAAAAAGAGAAAAGGGACGAAGCGGAGCACACACACCAGGGTTTAATGGAGATATCGTGCTCTCGCGGCGGTAACTCGCGCGACGCGTTATGCAAATAGGATTGCCCTTTACACGCCAAGTCGCGTCGTAATTGGCTCTCACAGAAATGGCCTTTCCATCCCGCTACTTCGTTCTGCTCCTCCCGGTTTGCTATTTTCTTCTTTCTTTTTCCAACAGTTTCTCTTACTGTCGACGTTTCCCTTCTCGTCGCTTCCTCTATTATACAAATCGTTTCTACAAAACCGGGTGCAATTAATTGAACAATTTCCACGTCGTAGAATAGGTTGAAACTAGGTGTTGTCGCTGATACCGGCATGCGTTCCACCCGGTTTTAAATTCGATCGGGTAGAGGGGGAGCAGCACGCGAGACGAAGAATGCTAGTGGGGATATTAAATGGAGCTGAAAGACCGCGGAACAGCGTGCGAGAGGGAAAGGACATGAGGTGAAAAGAGACAAAAGGAAAAAAGAAAGAGCAACAAGCATTAACGTCTTTGATGTGCCGCGGGACTCGAAGATGGGTCTTCTCATGCCTCGAAGGCTCATGGGTTGTCACTCAAGCTCTACAAGGATGAGCCATCGAACTGTGCGGTTCCCAAGATTTTATTCGACGCGAGCCTCATCCCGTGTAATCGGAATGATTTTCGTATTAATCGGAGCATTAGAAACGCGCGGATCTTTATGCAAAATAAAAATGTTTTTCATTGACTGTGAGAAGCAGGAATAACATTCATGAATTTATAAAATCTTTCGCTGTTTTACATTTCACACAATCGATTTCTTCATAAATGCATAAAGATCCGCAGTCTAGCCATTACTTCGACGAGTGACTCCGGATCTTCGTGGAAAACGAACATTTTAATCGCCAGCCGCATTCCGGTAATTTGAACGCGTGTGCAGGATGAACGAGGGGCGCAATTAACGCGCTGATAATTGGGTCGTAATAAATTAATTCGCTGACAAAGCCCCGGCGACCAAAACAACGGGGAATAACAGGGTCACGGACCTTCAATGGCATAAAACCGCTCCCGTCGAAAAACTGCGACGATCTCGAGCGAGCCGCTCCGATAGAGAGAAGAAGAGCGAGAGAGAGGCTAACCGAAATAGTCTGAAAGTGCGAGGGAGATGATAGAGGAAAAAGGAAAGAGGCCTAGCCTCCATCTTCTTGAAGAACCTCTCGGAGCTGAAGGCTGAAAGCTGAAAAGACGTCGGGCGCGGCACGGGTCTCCTTCGTCAGGGATATAAGGTTACTTGTGGGAAAGATGCCTACGTCTTATTATGGCTTGTTTTGAGCTCGACCAACTCTTTGGTACTATAATTACGCGGTTATTGATAAGTCGATCAGGTTACCGTCGTGCGAACTTCTCTTCTAGCCTGCACAATGTTCCCGAGGAACTCGGGAGGCTCGACGGGACAATGAGAGAGCCAGGACACGGTGTCCTGCGGCCGAACGATCCTTGGATGCCGCTCTATTTCTCCGCCTTTTTATCCTTTTTCCCCCTTTTTCGAACTTTTTTGTTCGCCGAGGCGAAACTGCAGCTAGGCACTTCCTTCGAGATTGTCCACGCTAATTGAGGTTCGTGAGGGGAACATTAGACGCTCCAGATCCTCTAGGACCTCGCTAGCTTCGCCAGAAACAAACGAACAACCGTGCAAATGAGTTGCGACTAGCACAGGCAAGAAAGAAGTCAGAGGAAAAATCGATCATTCGGGAAACGATCAAGATGGAGAAACGGTATACTAACTGCGGTGTTCCCTGGCCAGAGAAACGGATCGTTCGGGGAACGATCATCAGTCACTCCAGAAGCGATTGTACCCGCCGATAAATTCACAGATTCATTTTCCGTACATGTCGACAAGCAGATCGGAACTCGGCGACACCACCCGCTGTCTACGATCTACGAACACGATCTATAGTATCTACATATGTAAGTAGCGAGATCTCGGACCGGAGAAAGCAAACGTGGCACTTGTCACTCGGTCGAAGTAGATCGGGACACTCGCAGCTGAAATATTTCTGATCGAGATGTATAATTATCATTTTTCCCTCTCTTTACATTTTTAATGGTAGAGCTGCGATAAAAATGAGTTGTCGTCGAGCCAGTGCGGCATAAAAAAAATATATAGCATGCCGTACAATGGAGAACGTGATGAACGGAGTGTGAACAAGATATTTTCACAAGAAAACGGCGTACGTGTCTCTCGAGATGCATTCTACCTCGGTTTCTTTGAGACGGTGCACGTGAATCACTATGAAAAAACCGAGTAGCGGAGGATCGGTGCCTTTGACACCCAACCTTATAGAAGTTTATTCGAGCGAACTCTTGCCTGCCGGGAAATTTTAGCACCCCATTCTGTTTTCATCTCTTTAGGTTTCCTGCACCGCAACTTTTTCTCTCCTCGAGGAGAAATCTTCAGCTTCACACTTTCCTGACCTGCAATGGAAAAACATTTTTAGAAGTACTCTCTGAAAATAGAATTCGATAGAATTTAGTACAATTTTTATTTATTACAGGTCTGCAAAGACTACTACTACCACCGAAAATATGATTTCATTTTATTCCACGGTCTTAAAAAACTCAAATCAAAAATTGCAAATTACATAAACACCCGCAGTCTAGTAATTATAACCGCCTCATCCGCTAATAACGATCGTAACGGGCCAGGATCGTGAGAATGAATGGGATCGAGTCGGTTTGAAAGCCGTGGATAATGTAGCCGTGGGTATCTTGTCAACATATTTTTCTTGCCGATCGTCCTCGACGTAGAGTGATCGCTTGATCACCGAGCTGGGGGTGTCTCGTCGCATAATGTGCACAAGAGGGCGTCCAAGGTGTCCGAAAGGGGGTTGGAAAAGATGAAAGACGCCGACAGAGAGATCCCACGACAGCTCTCGCTTCGCCGTACAATGGATCCTCGTGATTTCGGGATCCTGAGGCCAAATCGCCGGAAACTGCTGTCGGGACACCTGCTGTTCAACTTGTGACTTTATTTGCAAAGTTGCTTTCGGCGACATCGGTGATTCGATCAGTATACTAATCGGTAGACTCCATTCCGGAGGATTAAATCTACTGAATCTTATTAAAATTCTTGAGCGAAAATATTCATTTCTATTTATGCAAATAATTTGATTTTTTTTAGATGATTGAGAAGTTGAATAGACAAGATTTGTAAGAAACGAAACCGTTCCGAGCACGTCGATGTGTTGTCGCTGTGTGATTGTCGATGTGTGCAAGGAGTATACGTATTTTGAATTCAAGTAGGCTTCAATATGCCGACGTATTTATCTGTTTTATCAACAGATGAAGCCACTAGAACCGACTCGCACGGTGAGTCGACAATATACGTACGTTTGTATGAGAGGCGATCGGCCATGGGCCTGTACGATCAAACTGGCAGAGGCACAAAAGTTCCAATGACTTGCCATAACTGTACTTACAATTGTCAGACATGTAGCTACGATTTACTGCCGGCATCGAGTAGATCGTGTCAGTGTCAAGGATCCAGGTCCAGTGTTTCACGTTCGTCTCTACGTACACAGAAGACTGCCTTTCTTTCCTGTCGCTGTTGGAATTCCCGAGGAGTAGTTCCTGGTTTCATCGAGCGAGGAGTGTCAATGACTTGTAATTAGACCAAGGATCTTTATGCATTTACAGGAACATTGAGAAGATGAAAATTGTTGAAAAATTTTAAAAGTTGAACATATCGATGTATGATCTCTCCTCAATTAAAATCATTAAAGGAAGAAATAACATTCAATTTAATTTTTATTTCCTGCAATTAGTGCAGACAATTTTTATTTCGCATGAAGACCCGCAGTCTGCGTTTTAATACAATTATTATACTTTCATTTGACGAGTTTCCAGTTGAATTTCTACAATTTGCAATCGACGTAGAAAGTTTTGATATCGCCTAGCGACGAACGATGCTTATCGAACGGGATGATTCGCCTAAATCAATATTATCGAACAACCGTGACTCCTTGGAAATTGGCGTAATAGGTATTGTGTGGCCGATCCTTTCGGACCCGGGGCCTGCGTAGTCAAAGTGTGCGACTTCTTGTTCGGGGCCCTGAACGAGATATCGTCTCGATACCGAATCAATCTGCTCTGTCAGCGTTAGCGACATCAGGCTAATGGAATTATCAGACGGGACAGACACCCGCATCATTCTTTGTGGGCCGTGAGCACGTGGAGGTTGGCCGATCGGGCTACGAGCCGAGGAGGGGACCACAAGTGAAAACGAGCCTAACAGAAACGAAACGAAACGAAACGAGAGGAATCTTCGAGAGGTGGTTGCATCACGTGTAGATCTTCGAGGAGAGCATTATTCGTTCACGGGCGTTACAATGCTCTCCATTACGGGCGTGACACTCGCTCACGCTCCAATAAAACTGTCAGATAAAACCTGTTCGGGACGCACAATACTCCAGGCTTAATACACATCGCGTCCTCTTGGTATGCATCGCTTGTTTCCTACGGTACCTCGTAAGCGGGCCCGATCGGGACGGTACTCTTTGACTCACTTGTCCAACGAGTCATTCGAAACCGACGTCCAGAAGTATTTGGACACTTGTGACTCGACTCCGGATCCCCGACAGAGTCGACCAATTTCTTTTTCTTCGTGGGAAACCGATCAAGCTAAGAGAAAAATGATTTCGTTCAATTTAATATCCATTATGAAGATATTAGGTCGTCCGGAAAGTCAAAACCAATTTTTGACCATTCAGAAAAATTCTCTTGCGATTTTTCGGGAAACTTGAAGATCCCATGCTCGTAGAACTTCTGTTTTTTATTACGACTTTATTGTCCTGGCAAATCACTTAGCTAATCTCGAAATGATTCAAAATAAAAATGTTCTGCATTGATTGTGGGATTCAGGAATAAAATAAAAATTGATTTCGTTACACGAAAAACTAAATTACTTTCCGAACGACCCAACAAGTCATTTCTGGACTTTCGACAAAAGTGAGATGCACAAATTTTATCTTACACGTTACAACACCTGTGTAACAGGTCGCCGATGCAACAACCCCTTGTCAGTGGAGTTCTAATTGCTCGGTCCGTCGAATAATAATGAAGACGTATGGTTTTCCGGGGCGGCGTGGTGTGCACGGAACGGAAAACAACAAATTTCTCCTCTTTGTCACGCCCGAGGAGCCGAGTCGGAGGGTTTTTGTGCGTGAAGAATGTCCGTGTCCACGACTTGCCGTGAAAGGATAATCCGTCAGCGGGTCTCCTCTCTCTGATCCACGCCGGAGAGAAGCTAAACGCGAGCATATAGGAGAGCGAGAACGCGTTGCTCTCCCTTTCCTCCAGCAAACGTTCTTTTACGCCGCCTCCATTTTAATCCTCCGTGTGATTGCATGCCCGATACCAGCTGAAACGCTCACGTGGAAGGAAGAACGAGCGGCGCGTATGCGAACCTGACAGACCGTAAACCCTTTACCAACCGCGGGGGGTTCTTCCTCTCCCTCTTCTTCTTCTTCTTCTTCTTCTCCTGGACGCCCCCCGATACCCCCTTTCTCTCCCCTTTTCTTCTGTTTCTGTCCTCACTTCTATTATCATTGCTCTCATCCAGCGAGTCTATTGTCTCGACACAAAATTCAGAGTTTCTCCAGGCGAAGATGAGTTGTTTGTCACGTAATGATCCTAAAAGGAAAGATCTGTCAAAACGATGGGACTCCCCGAGGAATTTCTCGACACGTGTGTTTAGTTTTTGTCATCGATACGCCTGATTCCTGATGGATCTTTCGGGTACCTGTCTCTTTTTCTCTTTCTCTGGCACAGATCACGAAAAGATAAAACTTCGGGGAAGGTCCCTATGAACTCCGAAACCGATACCCTGAAAAACGCGATACAGATCGGCTGAAACTAAAAGCATCATCGAGCCACACTGTTCTTGCGATTTGATACGCTTCTTCCATTTATGTAGAATCTCTGTTTAACAAAACCTCCAGATATTAGGCAACTTCATTGCAATTTAAACGCTTCGTCAGCCAGAGTTAATTTTATTTTAGACGGTGCTTGTGAGTGTGTACCGTATGAAAATTATTTTTGGTTTCATTATCAATGAGGTAATTTTAACAGAACAAAGCTAATGTAAACGTATTGTAAGTTAGACACAAAACCATATTGTAACTTGTAACATAATCATATATTGTCTAATTTGTAATGCACATGCTATATAAATCTTGTACGGTTTAAAGCAATAAATAAATAACAATATTAGGCAACTTTCCTGAAGAACCTGGCCGACTGCCTAAAAATTCGCGTCAAAACAGCGTCGTCGTGGTTTCGCAACGGCCGCCAGCCGATAATATGGATCGTTTGTCCGCTGTCGAGGAGCGTGTCACGAACGGGCGAGGCATACTTCGGCGGATGAATTATAAATATGTATCCGGGGGACGGTGTAAGTAATAAGTCGCCAAGATTTTCTGTGTATCTGTCGTAACGCCGGCTTTCGGCTCCGCGAAGCGGACGAAGGAGGCATCAGGGTCCATCAAAGGAGCCGCCTTTGAGACCGGGTCGTATCATCGAACCAGGCCCAAGAGAGTCACGACATCTCCTTCCCCCCGCTGCCTATTAGTAAATCTCGTCGTAACCAGCTAATGATCGTCTTTTGCCTCCTTGACACGCGCGCCATCACCCTCGCCTTCCTTTTTCACCGAACCATTTATCTGTTCGAACCGCCTATGGGCTTTTTTCGCCTCGCTATACTCTCTCGTACGAACGAAACACCGTACCCGATACACTAATCGTCATTTAAAATATTTCACTTTCACGAAAACACAATTAAGCGAACTTATGTGCTTTTCTACAGTCTTAAACTTGTTATAAAATATATGTTTTTTACACGCGGCCTGAATGGATAGTTTAACGTGTACCATCGGTGGTGCACGTTTCATTCGGTGGGATTTTGTGCAGATTTTGTTTTTAATCCCCCAATCAGTCCCCGAAAAATGAAGAACTCGGTCCGACACATCAAAGCCTCTCGCTATTTATTTACCGCCTCTCCAGAAAGTCTTTTCACCGATTTCCCTTTGAATCCGCCAGCAGAATCTCCATTAAATAGCCAGCAGTAGAAAACCCGCTTTTCTGCGCTCGAGAACTCCTCCGAATAGTGTTTTCGAAAATATAGAGAAAAATATTTATGGGATTTGCACGGTACAATAAACTGTGGACAACCATTAGAACCGATTAGATTCCGGTAAAGATATTATCCCGCGGGCATATTTGTATTATGGGATTCCACTCGGAGCCTCTTTCTCTTCTCCATCTCTCTCTTCCCCACTATTGAGCAAAGCCGGTTTCTCTCTTTCGACTCTCCTCTCATTCTAATCTCCCCGGTTCGCGTGGCTGCCCGGTTGGAAGAAGGGTTAACCGGCTGGCTAAATATTTGTCGTAATTACCCCTCGAGAAAGAGGTTTTCCTTCGAATAATCGCATTCGGACGTCCGATGGTTAGCGGACAAGCGGATTTTCCCTTTTCCAGCAAAGCAGATGCTATTATGAGAGCTCGCTTTCTCGTAGAACCGGAAGTATACCGTCTACTGTTCCGCCACCAGCTTGTAAGATGCGGAAATACGTGATCCCCATACTCGACCACTTGGAATAATAACGTTTAATTATGAGTGACCTGGATTAGACAGCTTAGCTTCGTTGGGGACGCCAACTTTTGTCAGTTTGCAAACTGACAGACTACAATGGGACCAGTAAAATAAACAACTGGGCGTGTTTGTTACCTCCGGTATTTTTATTTTATGGCAAAATGTTGGCCCCACAAGGTCTCCCAATAAAATTGCACCGTCTAGTACTGTATTCGAATACTATTCAAATAAAGAAGTGAAGCTGGTTTCTCATCGTAGCTGCAATTCAAACTGCAGTATTAAGTACATTCCTCCTTCACTCGAATGTACGTAATGCTGAGGGCTTAATTTTTTTATTGAAAACGCAAGAGAAGATTCTTTCCATATTTTTAATGCATCGAAGTAACGAAGAATAAAACATTTCCCTATGCAATTCAAAGCAATATAAAGAATGTACAATCATGTGAACAACAATCCTTTGAACGAATGTCTTTTCAAACCCTGAGATTATAAAAGTATGAGAATAACAATTTCGTTTGCCTCGCCAACGAGAATACAATCTCATTGGATTATATAAATTTATTCATTGGCGAAAAGTGCCGCAGTACAACGCACACCCGCAGTAATAGGTACATTTACCAAATTTACAAGGGAATATGCTTGCGATTCGATTCGAATCGATTGGAAGAGAGTCGGACGCTCTCGAGATGGCCAGTGTCGAAGGAGAAGGAGGCAAGTGGAAATTCTCTGAGCGGAATCAGTGTGATCGAAAGATGATCGAGGAGGACAGGTCTAACGGACGGTGGCATCGCAGTCATTGGCTGCAGTCCCATGGCGACGGAGCAAGACTGAAGCAAGGGTTGGCAGCTAAGATGGATCACCGCGCGGCACGGCGTGTCTCGTCAAAGAGGCGATCCCGAGTCAAGTTCGCCAGACAACGAATAACTCTATACATATCCCGGTTATTGTGATTTTATTCTGTTAACGAAACGTGGCCCGAGCGAGCCACTCGTACTCTACGTCTATTCTACTCTGACATCCAGCTATCCACGGCCGGACTCGCGTTAACCAACTTCGTCCACGGTTTTACCGTTAACTGTCGCGTCCACAGCGCACGATCCACGGTGACCACTTTATTTAACAACGCTGACAGCCGAGACCGTACCGCCACTCTTGCTTTTCTTCATCTTCTTGGCTTCGAGCCTGTTGTTCTTGTCTCTTTGTGGCCAATGACGCGACCGCGATCCTTATCTCGTCCCGCGAATGCGAAAGCAGCTATGCTTCAACCATTTTTTCTGCTGCTAAGTGGCTGACTGGAAATTTTCGACAGGTTCCCACAAACATTAAGATCCCAACGATTTCTAATGCTCGTGAAATGTCGAAACTCTCGATACGAATGCAAATGATCGTGAAAAAATATTTCTAATCGAGGCCCGTCGAGAGGCTCTTCGCTTTTTGAAAAGGGAGCGGAGGGTAGTTTCGGAGTCACGACATCGATATGTGTTTCTCGATCGATTCCCCGGCGTCATTGATATCCAATCATCCGTTCATGATCGCCTTATTGTTGGAAAACAGTTGACGCTGATTTTCTCACAGCCGTTACCGCAATCTCGAAAATCCATCCGACCGGAAACGTTTAATGGTTTGCGTTTATAAATTTTTCATGAGACTGTCAACCGTTTCGATCGACCGTGAGGATAAAGGAGAGATCGTTGACGTGTTTCGACGATTTTTTAAACAACACTTTTCTTTAATCAGATTTTTCTACGATCGATAAAGAGACGATTTATTCTGTCTGCATGCAATAGTTACAAAGTAGCTCCCATTTAACACACGGCACATTAAACGACAGCTAATAACGTTACATTACCAATTAAGCGCGACAAATAGCATCGCATTAATTATCGTAGATTGTAGACACTTCTAATGGGCGAACAGATCTCCCTCTTCGAGAGGCGCGCAGACGTGTAAATTAAGTAATAGATACCGATGCTCCGCTGTAACCGGCCATTACATGTCACTGATCCAAAAAATACCGTGTGACATCTTTACTCGACCAATTAAACGCCGCAGTCATTATTGGTACCTAAATTGAATTAAATCAAGCTAATAAACGTCGCTGTGTGTACACTTCTTCTTTGATCCACCGATGTTGCTTTTCCTCACGCCAATTTATGTCCCTTAAACGGGCGCCCTTTTTTCCGTAGAATTTCTTTCGAAAATAAAAAAGATATGTACATCTGTAAATTTTGTACCTTCATGGTCCCTTTTAATGCACAACGAGGCTGCAAATAACTGTACTAACAATCTTCAACAAGATTGTTGAATGCTATTTAATGTATTTTATTCTGTAAACTTATTTTGTAAACGTCAACTAAAAAATTCTTCCACCACCAACTGTCTGATCTAGCTTATAGAAGAATTTAAAAATACTGTTATATTATCTTCAGCCTATTAAACATATTAATAAAGAAAATAAATTTCTATGTCAATTCAATTTGTTGCAATTCAGGCAGAAAATGTTTATTTTACTTTCCACATAGAACTGCTCTCCCGTTCGACATTGATCCCGATTTTTCAAATCACCGGGGCCGATTAGTATGAGAAACGAAAAATGGTCGGCGTTCAGGGTTGAATTGAGAATCTGAGCAGAAGCCGATTCACAGGATCTTTAGCGGCGTTCTCTAGGAAATAGACATTTCAGGGTGATCCATTCGAACGGTCGTGGAATCGATTAGGCAAGGAATAAAGGGACGATTAGGCCAGTACCCAGCTTGACGACAGGGAATCGGTCCTCGAGGGCATTCGAAATCGGTAGCGTAAGTCGTGCCCCGTGGAGAGCAATCAACAGGAATCTAGTGCTGTGCAACAAGTGGCTCCCGCGGTCAAGGATTCCTTTCACCTCGAAGCAAATCGTTCGTCTCGAAATTCTCCCTTCGACGTTTTCGATTCGCCAGTTTCGACCCACTCTACCATTCGAGAACACCTCAGACGCTCCGTTTCCTTCGAACCGTTCGCAAATTGCCCAATCTGCTTCCTTGTCCCTCCTTGTTCAACATTTTCCAAATATTTCAACTGGACAAACACTGGAAAAAATATTTACAAAAATTATTTTATACAAATACCATATACATAATCCAATTTGGAACTGAATGTAGATCCGTGGTGATTTTTCTAGAAGAATCTATCTGCAAAAATCTGCAAAAATATTCAGCATGTGAAACTCATTTTTCGGTGGAAAAAGTATATACAAAAATTATTTTATAGAAATATATATATTCAAATTTGGAACTGGATTTGTGGGGATTTTTCTACATTTCAATGGAGCTCTAAATTTCATTTTCCAATGAAATATGATTTTTAGCTCGATTCACACGTAGACTAATTCGATCGGGCCAAGAATGATTGATGAGAATCAGTAGCAAATTGTAATGTAATACTGACGGTTCTCGTCTGGTGGTTACTCAATCAATTTAGATAAGGGCTCTCGGGGAACGATTAATGACACAAGAAATGACTTTCTTAGCTCGAACCGGGCCGACCTCCCGACGAAAAAGTCAAATGCCACGAGATCTGACCTCGTTGATCCATTCACGTAATGGGAACCAACCTCCATTCACGATTCTCAAGCTGGTTCCAAACATTCTTCGTTTATTCGCCCTGTTAATATCTGGGCAAACCTAGACTGTGATTAATTTACTGCTTCATCCACGATGAACAATCATAGTCTACTAAACTCGATAATATTCGTTCACTTGTGACATTCACTGTTTAGCAGAATAGAATAAAAAGAATAAAAAGTATGTAATTAAATTCATTGTAATTACTCAAGTTTAGTAACGTAATTATCCGTCTGTAAGGAAATGTTCAAAGCGTTGAAGAGCGTCTCGGTGTCTGCGCGACGCGAGCGAAACAAAACTATAACGGGAAACGATATTGAAGAAAGAAGAAACGCCGAAGAAAGAGTTCGTCGAGACGAATAGCCGAAGGCAACGGGACGATTAGTTACGGACGACGTCCAACTTTTCTGTCTTTATCACGAGAACACATTCGTATGCAAATTCACGTTAGACCGGTGTGAGCCGTGCCCTCGCAAACGTGCTCGAAGAAGTGTCACTCCATTGTGAGGAACGATGGAGATTGATCTCGAAGTTGTCGCCGTCTCAAAGTCTGTTGTGATTTTCTACGTCGAATATACTAGGAAACAGATGACTCAATATGGACAGCGATTTTCTAAATTCCACATTATTCGACGAGTTTCCTTTCGTCGTTAAAAGAAGAAACACGATCACTTTCAGTGTTCAATAATTTATTTGTTGAATTTGTGAACTATTTGATCATTTATTTGTTCATCTTGCTTGCATTCCTTGAGAGCACGGTCTAGATAGAGGCGTTTTACGAGGTAGAGCAAGTAAGAAACAGACAAATTAATATATCCGCTTTTTAATCCCAATGTAGAGGTTAATTCTAGCGAAGGGAGACGAGAAAGCAAGATAACGTGGGGGCCACGCGACAGGAAGACGGTCTTCTGTCCGCCGAAAAACGGCCCCCCTTCCCCGACACCCCCGCCCCTCTAGGAGACTTCTCGAGAAGCCATGATAATCACGTAATAGCGTGAGCGATTAATCAATTAAAAACGACAAAAGTCACGACCCCCTCTGAATTCTGTTGGCCGCCATCGTCGTCTCTTTTCCCGCAAACGGCAGAATCATGGTTCCTTCACCGACAAACTGATTACTTCTGCTTCACAAATTTTCTCTGTACGAATTTTGATGAGTGGTTCTATTTTTCGGAAGGAACAAAATAATTTGCATAGAAGTCCGGAGTCCGCCGATCATAATCGATCATCCAGGCAGGATACCTACTCGAAAAGTTCCATTACGAATGCTCGCTTTCGATTCCCCGGCTAGTAAAAAGACCGGGACAGAAAAAGGTGGAAGGAGATTCTTCATGGACGTTGAAGCATGCGTGAGCAAAACATTATAATCTAAGGTCACAAGAGCAGCGACGTCGGGGGGTGCAGGAGGATTTATTTTATGGCATGTAATCCCCCGTGTCGAGGTGCGAAAGGCCTGTAACTCTTTTGATGGCACCATGGGGTGTCCGCGCTTCCAAAGCAACCGCTAATTCCTCCCGTGAATGCTCAGTCCTCTACCTTTAAGCCCCGTTCATTGTGCCAGGCGACCCGCCAATTGGATTCCTCCGTTTCTTACCGAGAAACACATGTTCGTAGAAAAATTCATTACCGATTGTATTGAAGTCTTGAATTAATTCTTTATCGCTGATTCACTGAACGTACGACGACTCCCGTTAATGAACGGACACTTAAAAAGACGATAACTTAGAACAATTGGTTTGCTGCAGAACGTGAACAAAATTTTTCATGAAAATTGCAAGTTGTAAAATGCATCTTTTAGTATGTAGTTCTCTACAATTCTGACTAATTGCAATTTTCGAAAAAAAATTTCTTTTCGTATCATGTAGTAAACTAATTGCTCTAACTTGTCCAAAAAGTTCAAAGGCCGAATATTAAAAAAGGTTATCGTCTTTTTAAGAGTGTCAAAATATTAGTGGGAGTCGCTGTAGATTTTTCTACATTTGCGTGAAGATTTGCAGAAATTCCACGTCCGCCAATGGCAGTGCTGACGAAGGAGGAGAGTATGGTCGAGCGGAAACGCAGCACGCGCGGCGCGGCGCGGCGTCGCGAGTAGAAAGCAGGGGCGAGCCGCTGGCAAAGGGAAACGTTAACGAATTTGACAAGAACGAAGGCCATACAAATTTCCTCGGCGTGCCGTTGATCGGCCGTTTAAGCACGGAGACGCATTTTACGGTGGCCCAGCAGGCTTTGTTTGTACGCAGAAATTGCTGGAGGGGCGCCCACTCGCGAGCCACTGCCGCAGGAAATACAGATATGTATAGTCTGCTGTATGTAAGCAAGCAATGCTTGTTCTCGTACGAAGAGGACGCACGCGACGACGTCACTGGTAGCGGTAACACGCACACAATTATACGAAGTCGTTGTCATCGACGGTTGTCGTTGTTGTTGTCGGTGCATAACCACGCGATATGCACGGCCCGACGTTTGTCCACGTGCGCCCGCGCGTCTCATGAGAATGAGGGACCGGCACAAGTGGCTTGTTTAATGCGTTCGAATACTGTGCCCGAGACGCGCGACACTGCCACCACTTGCCCTAACTTCTCCCTTCTTTATTTCCCTTCTTATTCCCCATTTTTTCCAATTTTTCATACGTCAATGTCGGAACTCGCGAATTCACATAACCGTCTACGGTCTCAATGCAGTCTGTCACGAAAGTCTAATTGATGAATCAACGATGCGATTACTCACGGCGCTTAATCGACATGATTTTCTCGTCGTTGGATTCTGTATTCGAGACGAATCTGTTTTGTCGATCTTCGTTGAACATTCTCGTTCACAAGTTCATTCGAATAGCGAATTATTGGTTGTTTAACGAATGAAGAAAAATAGTGGCAAGAGGGGAAGTAATTTGAAGTCGTTACGGTTTGTGATCCTCGAGAGTGGCCACCACGTGCGGGGGTGTGTCGCTCCGTTCACGATCAGCCACAGAACTAATGCGAAAAGTAATCTGCCCGGAGGAAACTTAAAGTCACCCTTCCTTCACGCGGGTACCGTGTCTAATCGATCACGACACAGTCGATCTTTCACCCTCTCCTCTAACTCGAATCGAAATTTAACTTCGTCATTCGTTGCGATAAACAATAGCCAAGCTCGTTTACTACAATGAATGAATTTGTGGGAATACCTTCTATAGAAAACGAATCGCGATAGTATCGATCGTGTTCCCCGCTTATTAGTTGTTCATTTGGCGAGAGGAACAACAGGCTCGCCTAATCACGCGTAATTGTCGTCGAACAAGAACGTGGCCAGTTCCTTTTGAACAATTCCGGTGAAGAGTCGCGTAAGTCCTGAAAATAATAGGGGTCTTTTTGTTCCACAGCTGTGCTCCACTTGTATGTATAATACGCGCCACTTATACGAAATCGAGCATCGAGGAGAGGGTTAAACCCGATAAATCTCTTTTTCGTTCTCTCGCCCTGTACCATGCTCCGTCTTTTTCTCTTTCGTTTTCATTTCTCCGGTCTTTGTTCCCGCGTACGACGTCCTGTTTGTTTTAAAGGGTCACAAAAGCTGTTCAAATGGGCAACCGGTTAACACATTCACATATTTATATATATACATTATACCGCGGACACGTTTTTCGTGATCGTGCCGCTCACCCCTTTTTACACGGAACACGACCCTATAGCGAATCGCCCGTCCCTCCTGTCAATTTGGCACAGTTTTGCCGAAATAAGTTATACTCGTCACAAAGATTTTAACAAAATCCCATTTATCAAATCGAAGAAATCAGAAATCAAGTTTGATTCGTTTGTAATCGATATTTAAGCATTAAAATAAATGTAGCCATATAAAAAATATGGATTTTATTTTCTCTTCTACGACATTTTTCGAGACAAAAACGTTTTAATCTCTGCAACTGGCTAAAGAATACATTTTCCACTAGCGGGAAAGAATTCGAAATAAAATTTTGCAATATAATCCGTGCAAGAAATTCAGGGTAAAAAGATTCAGCTGTGATTCAACAGCCGAAGCATTCCGTCGCCATGAATCCTTCCGCTTCCAAGCACGGGCGATAGTCATAGCATCATTCATTGAGAACTTCGAGCCGGTGATTCTCGGAAACGCGGAATCCATGAATGAAGCTGGCACACATACTACATACGCAGCCGCGATAAGAATAATTGTTGGACGTTGTCTAGGGGGCAGCTGGTAGTGGTCGCAAGTCAAGGAGTTTGACCCGTGGGCGCAGCCGTCAATGAGGCAAGGGACTAACCAAGACCCAGGATACGAGGTCGTCTACTTGACCCCACAGCGCGCGCCGGATGCCACCGTTTTTCTCTCCAGAATTGACCGATTCAATTGGAACCGGCCACGCGTTCGTTCGCGAAAATTTACCAATTCTGCTTTCGGTATCCTTCAAACGTCGACAAGCCTCGGAATCATAGTCTAGCGTGAGTCACCAGCGCCCCGGTAGATAAAACAGTCCACGACGCATCGGAGCGAAAGAGGTCCTGACCCCTAGCTTTCCCAGGGTGACTTTAATTCGATCCATTGTTCGCTGTCCTTCCTCCCTTCGGCGGTTTGTGTTTCTGGAAAACACGGACCTCCACTGAATTGGCCTAATGTGGCGTTAACAATGTTGTCCGCGAGCTTCTGATCCTGTTTACTGGACGGAAGCTGTTTACTCCCTAACTTCAGTGTTTGACTGCGGGGAATGTTACATGAAAACGTCTGACGTTTCACCGGGTACCAGGTGAGACACTTATGCGAATCCAGGATAAAAATCGCGAGGCGTTGACGAGTCGGGGGTGGTTCAAGAGAAAGCGTGTGTCGGAGGAGGGGTCGCGTTGAATAGATAAGGCTCATGTTCTTGGTCCCCTCGCCTCTTATCGCGGTTTGCGCGGAACTTGATCTCATCCTTCGAGATCTATGGGTGTGTGCGAATATACTGGTACATGCGTACACATACAAACAGAGAGCATTTCGCCTTGCTTTGCGGCTTTGCACGAGAGAGGAGAGGACCTCTGGAGAGAGAGAGAAAGAGCGCGGAGCAAGCACGAAACGAGTGGAGCCGACTGAATGACTGAGTGACACTCGGCTGACGTCCCTTCCGGTGTGTCTCGTGTTACGCCGAGCCTGTTAAGCATTTATACATTGAAGTAACGGCATTGGGCGCGTGCCACCCACTGCATTCTCTCTCCGGCGACCATTTTTCCCGACTCCCCCTTTTACCTTGACCCATCCCCGAACCAGGCGTGGCGAACTTCACCCTTAACCCCTTGCCCTACGATTTATTTTACAGTTTCAGTGATTAGAACATTTTTGTAGATCATAACTTCCTGAGACATGGAGAAAACTTATATCTATTGTATGCCTATGTATATGTTCTCCAATAGCTGTACATTAACCCCTTCCCCTACAATATCGTGTTTTCCTTTTTTAGAGAAGTACACGAACTACAGAAAAGTTCTGATCACTGAAACCGTAAAATAAATCGTAGGACAAGGGGTTGACAAAACCAAAATAGAATTTTATTTCGGTTACAGGAAATTATTGACATACATTTTTATTAGGATCTGTTCAGAATCTTCATCACGAGTCGATCAGTCAGACACGATATTGTAAGGCAAGGGACTAACACGTCCGGGATTATTGCTGCTATCAAACGCTACTGATTTCCTGGAATTTCCGGCGCACTGACCCAATTTTCAGTATGCTTCCAGTATATTTATTGTAACTAATAACATTTTTTAAGAGAAGTTTCGTAGTCGCTGCTCCGTGAAGCTTGAAACTGAAAGCCCATACAGTGATCGCGTTTCCTTTCGCGTTCCACACGTTGTCGGAAGTGTTTCAATTCAAGCATTCAAACGAGGAAACCTTAAAAAGAGCCGCCAAGCGGGAGAGGTTAATTACTTGGCGCAATAGGTCAACGCGGACCTGTTTGCGCAGCGTTAGGCTTCCGTTCTATCTCGTTTTATTTGATCCTTCAAGGATCCACTAATATTTGATTTCGAGGGAATAAGCAGAACCCGTTAAAACTATGATCGAATCTTTCAAATTAGAATAACAATAAATTCAAAGAACAAATATCCTCGGGCAAATTAGTCCATTATACAGAAGCCCAGTCGTACTTAATTCTTATTGAAAAGACAGCGGAATCCACGGGCAGTAAAACGGTTTAAGATTACAGGTCTTCCTGTGACCCGCAATGCGTTTCTCTTAACGAGAGAACGCTGAATCTGTAGTAGAACATTTAAGTGCACCAAACGAGACAATAAAAAAAAATTTTCTCGCCAATGAAAGCCGAGACTCGTTCCCTCAGGGTACAACTTCCTGCTTAAACCTCTGACTCGTTCGTGCTCAAGCCCTGGAATAGACCACAGGCAACGAAGAAAGGAGAAGGTGAATTAAAGTGCAATCAGGGCTGGTGTGTGCCTTTGTATTCTCACTTTCTCCCTTTTTGTCTCCCGCGCCTCTAACGACCCACCATTTAGGCCAGCAGCCCGTTCAGTACTACTTAAATCTCATAATATTTAACTGCTTCGCCACCGTCTTCATCAGGATTCTTTTTCCTCCTCTTCCTTCCTTTCTCTCGATTCACCATTAATATTATGGAACTCGTCTGTATCCCATGAATTGCAAACGCGTCCACCGTCGTGTGAGAAAACAGGTTCGATTTTATGCGGCCAATGTAAAAAAGATTACATCAAATAAAAATGATTTAGGCTTAAGAGATGTCTTAATAAAATTAAAAAGTAGAGACTTCACCCTCCAAAATAAACCCGGATAGAATATCCTAAGATCTTTTTACACAAAGTTACAAGAGTTCAAAGATCAACAACCTCTGGGTTCCGATTTTGCGGAGTACTCTATTTTCAAGCGCTCATAAAAGTCGCAAAGAAAAAACACAAACGTGAGAGGGTTCGGCGTACCTGATTCCACGGTTTCTCCGCAGTAGTTCATATTCCACCCCACCGCACCCCCACTTTGTCGTCGAACAAACCCCGCAATTCTTCGTCGTTCAGCTAGAAGAAGCTTTCTACGGGAATTCTCAAGAAACAATTGCCGACCTAAACGAAGCTAATTGAAGCCATTCAAGATCATGGCGAGCGTGTCGGTGTCGGCTGGTGCGAGGCGGAGGAGACGAACAGTACAGGACGAGAACGCGAGAGATGAAGAGTGTGTATAAGCAACCCTGTAAACTCGGTTTCGCCGGGTTTCGTTGGTGTGTAAACTAAACGAGCGGACTGCTCGTTTCCACCGTCTAATAAAGCCGAATGAAGCGCCTACGAACATCTTCCTCGTGTGTCTTCTCGTGTCTTTGTCGTTAGGCCTTTGCGACACGACACATTTCCGGCCGTATCGTTTATCCCTTCCTCGGCGTCTCCTTTTAAAAACACCGTCTCTTCTCCTCTCTTCTCTTTTCTCTCTTTCGGTCTTCTCTTCTCTTTTATCCCCTCCTCCATCCCCCGCAACCCGGTTTTCCGTCTATCGCGTTCATCACGCGCATCGTTTGCTCTTTTCTGCGTTTCAATGGATACGTCGTCGCTCCGCGTCGCTCCACCAATGAGCATTATGCTAATTCACCGTTTCATGCTGCTGGACACTGTGCAATTGCTCGACGGTGTAATTAAGTTACGAGCTTTCTGGAATTAGCTCGTCAAGGTAGTACATTCATGTTTCTTCTAATTTCTTGTATGTGCTCCTGCAAATTTATACAATGTTTATGACCGTCCGAAAATGTGATTCACCGAAACATGATTCATGCCCTATAGGAAAAGTGGGCGACGGGATTGGATTAATCACGTTATGCAAAACAGTTAGAAGGTTCCCATGGCGCGGGCCAGCCACGACAGAAGACCCGTATCTTCGTGTGACACAAAAGTATTAAACGAATGAATGAATGAATGGTACGGTCATCGAATGGTAGGATGAATGAGCGGCTACTATGTGTGGCGTTGTAAGGAAGATAGTCTGAAAAGAATGAACGGAGGGAATGAGGAAAGATGAGCAAATTGGTGGAGCGACGCGGTTAATGCTGGCGGCGGCCATTCACGAGGAAAAAATCGATAGTGTTTTAATTGTTCTCTTCCTAAAGAGAAATTCCTTTCGATCCATCCACGTTTTCCAAGAAGTAAATTGTAGCGATTGAACGGTGCAAAGAACAGTACAATTGTTACCTTATTTGTTGCAAAGTGGCAGGAGAGAATCGTGGAGGAACCTTGTTTTTTTCCATCCATCCACCGGTTCAAGGAAATAAATTGTAGCGATTGAACGGTGCAAAGAAAAATGCAATTGTTATCTTATTTGTTGCAAAGTGGCAGGAGAGAATCGTGAACGAATTAGAGACGCTAGTTTCTTTCGATCCATAGATCAGTTCGAAGAAGTAAATTGTAGATATTAAACGGTGCAAAGTACAATGCAATTATTATCTTATTTGTTGCAATGTGGACGACCTCGAGCCACTTGCTTTCGCATTTTCGGAGTGCGCGATTTCGAAAGGATCGAGCAGAACGGCAAGATTTTGATCGGAGAAGGTAATCCCCGTCGATTGAGATGAAGAAACGTTCGCCGAGACGTAGCTGGACGAAAAGTGGGCGTCGCATCGAGTAAAGGCGACGCGACTGAAAGCCCGCAAACTGGTTCACTCCAGACGAATAATCGCGAGCTCGTAATTGCTACCAACTATGCGGAGGTGGCGAGAAATATGGCACTGTTGGCGGTCGAGCGTCTTCTCTCTCTCTCCCTATCTCTCTATCTCTCTCTTTCTCTCTGCCTCTCTGGAGTAACCCTTCTTCCCCGCTTAAATAAATTAACCGAGTCATCCAGAATGACAGCACGTATATACCGCTACTTACATACTATAGGTACGCGGGGCCTTACGTCATGTGTGCGTGGACGACAGCAACAGCGTACTTTGCTGCTTTGCTACTCGTGCTATCCTTGAATCTTCCACGAAATTGGCCGCAATCAAAGTGCCACGTCAACATACCCTACGCGCCATTACCGATGCCTACTATCATACTATTTCAAATTCGAAATACCGAGGAACTGATCCCATTCGACGGCGCTCGCTAAACTTCGCGAATGAAACATCCTCCTCGTTGCAACAGGTTCCTAAACATCACACGTACGTTTATTAAACAATTGTATATTTTACAAAATAATAATCCACTATCACTATTAATGTACATACCACAATCCCGAATCAACGAAAGAAATTATTGTTCACGATACTCTCGACGAAGTAATTGAAGCGATCAACAGCTTCGAATCCGTGTCTGGCAAAGGTGCGAACAGCGAGCGAAATGTCGGAACGTACTCGGGATAAACCGCAAATCAACCACCATGATGCTGAAGCGGGGTCCCCCATAGGCCAGAAATTCGCCTGGTAGCCACCTCTCCTTCTCCATGGGCACATCTACCCCTGCGGTAAGAGGAAACCCTCTGCTCTGCGAAACCAGACTATTCCTTTCTCTCCATAAACGTCCGCGGCTGAGCAGGGGAAGAAATGAAAGAGGGGGCAGATGAAGCTGCATGCAACCGGGCCTGCAACGTTTGTGGCGTGGTATGGAGGTGGTCGTAGCTATGGTCGAGATCGTCGTTCTTCGAGCAATCCTGCTTCCGTACCCCAAAATTCTCAATCCACCATTGAACCTTTCTGGACCGGTTGGATTGAAATGGAAAATATTTTCTAAGATTATTTCCGAACTGGTGCCACAATTTTTAAAGGAATTACTTATGAATAATGTCTTGATGTAAAATTCTCAGTCCAGGTTGAATCGAAATGGAAAATATTTTCCAAGATTATTCCCGAACTAATGCTACAATTTTTAAAGGAATTGCTTATGAATGTCTTTATGTAAAATTCTCAGTCCAAGTTGAATCGAAATGGAAAATATTTTCCAAGATTATTCCCGAACTAGTGCCCCAATTTTTAATGGAATTACTTATGAATAATGTCTTCATGTAAAATTCTCAGTCCAGGTTTAATTTGAAATGGAAAATATAGTATTTTTACAGGAATTACTTATGAATGTCTTGATGTCGGACACGATTCGACACGGTTTGCGAAGGGTTGACGTTGGATCTCGAAGAGAGGACAATGGTCGCGATACAAGAACACGACGATTTTGAAGCGTAACCGTTATAGATAACCCGGCAATCATGCGGCATTAGTGAAATGGTATTACAAGGGCTCTGAAAGACATCACGGCAACCCTAGTCAGCGACTCTGCGAATAACGCTGACGACATCGACAATAATGTAATAGCGCAAAGTGATTCAGCGAGTTACCGACTACTTACTAAAATGCTAGGAACACTTACGATCTTTACACGTTCCGCAGACCCCGATATATTGAAAAAAGATCATGCTAACTTCCACAGACAACTTCATGTACTCGCCACTATCAAATTTGTAGAAAATAATTTGTCGAAAGCTGTTCTTAATATTCAACCCAGTATTCGCAGTTCAATTTTCCCTGAAAGAAAATCAAACTTGAAGAAGATTCGTGAATAAACCCCTGTAGTGATGTAACAATTTTTTATCTTCACTATTTCTCATGAAGATGATTTTGTACGAGTTTGATGAGGGGATCACCGTGGACCACGTTCGATAGATTTGTCAGGCGACTAATTTAATGAGAAAGGCGAGCGACGAATTCAATTTTCTCGGCATAACTAGAGAAGAATATCTATCACGCACGGAGAAGTTACACGCACATAGCACCACTTGCCACTTGGAGCAATTGACCACGCAAGTGTTTACTGTCCCCTTCGACTACGTGATGCTATGCAATATTCGTTTAGTTTTGCTTTATGTATCGCTGTCATCTATTATCGGTACAATGATAACGCGCAGTAGCCTGCGGGCCTGACGTATTCTTACGGTTAAGAAACACGGTCAGTCGACGCACTCGGAACACTGGTGATGCTCAAGTGTGTCACAGTGTCAAAAAGAAATCGTTGAAAAAATTACGTCAATTGAAACGATGTGAATAAGATCAGACAATTAGATTAGACAATTTTTTTATATCCTGCAATTTAATTAAAAAAACAGCAAAGTGTTAGACGTACGTTTGATATGCCAGTAAATGTACACAATAAATGTGCAAAGAATTGTTTAAAAATGCTGTACACGTACTACCACGTAAAAGACAGATATACAGTGTTTCGAAACATGATTTTGATCACGTTATAGGGAGTGTACTGTAATATTTAGTTCAGAGCAGCGCGTGTAAGAGGTGTAGTGGCAATTCCGTGTGATTGAAGCGCAGCGTCGATGTTGGTTAAAGATATAAGAATGCAAAACGCGTCTGTCAGTGGAGAGGCTGCGCGGGTCACAATCTCATCTACCGATCCTAATCGGTAGTGTTCTCTCTGTCTCTCTGCAGTGTGCTTCTCTCGGCCCTTCAAACGCTTAAATCCCCCGTTGGACGTACGCGAGCGCACGCCATTATCTTATTTACGCCTCATTGTCTCAATGCATCATACCAATATCGAGCGGCCGCCTCGTACCGAGGCAACAACACATACTTTTGTATTCGGGCCCACGTGAAAACTAGCTTAGCTCCTTCGGGCGGTGCACCAACTGTGCAAACATTTACTCCCTCGATCTAACCGAGCACCAGAAAATCAGAAAAAATGCAACACAACATCCAATCCACACCTCATACGATTTACCAAATCTCTAGATTCTTCTTAACATTAAAGATGGAGTTAACTACCGTGCAACATTAATGTCGCCTAAAACAACCATCTAACCAATCTTCAGAAAACACTGCAACACGAGATTCACGTTAAGAGATTACGTAGGGTTAAAGAAGAATGTGGTCGAAGAGAGACGTCTGGATCGAGGACGGTTTTATTCGACGAGCAGAGTGTAGGTGCTGGAAAAAGGTTGTGTGAAACCAAAGGACGAGGATGCTTGTGAAGGCCGCCGAAAGATGGTTTATGGTTATATTGGAGCAGTAAAGCAATTTCCTATTTCGAAGGGCTCGACCTCGCTTGCTTCGGTCCACCATTATCCGTTGACTCTGCCGAGAGAAACTTTTATTCTCGGCCGTGTTTTGACAGCCGGCGGGTTCTGCCTGTTACTTTTACGATCGCCGTCGACAAGACTTCGCGCTACGTGTTTTACGAAATTTATTATGTTGTCACCGACAGAGTTCGAAGCTCTGGCCACTAAAGATGAGAAACAATACGCATCATTGTCGAGAAAAAAGATCAGACGTCCAACTAACCACACGAGATCAAGAAAATTGGAGCAATTCTCTGTAGAAAACCGACCAGACGTTCCTCGATCGATCTCCTTGAATAAAGAAACTCAAAGTAGAAAAATTGGGGACAGCGAGAATATCTCAGTTTTGCGAACAAAAAGACTGTCGAGACAGCCTTCGATCGATCTTCTTGAATAAAGGATAGACGAAAATTGTTCGTGTTCAGGAGACTGTGGGCGATGACAATTTGGAGCAGTGGCTCGATTGACACTTCGTTGATTTTTATGCAAAAAGAAGTCGTAGGAAAGAAATAAAGAACATTCACTGAAACGTGCTTACTTCAACTTTTCAAACAGGAAATCCATCCAGCAACCCTGTGATCGATCTTCGTAAATCGAGAAAAGAAACTTGAGGAAGTCGTGTAGAGAAATATCGAGATCAACGACTGCGTACTTCAATCTTTTTACGCAAAAACTGTCTACATCTTCTTCGATCGATCATCTGGAGCCCGGAAAAGAAACTTCAAGCAGAAAGATCGGAAGGATCAAGGGGATCGTTGAAATATTTTAATCAAGAAATGAACTCTGCACTCGGAGCTATTTTATCTCGAAAATGACACATTTCTTCCGACCTAGAATTTTATGGATATTAAGATCCCAAATATTTGATAATGTTAAAGGGTTTTTAAGGGGACAATTTTAAAGGGTTAGTAAAGGACCGATTGAAACCTAACTTTTAGAGATCTTTTCAGAAGACTACGAAGAATGTTTTATCAAGGATTGTGAGGGATGCGAAGAGAACGGTGTTGAATAAGAGAGTACAGAAAAATTTTCTATGAAAGGTCTGAACATTTATTAGACGTTCATACACTTACGCATATTCACGTTCTCCATATGTACATATACATAGGTATATACATATACAAAATCCATGCGTATACGAGTAACAATCTTTCTCGAATGTAAAGAATTGCATAAAGTAGCCGACGATACCCGACCGCGAAAAAAAATGAGCCTCGCGATATACTCGTATCGCACGTTACACAAGTACACACCAGGCATCGTCATTATAATCGTAATAGTTTGCGGTCTTCGATCGGCGACCAGAGAGATCATCTAGATGGACAAAATATTTACAACGATATATATATATTGCTCTACCATGATCGCATAAATCACACATCGTTCCACAGTACGCATTTCTCGGTATTGAGATGTTTTCAACGTCTATCAACTCTTAAAACATATTATTTACAAAGACGATCCCACAGGAAGATGGGTTACAAAACGATGCTCAATCCTCGATTCTCTATGTTCAATTGTTAATTCAACTTACAATTAATCCACGCGATCTATGGTGCTACCGAGATGTAATGACTAGCACGAATTCTCAAGCGCTCTCACAATTATTGTCAATGTCCAATAACGTGGGATTCGCAAAGAACTTCAGGTGTCGCTCACCTGGCCCTTGTGCCGTCGGTCTTCCACGTTACGAGACACTGACAAAGCAACAAAGTTCGTCTAACACTGACAAATACAAGTCTGTATAACACTGCCGAAGTGAACAGTCCTCACTCATCTTCAACTGTACCAGCAGCTTCCTCAAGCTGAGTCTTCAACAAATCAGGACCACATCAAATCAGTGTCTCCCAGTGAGCACAGTAATAGGCTTCAGGAGAAGCTGAGGAGTGGAGTGTTGCATGGACCTGGGCTGCTGAGAGGAGTTGCATATCGTGATGGGTGGCGAGTGCGGAGACATGCGTTCTGGGCTGCTTCCAGGGGATGAAGTGGTGGGCATCTGTCCGAGGAGGGTGGGTTGATGATATCTGAGGTGTTGGTTGTGCGCGAAGATGACCCCTGTGGCGTGATGTTGCTGATGAGCTGCGAGGGACCTGAGTGTTGCGTAGAAGTCGTAGGAGTGGCTGGAGACAGGAATGCCGGTGGCGTATCCGGCGATGGGTGGTTGTAGAAGCCTGTCCATGGGGTAGTGTGCATGGGCAGAGGGTGCTGCGGTTGCTGGGAGCGGTTGCGGCTTGCAGGGGAGGCTGTTGCTGGATGGGCTGGGTCCAGCGCCGGATATCAAACCAGGAGTATAGCCTGTGGGGATGGTGTATGCTCCAGTGGACGACGAATACCCTGCAGCAGCCCTCTGCAGATACGACATCGTATAGGCCGACGGTTGCCACGACGACGCGGAGATCGACGGTGGGTAACCTCCGAACACGAGGCTCCTCTTCAGGGTAGCAATCCTGGTTCTGTGATTCGACGTAGTCCTCCTGCGCAACTTGCCAGTGGTTCCTCCGATGAAGACATCCTCGGAGCTGGGGTCCAGCATCCAGTAGTTGCCCTTGCCGGGGTCGTCGTAGTGGCGAGGCACCTTGACGAAGCACTTGTTCAGCGAGAGATTGTGTCGGATCGAATTCTGCCAGCCTTGCTTGTTGTTCTCGTAATAAGGGAAGTGACGCATGATGTACTCGTAGATGCCGTTCAGTGTGAGACGTTTCTCAGGGCTCTGACGAATCGCCATCATGATCAACGCGTTGTAGCTGTACGGCGGCTTCTCGCTCTTCTTCTTGCCGTCGTTCTCACGGTCCTTGGAGTCCTTAGAGTCCTTGGATTCTGTAGATGTGTTGACTGAAGCTGCTGCGGTTGTGGAGCAGTCCAATGGAGGAGTATCTGTGCCACCGTCTCCGGTGACGTCGAGATCGCTAGAGTCTGAGCTGTCGTCTGCGTGGCTCACAGCCGGTGAAGCTGATCCACTTTCAGCTGGTTCCGGAGTGCACGCGTAAGCTTCTGGGAGGATGCTGCGGATGCTGAAGCTGCTGTTCAGAGGAGTCGCCGGCGGCGAAGATGCTGCGACTGTCCGCTGCTCACCGGAACCTTCCATGTTCACCATGCTTTTCGAGTCACTTCAGTTTATGGACCTTGCAAAATGCTTACCAGGCGCGTGACGAACGAAGAGCACTGATCGATAATTATTCACAGAGGTTTGTTCACGGGAATAACACCAGCACTATGTTCACGAGAAAAACTGCTACAAGTCCTCACGTAAAAATGGTTTGCGTGTCTCACGAGCTGCGACAGATGTTACTCCGACGAAGACGAGACGCGTAGGTGCCGTCATCGGCGTTGCGCGCCGTATTTATAGGTACGCTAAGGTCACGCCCTCCGAGCTACCGGTGAGCTAAAGTGGGAGAACACTGGCCAATAGCAAGGCAGATTGCGCGCTCACCACTGGCTGGGAGAGCGACCCCCACCATAATGTTTTGCGGCCAATGTTTGACAGCAAACAGTGCAAACAACGCGTGGTTAAGGCGAGGGCAGGGATTTCGAAGGTGGCCGATCGAGAATTCTGCGGTAGTGGGGAGCGCAGCCGCAACTAACCCCCGAGAAACTGCAAGCCCGCGTATACAAACAAATCCAAACGTGATTGCTGCATTTCTACGCCTCTTACGGAACTCCCTGTCTCTCTCTCTCTTTCTCTCGTTCTCTTTCGAACTCGAGAGACCGCTTTCTCTCCCTTAGATCGCGGAGACGCTCTCGCTCCGCGGGGACCGATTTGCTCGCTCACATGCGTACGAAAGGGGATAAATGCCCTTTGTTGATGCTCCCGCTCACGCTACCTCCTGCCCTAACCGCTCTTGTTTGCTCGAACTTGATCGAACCGTAAAGATCCAGCGATCTCGAATTGTTCTAGGGCGCGCCTTATTTCGGCCTTCAGCTTTGCACCCTTTCCACCGGACATTCTACATTCACTTCTATCAAGGTGCTGCCATCTATTCAGCAGCTACAGTATTTTGAGCGAAGACACTGAGCTAGTTCAAAATCATTTTCTACGTTTTCTAGTTTTAAATTCTTCTAATTTTATTACTGCTTTAAATTACACCTACTCACTTTTGTCATAAATGCATAAAATCCGCTGTCCAGTGATCAGTAGACTGCGGATCTTTATGTTCTGCTTTGATTGTGGGAAGCAGGAATAAAATAAAAATTGATTTCATCCCTTAAGGACTCTGTTAAATTTCTCAAATTTTTCCAATCCTTTACTGTTTTATATTTCACCCAGCCAATTTCTTCATAAATGTTTAGTGTCTAATCAATCTAGTGATCGGAAATAGGGCTGAGGGTTGAAATAGCTTTAGTATCAGTCTCACAAAACTTGCGTCAGACAATTAACAATGCAAGGCTGGCGAGCGGTATTCTCGCAGGTTCGCAGTTCCAGGAAACAGCTGTAAGTAACCTTAATAATGACTTCCCCACAATTAACGTAAATAACGGACTTCGGAAGGATAATTGGCAACGGTAAGGGTAACGAGTACTGACGGTGGTTTATGGTACGGGCGGTGGAGGTGAGGGGTAATCCCGGCTGGGTAAATCGGATAAACTTTGCCCATGACCATTGTTTCCCGCTATTGTGTCCTAACAGGATTAATACGTCAACACTGAAACGACGTTCGACGTTTCCGCCACCTGCACAATGGCCCTTACACCCTTCCCCAACCAGGATTCTATTATTATCCGCCATTTAGACGACCTTCTTGTACGCTCGCCGCTTCAAGAAACTAAGGAACGGTTCCCGTAATTCCCAAATTACCTCTCTTTATTGTATCGGACATCGAAATCCTATTATGGGCTATGCGACGACGAGAACTCGAAGGTAGTTTTGCTAACCCTTCATATCCTAAACCGGCTCAGTTTACAGAACCCATTATTATAAGATTTTCAAAAGAACTTTATGATATGGGCTATATGTCGGCACAGGCAGAAATATAATTTAGTTTGGAGAATTCTCGTTCCCAATGAAAGCGTCTTTCGCTTACCGTTAACTTTTAGTTGCCCGCATAAAGTACTTACAATCTCGAAACATTAAATTTAATGTTTCAAGCGTGAACAAAGGAGCCGTCTACGCTAGCAAATATCTATTTTGCATTGAAGTAGTTATTTCAAGGTTGATAAATACCGAACGTAGTATGCTACATAAATCAAACTTGGTTTAAAGCATTAAGTAATAACAATAAATGCCGAACGCTTCCGAATTTTATAAGAATTCTTGAGGATGATCTCTTCGAAATTTTAATGACTTTGTCGGATCTTTTCTCTCCCAGAAAAAGCAGAAACACCTTGTGTGTTCTGGTGCTGGATCCCGGTGGTTCTCCCATCGATAGATGAGATCTAGAAAACACTATTTCCCCAAAAGAGGAGACGTCGCTACCTTCTTTCGCCGGAGGATTAACGAGCTCCGACCTGAAAGCGTGCGTGCTACCACGTCCGTAAAATGGCGTACACATACACATCAAACGCGCCGACCATTATAGCTGAACGTATCTCTGGGCATTTGACTCGCAGGTGGCTATTATCTCATCCAGACGATTCAATTGAGCCACGCAAGCGATTGTCTGCGACTACATTGATGCTTTAAACGCGATGTTAATTTAAGGTGCCTCGCCACGATCTAACGACGAAACAATAATCACGAGTTGCGCTGCCATTGATGCAGTTCGCTGTTTAAACGATTTCTCAAATTTTTACAATTTGGATATTTTTGAAACTGTTGAAATTGTGAAGAAAATGATTGAATCAATTCCTTGATGGATTCTTGTGGTATCCGAGGCCGCGGATAGCGGTGCAAGCGTCATAGAAGTGCATCCCTGCGGAAAGGGGAGGCGTCGGCTGACAATAGCGGCGACTTTCATCGATCAGCTTGCATTTCCCCGCAATATAGCGCAGAGAGACGAACAGACAGGATAGGATAGACACGTGTAGGAATCGTCGATTCGTCGAGGTGTAAGTCTGTGACTCGCGAGAGACATCGAGGTCCAGGGCCCCGCTTTGTTGAGCAAATAGACTCGTTTGTTGGTCCACTCCTGGTACCTGCGTGCCCCCCGGCCAAAGGCGGCTGCGTGACAAGAGGATGAAATAATGGGAACGCTCCGGAAAACCGATTCCCTAACCCCGTGAAAAAGGGACCCCGGGCCCAGGGGCCTCCGGAACACGCGGCTGGAAGTCGCCGTATCCCCCTGGTGCACCCGCGACAAGAATGCACTATGCACCCACCACGGCGCACTCTGCCAATAATGACGCAATGAGTGCTCGGACTACCCTGATTCGACACGGAAGTTCCGGTTACCGCTCGCCCATATCCATCCAGAATCGCATTCTTTACGGGAAGTCTTTTAAACAATTCCTGAGATTGGACTCTGTGATCTACTTGAAGATTGTTCGGAGTTTTTGGAATTTCTTTCAGCAGTTCTTTCAGTAATTTGTTGTTCTTAGATTTTTTAAAAATTTTTATGCACCCATGCATAAAATGTACCATTTGTCGACGAAACGTGAAGACGGACTTGACTGTTGTGATCAACTATTGAGGAGTTTCGTGGAAATAGAAGGCTCGAATTTTCGGACGGCCAGAAAAAGTCGGGCCCCATTTTCGAAACTGTGACGAATGCGAATTTCTTCTATGATAATGAAGTAATGAACGTTCTGGGACTACGATTTGATACGCTTGCCCGACCTGTGCCGAACTTCCAGTCTAGCGATGGTTCTGAACGAACTGCGCATATAGTCGTCCGCTAAAACAAATAAATAAATTCGAGTAGAAATAAATATTGATTATAAGGGACTTCCCCGAAACCAATTTACTTTCCCGACCCTTTCAAACATAAGAAGACAATAATTTAACTTGCAGGTACTCAACCTTCAGCCCATTGAGCACCTTAATCCCCATTTGGGATATTTTTCAATTGTTCGGTAGTGGAAGCACAAATAAAAATTCATTTCTTCCCCTCATAATCTTAATAACTTTCTTAAACAAAGAAAACTGAGAATGTGGAAGGAATATTAGAATATTGGGAGGGTTCAGCGTGTTGTTAACACTAACCGTACCACGACCGGTTTACAATTTTTTATTTTCTTATTATTTTCAATTATTCAATAAATTTCTTTATTCAATCACGTATTATTATAAAAATTGTGAACAGTCTAAATAAGTTCAGTCTTGCAATTTTTATGAAACAATGTATGTATATCCGAAATATTTTGTAGCCGGTACGGTTAGTGTTAATTGCTTGTTCGTTTCACGAGCTGCTTAAAGCCGTTCCTAGAGAGACCACGGAAAGTACAAGTGCACCGCGAAGGTGGGCGCAAGCAAGGATGCAACTAAATCTATGGTTCGCCACGGGGTGACGACGTCTTCACGATGGGGGGCCCAGCAGCCCGTATAAAGATGTCCCACCGGCGACCCGAAAAACGTACTTTACCTCTCTTCCGATGCCTCCTTTTGGAAATCCTCGACACGGCGCGGCGGCTGTCCCTTTTTCACGACTGTCACGTGCCTCCTTCTGCGGCGCGTTCTTTCGCAGGCACACTCCCTTCGTCTCAGGGATCCGATCTTGCACGATGCTCTGCTTTCGCAACCATCTTTTGCAATCACTCAAATTCTCACATCCTGACCCGTCAACCTTCCAACTGGACGTTGAAGTTTAGTCTGTGGGCCACACTAGACGCTTAGCCTTGATGAACTCTATTGACAGACAAAGCACTTAAAACGAATCTCGTTGAGGCTATAAAACGATTGATTCTAATGCAGCCAACCGGCTTCACTAAAGAAAGCCAATATTTGCACGCACAAAAGATGGATCATAGAATGTCGTCCGACTAAGTGATTCAATTCGCTCAACGTCCGGCAACATCGTATTTGTCCGTGTTCACTTGCCATTCTTGCGTCCCTTTGATTTCAACAATTCATCGCGTCTCATACATCTCATCAGTTTCTGCTTCTACGTAACGCGTGCACTTCCGTCCATCACATGTTTCAATCATAAATTACTTTTTTACCCTTGTCAGGCCTTCTTGTCAATGACACATTTTCCAAAGATTTTTCCAAAAATTCGAAATATTTTTCCAGCAGTCAGGGCAATAAGGTACGAGAAAGGCGGGTGCCGTTTGTGGCCGGAGCCATTACCCGGAAACAGGTAAACTCGAAAAAATATCTCGAGTCGCAAAGAATGGTCTGCGAGAGAGCGTCGACGAGCCTATAAATATTTTTCCCGAGGAATAACATCGTAAATTTTCGTTCCGAAGTTCTCGCTTCTTTATAACGGTCCTGTTGCTACGTTGCTGGCCGCACCGAAAACCACAGAACAGACTCTGTATCCGCCAAATATGTGAAAGATGAACGCAATAGAGCCAGTTTCCCGGAGCTGGATAGAACAGCATTGCTTAAGAAATTAAAAATTTTATTTAAAAGTAATTACCAGTTCATTCCTTTTGTGATGTATGAAAATTGTGTGTGGATATGTATATTTATTGTAGCCATTTTTAATCAATTTTTAAAATGAAAGTATGGGTATATGTGTATTTATATGAATTTAATCTAAATAAATAAATGATTAATTTTCGAATTGCAATCTCAGTTTAGCGACAACATTCAGCAAAAAGAGAAGTATCCGTCAGGAACGCAAAGATCACAGAAAAATTGAGTCGCTACTGTGAAAATATTCTCGTGAATAGCCTCCTTCGATTTCCCTCGGTCACTTTGATAGTGAAAGAAGATTGACAAACGTCAACGTGCTGACTTCGACGGGTTTTTTTGACTCTAACCAGCTTATCCCGGGCCACAGTGAATACGTTACAGATTCGTTCTGAACGAAAGGGTTTCGTTTGCACAGGGGGTTCCCATGACCCTAAGCGATTCCTAGAGTCTCGATGAAAACGAGACCGAATATAAAAGTTCTCTAATTCTGTCAAAAGTGTACGCCGCCCCATGTTTAGGAGACAAGCCGAAGTAACCAGACAACAGACCACCCCCGTGCCATTCACGAAATTCCTCGTGGTCGCCACCCTCGACTCGTATTATTTTTATAAACCACTTGGACCGCGGCCTCCGCTTCGCTGAACTTAAACCCGATTAGACCTAGAACCGACTACGCTAATCCCAGGTCCAGCGAATGCATTCAAAGTCGACGGATCGCCAAGGCCAGAGAACACCGGAACGAAATGGATCAGACTTGATCTTACAGTATTTACTTTGCGAAGAAAAACTTGCAAAAATTGCCAGACAATTTCCCGAAATTTTTCTTATGAAAAATCTCCCATATACAAACATTCGATGTCGCTGATTGCAAAGGTTCTGCAAGGTATCCGTTACAGATGTCAGCTGAAAATAAATTTTTTCATCCAGAGATCCAGGACGGACGCCAGATGATCGGTTTATTTTCGACAGGTGAGTCTTAACTTTTTAAATTCGGCAAATCGCATTAAGCGCACACCTCAGTTTCGCGGAGCTCCGAGTCTGCTTGACTTTTTCGAGAAACTCTTTTTTCGAGCTCCGAACCCGTTCGTCGGAGGGATCATCTCCGTGTGAAGGTTTGTCCTCGGAACGGTCGAAGATTAGCTGGTTTTATCTCATTTCCGTCTTTTATTCTTGAGACGTGACCGACTCTCGCAGCGTTTTCGCCGCTGGCTTAAGCTCGAAGATCCTGCTCGCCGTTTCCCGGGGTAGATGATCCGTTTGACTTGTTCACCGGAGGATCGGGAAATCGTGGAAACAGTATTTCACGCGGCTATCGAGACCATAAGCTGCACGGAACCAAGTTTATCTGGTGACTTCCGACAGCTTATCCGCTTGACTCTTCTACAAACTGATCGGATGGATCGTGGTTCCTCGATCTGACCAAATTCATGAGACCCCAATATTTTTGTTGGTTTCTCGTTTCTGAAACAATCTGATTTCGATAATTGTACAATACAAAGTAATTCAATCACATTGTATTGTATTGCAATTGATTGTAATATATTCTATTGCTTCATTCAATTAAATTGCAATGTAATTTGTAATTCTGGTCTCTCGTCCAATTAAATTACAATGTAATTCGTTTTTAAAATTGAAATACAATTATAAAGTGTAATTACTATAATTATTAGTATACAGTTTTATTAGTAATATTAGTAATTATTAGTATACAGTGTAATTATGAATTATGTATAAGAAGAATAACGGGTGGAAAAAAAGAAAAAGATTAGTACAAGTGATGAACATGGTACTAATCGTAAATTCATATTGTGTTCCGGAAAAGAAATATAAATTGTAGAAAGACATAAATGAAAGATATTTTTCACCTTAGCGAGTAATGTACACATTGAGTAATTTACATTATATTGTATGTATTTCGATTACACTCATGATTCGCGTAATTACCAATTAAATTAAGTGAAACTCAAATACTGTGTACATAAAATACAATGTAATTAAATTAGCACAACTCTGTTCGCAGGAAAGTGAAACAACAGCGCTCCCCAGGGAAATAAAGTATAGGGTGGAAAATGTATACGACACTATAGAAATATTGCGACTGACTCGGAGTTTCTGCGCTTAGGATGCGAATACGAATCCGGATCACGATGCCTCGCGCTATAAGGTTTCGCCTTTCTCTTCTTCGAGGCGTCGATAATTGGCATTCGGTTACATCGATAAAAGTATACTGTGGCACATTTTTCGGGATTTATGGCTATGTACATCGCTGCATTTCTAACTGGTGTCAATATTTATAGCATGCCATTAATCCTCGCACGGATCAGCTTCGGTCTCGACATCGGACACTTTTACTCAATACTTATAGTATGCAAGCTCGCTACTGAATTCCCGAGGAAGTGTAGGATGAATCGCACAACTTTCCTTCGATTAATTGGAGAACACGATTAGATTCAGAACATCAAGAATAATCCGAACAATCATGTTCCACTAATTAACACGAACAATCGAAGTTCTACTGTACTTTTCATCATTTTATGACTGAAGTCTCCGGTGCGGTTTAGTCGCAGTATAATAATAAAACAATTCCGCTGAAGACAGGAGTTTTAATGCCAGAACTCATAAACCGTTTTAGTGTTTCTTCAACGAAATGCCAGTCTAATCCTATTAGAGTGAAATCTTATTGTATAACACGATTTTCTGTTCCATCTAATAATGTCGGGGTTTCTTGCCGGCTTGTTGCCGGCGCTAGGATAATTTTGACCTACTCGCTCAAAATAGTCGACCGGTTTATTGGAACCGAGGTAATATAAACACTGACAGGTACACTCCTCCCCTAAAACGTCGCAGTGCAGTAGGACCTCGATTAACCGGCTTGATCGGGAGACAAACAGCCCAGATAAATTAAGGCCCGATGGATAATCGAGATCCGAGAAAATAACTAAAATGTACATTATTATATTCCAAAATAAATATTTTATTTTCGAAAATTTATTTCCCTTCATAATACAATCATATTTAAACGCATATTTGTATATAATCGGGATCCGGTTAATCTAGGTCCTACTGTAATTACCATTTTCCATAATTCCTTACACAACAAAAACTTTTCGAGTCTACTCTTCGACAGCGTATCCCATATCTATGCCGGGTCTGTAAGTTGGTCTAAGATTGGTACTGGTTTTTTGTTGCCGTTGGAAATCTTCAGGCTGTGTCGTAATTCGATATCGCTTGTACAAACGGTGGACGATGTCTCGGAAGATACAGTTCTGTTTTTCTCCATATCCCGAGCACAATGGATCTTTGTCTGTAATCCGATCATTTCCTTACACACAGATCCGGTACAGTAGGACGCTACAGCAAGAAGAAAGCCCTCGGTAACTGTATATGTGCGTAATCTCAGATTTAAGATCATTATGTTAACAGTACCTGCACGGTTTAAGACGCTTCCACGTTTATACGCTGCCATTAGCTGTAAAGCATTTAGGGTTTCACTAAATTCTAGGCAGTTAAATGTCTGAATTTTTCATCACGCGCATTGCAATTTGCTAAACAAAGACAAACCGCTACTTTGGTGAACCAGGTATACTGGAGTCAGGTCGTTAAAGGGTTAATTTAAGGGCGAAACTAACTTCATAATACAGAGTGAGCCTGACGATAGTGCATGTTTACGAAGTCTTCCATTTATTCCGAAGCCCATTGTAAATTCAGTTAGCACTTGACCGACCCTCATATAAAATTTTCGAACGAGGTGCAATACGGTAATTAAAGTGTAAACCTGCGAGGCCCAGGTAGATAAAGGTCTGATTACAATGATTGCCATTGTTCGATTTCACAGCGTGGCAGTTATTAAGGGGCGGATGCGCGGTATAGGAACGTGAATAACTAAGATAGACGTGAATACGGGGATAATTTGTTCAATAGGAAACTTTCGACACCATTCTTACCTTTTCCACGTACCGGACAAACCCGCCGCAATGGCCTACGGAAATGCGAACGCAGCAGTCTTTTTTCATTTATTGAGCCAAGTTAAATTTTGGCCGAAACGGTACAAAGTTTCTATTGAACCCAATACAATAGCCGGGATCGGTCTCAATGGAAAACAGAACTGCAGTTACTCCCATTAACATTCGGACGCTTTAAGAACAATGATAACTAGACTGCGGATATTTATGCAAAATGAAAATTGTCTGTTATTTCTTCCCTTAACACTAGGTTTACGGAGCTCTAGAAATAACTATTTCACATTATTGTATAAACATAATAAGAATGTGTCTATCCAAATTTTTGGCCATTTCTCCAATAATGTATTCCAAAAGAAATAAATTTGGTAAATAATTCCTCAGGGAAACATCTTTACAATCTCAATAATCGCACATTAAGAATATTAGAAGTCGTCATTTTGACGGGTCCCGTAAACCTAGTGTTAATGGTTTTAATATAGGACAATGGATTTAATATAGGAAGAATCATATATTGACGTCTTCAATTTTGAATTTCATCTACTCAATTCTACTATAAATGCATAAAGATCCGCAATCTAATGATAATATTTTTAATATCGGACGTTACTGCAGGACGTGAAAAGAAAGTCAAAAATCACGATTTGTCGGAATCATAGAGAGAATACTAAAAGTTGCATCCTACAACTTATTTATGTGAGCCTATATTGAAAAAATATTTAAAAAATACATTGAAGAACATGAACATGAGCGCAGCAAAGTAAAGCGCATGATTCTGGCAAATGTCTCGAGAAGTTAATCGGCGCTTTACATTCCGTGTTTGTAAATGTGCTTCCGTAATAGAATAATGAATGGCTGAATCAACTAATCGTCCGGTGCGTAATCGACTCATAACTCGGCTTCTAATCTCGTTGAATAAGATCTACGTCCGTCGACTTCTACGAAATCTGGCTCGCCTAACAGTCGGCGACTATCACTTTACCGACTGCGGCCACTTTGGACCAACAACGTGTAAATAAACCATAGACACTGGTTTATTTGATCGAAGCGTGTGCTTACGTGAACGATGTCTCTAGTGTATCTTTGCTCGTTCAAAAGCCACACAAAAATACTTGCAATGAATTTAATAAAGGGCGTGAAATGAATTTAATAAAATGTGTCACATTTTTCCAGAATTTTAGAACACATCAGAGACTGGAAAATTCACGGAAAATCGCAAAATCTAATTTACCCTGTAACTAGCCACGCGGGAAAGCTAGAGGGCCGAAATTTTACTCGGAGAGGTTTTTCTTGGTCAGCTTTCGAATGGTTCGATAGCCATTGAAAAACCTCTAAGGGCAGTTTTGACCATCTTAATCGGCTAGGCCCTTTAAAGAACGATTTTAGTGGATTAAAAAAAAATGTGGTTAATATAATAATTTTCTGGGAATTATCCAGGAGGAATTGGAGGAGGGTACAAGTTGTTTTTCGATCTTAAAATGGCGGCGAGGTTTACATTGGTGACTCGCGGTTGGTGGCGGCGTGCGCGGCGCTTCAAAGTAACCGCGTGTTTTGTTAACATCTCTGAAAACAAAGTGTAAACTAACTAGACGTCCATTTACTGTTTACTCAGCACGGAGGAGCCCGCCGCGGGAGATCCGAGTGGTTCTCGATGCAAAAACAAAAGTTCTTGCATCTTTTTATCGGGAGACCGTGGAACGTTGCAGCCGAACATCATCCTCTGCCATTTCTTAGCGTAAAACATAAAATGTTACTCTCCAGAAAAATCTATTGACAAGCTCCCTGTTAAATTAGCTTTTAAATTATACATCCACCAAGAACACAACCAGAACGCTAATGAGAATCGTCAGGCGATGACACTGTTGACAAACGCGAGCGTTTATACAGCGATAAAGTTTTCTGAAAACGGTGGCGCGGTGTAACAGATTTACGAGCGGGTCTAGTGTACGGTAAATCGTTGTGTAAAGTTTACCGAAAGGCGTGCAGGGCCCGACACGACGTCGTCGAAAAAAGCTTCGAGAAAAGCTGTCCCGGAAGAGGAGGGCTGGTGCTTGTCAGTTAGGCGAGCGAAGAGAGAGACCGGCTCGGCGAGCTTCCAGGAAACAGCTCGAGCAGTCATTGGATCGGACGAATTCTCCGAGCGAGAAAAAAGGGAAATGATCGAGCAAGAGCCGACGATAAACAAACTACACCGAGGGGGCGACGGATCTTTGAAGCCTCGCCGTTGATTAAATCCAGTAGGCGAGACCAAGCCAGTCGAATCCACATAGGATCACACAATTAGAACGGGTTCGATTCCTGGAATAATCGACGCCGCCAACAGCTCGCGCGAAAATCCTCGTTTACGAGAAAATCGGCGGCTTTGTGAATATTTCTTGCGCGATTGTTTGACACAGCATCGCTAAACACGGTTCTGGAGCGCGTCTGGTCGAGACAAATTTCTAAAACACAGCAAAATTTACTGGAAACGAAGCGAATGAAGATTAGTAACAGTTTTCTTTATTTTTATCACAGGGAATTTTTTCAAAATCCGCATTGTGGATTTTTGGAATTGTCTGAAAGAATGTACCGGGTGTTCAGTGACTCCAGAAAGCCCGGTGCGCAACAAAAGTGAGGCTCCCAGATGGCAAGTGATTATTTGACTTAATCGGTCATGGTGAGCGTTGAAAATGTAGTCGTGTCCGTAGTCCGGAGCGCGTGTTCCACAGACGACATTCAAGAGATCCTGGTGATTCTGCTCAGCGTGATGCTTCATCTGAGCGAGCCATCGCCGAAAATTTGTTCCGGAAGAACCTGGCGATGATAAGTTTCAATGGGACTTCCTGAAACGCCGCTGCGGAACCAATGTCGTTACTGCCTCGCAACTGTGCGAGCCTACGAGCTCACTGTTACAATTGTGTTCCACTGGAACCGTATCCTTGCTTCATGAACACCGGGATAATTCCCAGACTGTGGAACACGCGCGCGAACGGGTCAGACGCGACCCGGAGGTCCTGTACCGTTACCATCCTAGATTAAAATTGATCCCAGTGAAAAAATCGCGTTTTTAACCCTTTGCACTCGGAGCTATTCTAATTCGAAAACCGAATTTTTCGTCCGGCCTGAAATATTTCCATTTCATATGATTTTCTCAATTTCATCGATATAGAACTAATATAATACCTCGTACAATACTTACAGTGGTTCATTAAAATATTAAATATGTTTAGTAAAATTTATTGAATACAAATTTAAGAATGAAACAAATGTCTTTTTTGGTAGAATTATTTTGTGCATTAAAGGGAAGACGCGTCGAAGGCGCGTGTCAAGTGCAATAATCGTTGTCGGGCAGGAAGAGGCGTTCCTACTTTGTCTATAGTTGGTCCTGCGCGAATCCTGATGCGCCGAGAGTCTGGGAAACCAAAGGGACCAGGACCAAAGGGAGAGCAAAGTCGAATGGCCAACCTCAGCAGTCGCGTTATACACAATTTTAGGGTACATGAGCGTCTCGCGCCTACTCACAATGACCATCGTAAACGCTTCAGCCTCGATTGCATCCTGACGGCTCTTCCTGCTGCGAGAACTGCCGGAAATGGACAAGGACGCGACCCTTTCATAGTACACCATACCATAAAAGCGTAACCCTTATCTTCCTCCAAAAATGTTGCTGCAGATTCTTAAAAAGTTATTTGTGTTACTTGTATAATTATTTCTGAATCGAATGAAAAATTCTATGGGAAGATTTCGTTGGTTGTGTTCCCTCGGTGTAATCAATTCAGAAAGCAAGTTGAATGGAGAAGTAGAACTCTCCCACGGAAGATGACAACAACTAGAAAATCAAGAATGAAAGATTCACCATGTACGTACAACAATATTTCGAGAAACCAGCCAGATTGTTCCCAGGATGGAGACATTCTTCGACTCAAAGGCAATCACATCGCATTCATGCCAGCCTCGCATGCAAATCACGCTTAACAATGCCCACGGTTTCTTCCGTGGAGGCCCTTCTTCTATGGATCACCCGACGATCCATCATATCTGTGGAAAGAGACTCGAGAAATCTGTTTATTCGTTTCTGCTCTGATTTTGCTAAACTTTGCATAATTTCTGCATTCGATCAATTGGTAATTTTTAATCAAACGTGATTGTGTATCGATTTTAATTTTTTGTGAAACCGATGGCCCTTCTTGTATGCATCACTCGATGATCCATCAACTCTGCGAAAAGAGACTCGAAAGATCCGTTTATTCGTTTCTGCTCTGATTTTGCCGAGCCCTGCATAATTTCTGCAGTCGATCAATTAGTAATTTTTAATCGAACATCATTGTGTGTCGATTTTAATTTTTTGTGAAAATATACACTTGTGTGAAACCGATAGCAGCCAATTCGTGGTAAATACAGAGGACTAATTTGTCTCCGTTGAGCTTCTTGTTGAAAGTAAACTGAACCGGAACCGATATATAATCAACCCTCCCCGAAATATGTTTCACATTTCGTCGGAACGTCGACAAATCCCTTAGATCTACGAGCGAGCCGTAACTGGGACGACATTTTCCACCTTGCGTGGAAAACGAGACGTATGGTTCGACAGCAGTTTTTACGAATAGTCTTGCTGCCAGAGGCCGATTATACACCGAAGAGGCTAATCCTTCCCAGAGAACCGTTCGGATACACTTTCCGTGTTCGGCGTTTACTAACTCTTCCAACTAATTCCTCTCTTACTATTATTAGCGCCTCGCGACGCTCTTGTAACACATTTCTTCTAACCCGTTCGTCACTATTTTGGGTCGTAAGAGCCTCTAAAGTACTATTGCACGTGTTAATTAAAAATATTAGAAATGGCCACAGAACCACAAGTTTGTAGACGCTTATACGAAAAGTATCAAATAAGAGACAAGAAAGAAAAACCAAGAAGACCGTGCGGGAATGTTGAAGTTGCTTCTGTGAGCACACGTGATTTCGATATAAATACTCCAGCCTTTCCGCGCAAACTAATTAGTTTACACAAGTCCGCTCCGACGAGACTCGATCTTTTCGTTTACGTATTTATTTTCGTTTAATTGGCTGCTAAAATCAATTTTAATAGACTGGCTTGAGAGTGACTGGTTTTGAATCGTTGCTTTCTAGACAGTGTTTTCTAAAACCTATAATTACACTATTGCAGGCCTTCTATTTTTAATAATAATTTAAGGAGCGTCGCAGGCGTGAAGCGGAAGGATGAAACAGAGTTTCCAGCTGTGAAAGAAGCATTCTTAAGAGGAACAGCTTCTGAATTGCAGTTTCGAGGAAGCTCCCGATGAGAAGTAACGATTTAGTGGACGTCAGTGTCGCGTGCTCGCATTTCTCGTCGAGGAGTGGGACCACGTGGTGAGCTTACACCCTCGTCGCATAATGTAAGCATCGGTCTCGTTAAGGGGATCAGCTGCAGCGTATTGTCGGTGCTAACAAGCGCTAAATAGAGTACCCGGTGAAATCCTGCGGCGACACTGAATCTCACAGATACATTGAAATCGTCCCCAGCCGCCGATGACGACGACGAACAACCTGGGATTCAATTTAAAAAATTCCCTTTTCGCTGACTCGGCCTAGAAAAAATTCTATCGCCCAATTTTTCAGCTATTCTGTCCACCAACCCGACATTCAATCACTTTAAAAATCTAATAAAAACTTATTAAAACAATCACAAATTAAAAAATTTTGTCCTGCTAAATATACATTGTAAACAATAAATTTGCTATAAAAAAGATTCTGTGCGCTGTACGGTTGCGAGCTGTAGGTACACGACTCGTTAGGAGCATAATAATATGTATACCAATGCAGTAGCCCTTATTTGTCGGCGAAAGGAGAGAAAAAAAACTAAAAAGGGAAAAAGGTAAAGAAAGAGCCGCGGGGCGTCTCAAGCGTGTATCACCCTGCAGTGCTACAATATAAAAAGGGGATGTAAAGGAGAGAGTGCTGACAAAGGGAGGGTAGTTGTTAAGTTGTCCGACAGATGCCTCGCCACGTGAATCCACCATCTAAATACCTAACTTCCCCTCCCCCGTATAGTTGTATTTTCACTCCTACAAATTCGATTTCAGCCCTTACACGATTCGACCCTTACCGGCGAGGCGGGTGATACGTACAATTTCACGATAATTGTTCCAACAGGGAAAACAATGCTGCTCCTCTGTTTGCTCTTTAATAAAAAAGCTGATGGAAATGCATACTTTGATTTTGCAGGAAATGCCTCGATTTAAAATACTGCAATAAAATGTTTATGCAATATTCAATTTTTGCAGGCAAATTTTAAGAAAGTGGAATCATGTAAAATATTATGTTCTGAATCTTATGTACTGAAATGAATAAAAATAAAATTTTAGCAATAACAAAAGGGAGCAATGCCACTTCTACACGAAAAATGAGATTACTTTCCGAACGCCCTAATATTGAAGCAGTGAAAACGTTGAAAATGGAACCTCGCCGGACAGAATCGGTCTGAATGGTCACTCTAACGTGAAAGTAATACCCGGGAGACCAAGCATTGTGGGAATCGTTTGAAAGCGGCCGGAAAAGCGCATCACCTGGTGCCGTTTATTAAGACGTCATTGGTGGCGGTGTTAAAAACTCGGGGTGTGATCCTTTGCGTTTTCCGTCCACGATTTCGGGCACGCTTCTTAAAAGAAGCGAAATAGGGGAACACGAAGAGAGCGAAAGAGAGAGAGAACAGAGTGGGAGAACGAAGAATGGACAAGAATGGACGTGCGCGCACGCCCCATTATTATACGCGGGCAACGCAAATCTGTTCGGGGGCTTTGAGCGATCTGTAACAAACGGATTTTGAGCGATCTGTAACAAACGGACTTTTACGGTGTGGATGGGACTTTTTTTCACCTGCCCCCGGTCCGACAACAATCCTCATCGGGCCGACCCGCCACTAACGAGCCTTTGAGCAAAACCGTTTCTTCCCCAACACCGCTGAATATAAAGTGAATATCATTTTCGGCGAGCCGATCGTACGTGACTTTGCGGACTTACGGGAGGGCCACGGGTTCGACCTTTTTTTTTTATTATATTTTTTTCCCCCCCGGTTCAAACCCGCACTTTGTCGCTCGTTTAACTTTCGACTAATTTGCGCGCCTCCGGTGCTGCTCCATTTTTATTTCGCGGGACGCGACGGCGACCGTAAGTGCGAGCTGCGGGTGCGCGCCACGGAAATGGAAGAGTTTGATTATTTTTTTAATGGAATTCGTTTTGTCATGTCGCGTGGGTTTCGTTGAAAAATTGATGGAATTGAAGATTTGCAGCATTAGAAGAGAACATTTTTTCAGTTCGACCAGCAGCCGCCCACAGGATTATGGATGAGAAACTATAAAATCGAATTTCGTGACACGCATTGAACTTTCAGGGCTTCCGCGAGCATGTCCGTCGTTTTCGAATCTCGGATCAAATTTTACGATCGATTCCCTGCCAGCCTGGAAATAACTGGAACGACGTTGATTTATTGGGACTAGAAGAACGCTTAAAATAGCTCGTAAATAACCAAGAGAGTCACGGAAAACACGTCGTAAACGTTCGAAGATTAAGACATTGTGTGCTATTCCGTTCGGGTTTTCTGGATTTCGAGGAAAAATACACAGAGTATTTAAAAAATTATTTATACATCCTTTTGATAGAGTTGTTACTCAGTTTTAATTTAAGGCTCGTTAAAATCACTGCCACTAAGCCTTTCGAGAAGGGTCACAACCAGCTGAAATAAATGCTCGTTTCACGCTTCTGCCCAGTCAAGAATGTTGTGAAAATTGACCTTTCAAACTCCCATTACACTGTCTCGAACATTAAAGCGTGGGTGGGCGTACAGTCGTAAAAGCGATTCGAGAAAATGTATAGGATTTTTAATACCGAGGATAGAGTTACCAGTTAATTATTGCGCACGTGTGACAGCAGCGCGTCTAAAAGTTTTATCAACACCACAATTCCCAATTCCACATCGAATTCAAATTGCAGTAAGGTTCTATTTTGTTAAAATTGAGAAAGAGCAAAGAGGAAATGGAAGTTAATTATAGTGGAAGTGTCGCAGTTGTCAGGGCAGTAATAAAGAAAGCTGTGCAAAGAGAGACAGAGAGAGAGAGAGAGAGAGAGAGAGAGTAGGTGATTTTAATATAAAAATAAGGGGGTACTCGCGAACGTTAACGACTAGGACAAGCACGCACCATTGGTTCGCATCATCTACTCGTGTCACTTGGCTCGTGTGCCTATTTTAACTGGCGTAAGAGCCGCGTGTCTCTCGTCCATCTTTTTACTGTTTTAACCGCGGGGGACCGGAATATTGTTACGTGGGCCACGTGCCCCTTTCTCTACACCAATGCCGTTGCGCGTATCTCTAACCAATTTGCAGCTACGGGGAAACTGCAGTTACCCTTAAAAAATCTCTGGGTCGTGCTTCGATCCCTTTCGAACTAGGGACTAGTCCATCTACGCTGATCTGTCCAGTGAACGAACATAATTAGTATCGAAAATTTGTTTAAAAATAATCGACGATCGAATTAAAACAATTTTGCCAAAATAAAAATATTGAAAAATCTTTTACTTGTTCCCTTACCGAAACATATAAAAAACGTCACAAATAAATGCGCGCGATAGATCGATGGACGCAACACTAGACAATAGAGACCCGAAAGAAAAACAACAGACGGACCGAATATTGGTGAAAATTATGTGGAGAAATTAAAAAAACTCTCGCCATTACTCTAAAATTCCGGCGGCTGCTATAATGATATTTTTCTCCTCGTTCCTTCGCCGGAGGCTGTAACAAAAAACAAAAAAAACAATCTGTATGTAAATGTACGAACATAAGAGCGAGACAGAGTGCAATCGTGTTCCGAAAATGAACGCACGGTAACGCGTCGGCGGAGGCAAATTTTGTACGTCGATGGACACAGATACATCAAAATAGAGAAGAGAGAGAAACTTTCCCCTGACATTCACGTGTCCGACGTGGACGTCGACGATGTCATTAAACTCCTCGTTACGGGGAGCCCGAACCTAAACCAACTCGCGCCGAGTATAACCTCGCGCCGAGGGTACACGACCCAACACCGACGCTACCAAGCTTTAAAACCAGACAGACTCGTCCCCGATGATTGGTTACATTACCGATACGCGCGTCTCTCGTCACGGCGATGCTGTTACAGCAATCGCGGTGAAACTCTCTGTCCTGTCCTTTCCACGACGAAAACAACGCCATGGTAACCGTCTATGGAGGACCTTGCTACCCGTCTTTGCCATTTGCTCCGTCATTTGCTTCGTCATTCGGCCCTCTACCCTTTTTCATCTTTCATTAGTCTCCCGTAATTATTTTTCTCTGTCCAGCCTAAAATAGGTCAACCTTTCCATGTGCGACGCCCTCACCGATTTTCATGATTTTTGGATATGTCGTAGAAATCAACATTTTAAACAACTTTCTCCTCCGCATGCTCGTGGCGGTCGGTTTTACTTTCCGACATAATTGCATAAAACTTTTGTTAAATTTGGGTCACAAGTATACTTTTTAAAATATAAAGAATCGTACGCGCATTTCACATGGTTCACTGCATCGGCTCCAAATCAGTGAGTATTTTCTGAAATAATGAGCTCAATGTATTCAATGAGCAATTGATTCAAGATTCAAGTTTTTTACGAATATCTCGGAAATTAAAGCCGACCGTCACGAGCAAGCAAAGGAAAAAGTTGAAAATGTTGAGTTCTATGACATATCCAAAAATCATTAAAATTACCCTAAAATATTTGGAGAATTGAGTCCCGTTCTTCACGTACAGTCGAGCGACACTTTTTGGAGATCGGAGAATTGTTATTAGGATTGCGGAAGAAAAATCAATTTCCCGTCAGACGAGGATGTCGGACGTCGAGCATGGGGGTAGTGGGCTATCCGATGCTCTCTCGGAAACCTTGGGAATTGACCGATCCGGATGTCACATTTTGTCTGTGCGGCATGTTCTCACCCTTGTTGTTAGGGTTTTCGTGCCCCGTTTGCACTCGATACGGCGCGCAACAGACGCACGTGCGTCAAACGCACATAATTCCCCTACCATCGTAGTGGCAACTACCACCCCGCCGCAGCTCTGCTACGTACCGTTCTCCCCCATAGGCTTTTCTATATGTATTCCTCTCCTACAATTCTTCGACCCCTCTCTTTCATCGAATGATTTGTCCCTGCGGCTTCGAAAGCAACTTTGGTTACAACTTCATCCACGTATGATTACTATTCGTCATCCTCGAGCATTGTTCAACGACAATGAAATTAACCATTGCGAAGGGCAATTGCGGTCACGCGTACATATTATCCTCGGTGATAACTACCACCGATGCTGAATATGCGAATACCGATTTCTGTGGGCTAATCTCGTCGAGTCTCGATTCATGGAAAATATTGGGACTCTTGTAATGGCCTCTCGAGGAAATAAAAAGCGAATCAGCTGGTCAAATGTTCTGTAAATGGCCACCCTAATTTCAGGAAATTGTTAAAAAGCGAGTAAACAACTACTTCTTCAAAAAACAGTTGATGGAGCAAAATGTAAATGTTCAGCGTTCGAAATTGACGCTTATTGGAACATTAAAAAACGAAGTTCGAATCGGTATTTTCCCGAAAAAACGAAGTCGTCCGAGCGACCCGGTTTCCCCGGATCGGCGCTTTTGTGAAACAGCTGTTTCTGTCGTAGTCTCGCCTCGTTACCGATCTTTTTTCTCCGTCCTGAAACAAGAAGCTGGCATCAGGACGTCGTTATAACGCGAAGCGTCCACTTTTCCACAGTCCTCTATGGGCTTCACCCTCTTGCCCACCCCTGCAAACCCCTCCCTCTAGTAACCCCCGCCTGTCCCCCTTCACACCCCGTCACATCACCCCCTTGAACTGCCGCTGTCGTTCGTGGTCCTTGTGTGCTGCAAATAAAGCTCTCCTGGAAACAAACAGGGACAAACTACACTTCCAGTGGACAAATTGACACCCCTAACAGACACGTACGACGTCGGCACTGTGACTCGACTGTTTTCACAATTTCAACATGTTGATCCACTTTTCTCGGTTATTTAAGGACCAAATGGTGCATACTTTCGACCCACCCACACATAGACACTTTGCTGGACATACTTTGGACCGACGACTGACCAAATACTTAACAAGGATAAAACGGACAATGTCCATATTGAGCTTAGTTCATCAAAATGGACATTGCCTTTATACATTAAAATATGTGAAAATACTTTTTAGTAGTCCTACTAATTATTTCAACTTCTAGTATCAAAGTGAGGAGGTAGAAAGAGGTAACAAACAATGGGAAGAAGAGTGATGGGTAGACTGCGGATGTTTATGCAATTTTCAATTCTTGTAGACGAATTTTAAGAATGTGGAATAAAATAGAATCTTATTTCCAGTGGTAGTAGCCTTTGCAGATCTGAAATAAATAAAGATTGTACTAAATTTTGTCGAATTTTATACTCTACCCTTTTTTGAAAATTTTCAGAAGCCATAGATGCATAAAGATCCGCAGTCTAGTGGTGAGTGAGCGAATGGATGAATGAAAGGTTAAGATAGAATTGTATTGGTTAGGTTTATGTAAACCAATTCGAATAGCCGTCAGGCTGAAAGAAAGTATATTATTACAGTGTCAAAGCGCAGAAAAGATCCAACAAAGTTTGAATAGAAAATAATTGAAAATTGAGACGAAGAGATTTTTGTTTAAGGCTCGTTGGATCGAAGTTTCGGGTTCCGTGATACTCGTGGGTCATGTTTGATTCAAAGCCGTTCTTCGATACCACCAACCGAGCGTGATACGGTGTATATGTATACTTATAAAGTGATGGTCACGTGGCAGACAGTGATACAATATCAGAACGCGATTCGCCACGTGTCGCGCGACGTGAGTACTATAACAGCGCTCTCGTTTTGTTATAATTCGCTCACCCTTGTTCATGTCCCTAGCGATCATAATCGCATTTGGCTTCTGCCTTTCATAGAAAAATCACGTCCGAACACAGAAATCACGTTACGCCCGCTCGTTTCTACACACCGTTGAAACAGCTCGCGGTGACACAAAATCGACTCCGCACACGTCGACCATTGTTTATAATTGTCTTCATTATTTTTATTTTCACCGGGGGAAAAACGATATCTCTGCATTTCGATTCGACACGCATGTATTTATTTTATTCAGGTATTATTCGTCGAAATAGAAATGTATTTTTGCAACGAAAATTATAGGGATTCCGTCGTTTCCATTCAATTTATGCTTTTTTTTAAAAAAGTGTAATTCGTCTCGTTGCGAATTAAAATAAATTAGATGATTATTCGCGTCTAAATTTAGACTGTAATTTTTTTGATCAATTTTTATTGAATATTATTTATTATGTCATTTTTATAAACGATTTTCCGATTGTACGTGCAAAATGAATTGTGGACAAATTTTATTCAACTGTGCATCGTTATGTTCGTATATTAATGTATTGTATTTGATAGATACAATAATTGTGAATAAAATAAATCATAATACATATAAAAAATAATATAAAAATTTTTTCACAATACAGTTTCTGATTAGAATTCCTCCGATAGTCGGCAAAAGTGATGTGTCTGCGTTACATGACATAAAAAAATGTTTTTGGGTGCTAGAAGTGAATCGGCACCGCATTTGGTGACCAGGCCATATTTTCCGGCAAAAATCTGTCCGCTGGCGAGAAAGGATAGTGTCGTAACTGCACTGGCGAGCAATTTGTGCAAGGTCCTCGTGAAAACTGGTCAAAGCCGCTGTGAAAGAGCCACCGACCAAGGAGAAAGCTCTCCGAATGGGCAACTTTACCTTCCGGCCACACGGAATTGACCCATAAATCCGTATACCATGATTTATGTACAGCTCGGTCGAGAAATATTCGGTTGACTTTCAATGCTACTGCGGCCGCAAATTTCCAAAACATCGTAGAACCGCGGCATTCTCAGTGCACCCTGAATATTCGTTTCTACGTACCACGGTTTACGGTCGATCCTTTGCTTTCGTATTACCCCCATAAATTTTTCTTAATTTTTACGAAATGCTAAGCTTCTCGCCTGCGAAAAATCCAGATCTCGAGCTGGTCCATTTAAATCTGCTCGAACAGATGTTTCCGTATCCATTGCAAAAATTTAATTATGTTATACTCTTGACAAATGCAATCTCTGTTTAATCGTCTGCAAATATTTACTGCAACTCCCATTAAAAAAAAATATTCGGAAGCTCTCAAAAAACCGATAACTTTTTTATTGGTTTATTACAGGATGTGAAAAGAATTTAAAAATACAACTTAGTATTTTCTCTGCAATTCCGACAACTTGCAATTTTTCTTCAAAAATTTGTTCACGTTGTGTAGCAAACCAATTGTTCTAACTTCTCAAAAATGTTAAAATCTATAATTCTTCCAATTCTAATTCCTAGTAAATCTTTAATCAAAATCAATTATTCGTGTAAATCATTTGCAACTTGATCGTTCTAGTTCCTTTCTGGACTGAATTTTTTGGACAGAAGCATTTCTGAGTGGTCCCCGATCGTTTCATTGAAATTCGTGAACCTGTTCCGTGCGGCGTATCTCGAATCGAATTCAATCGAGAATTGTATTGCATAAACGAGGACGGCTTGCAAGAAGAAAAGAGGAACCACTTATCAATATTATTCTCCGGGCTCGCGGTGCATACGGGCGTATTTACACCGGGACGGGACATGCAATTTTGGCGCGCGACGTGTAAATACAAACGTGTCATTGGACAACAATATACCCGTGGGATCTGTAGCCCGATTTCGGTGTCAACGACACCACGCACGCCGTTCTCAATTTTTCGACGGTATTCCGTGGCGACCTCGAGTAAATTATTGCTAAATGGTGTACCGGCGGATGTCAAGATGCGGGCCTTGTTCGGGTGGTCGTGGGATCTCTCGACGAAGATTCCAACTGAACGCTATACGGAGCTGAATCTCCCTAATCGATTCCAGACAGATAAATTTACCCCGTATCAACAATATCTTTCACAAATTTGTTTGTTCCTATTTTAGTCTGAACATAATGTAATTTGTAAATTGATGTCCACAGATTAAAATAAAATTCTAGAGGCTGCGGGTGGTCGTGGGATCTCTCAAATTTGTTTATTCCTATTCTAGTCTCAACGTAATGTAATTTCTAAATTGATGGAGACACTCGTTCATCTGTTCACAGTTTAAAATAAAATTCCCGAAGGATTTTCTCAGGGACAGAAAATCACCTTTGACAAACCGCACAAAGAGCGGACGTTATTTGAGTGCGAGACATTGACGAATTCCTGGTGAAAACTATATTAACCGGAGCACGTGAAAAATCGTGGGATTAGTTCGTAACCCCTTTCAGAATTTCAAACGATTTATCCAGTCCTTTGGTCCCGAGATCCTGTCATTCTTTCATTTCGTTCCGCTCCGTTCTGGAATCTGTAACACACCGCTGTAATCTTATAAATTAATTCCACTATTCAAATCGGTTGAAAGTATTTCCGTTCGATCAATTATCAATCTCCCGAGGTCCAGGGACGTCGGGAAGGGATAATCATCCGAGAAATCTCAATCAGGAGCATACCCCGCCTGGTTTCACCATAAGATGGGAACCTGGGCGAGAATGGGGGCGAGTAAAATCGAGTTTCACCCTGTGGACGTTTTCCCGGAGCGGATTCGTGACTAATCGCGGTCTGCTACCGGAATTTTCGCTCGCTGACGACCGAGTAATCCGGATACTTCACGGGCCGGCTATTTTTTCTATTATCCTTCAGTTTCTCCAACGCTTGTTCTCTACGGCACCCGACTTTCTCGAGGTTGCTAGATCGACTACCGAATTTTTCGTATTCGCCTTTCTACTGTGATTTACGAATCCTCCAGGTCAGCTTCCGTCGTCTCGTAGAGAAAGAGAAGTGTCGTTAACCGGACGAGTCTCGCAGCGACAGATGAAAAGAGTGAGAAAGCTAGAGGAGGTAGCTAGAGCAACTCGGGGAATACCTTGAACCAGAAAATAACATTCTCTCTCTCTTTCCTGAGGATAGGACATCGTTGTCCGTGTTTTTCGTTCACAGATGAAAGATCCAACGCAAAAGCCTCCCCATCGAGGCTCGCCACAACAATTTCTCTGTTCACGATGTAGGTTACCGAGACGATGCTTTCGGAGACCTTTTAGCCTAGTGCTTTACTGCCCTACAATAAATCAATTGCTACCGGCAGACCGCCGAATCCGCACGTTCGACCTCGAAGCAGATTTTCGAAAGTTCATCAACTGAGCTAGGTGTCAGGCAGTTTTCCTTAACCAGCAGGATGCTGCTGGGACGCAGCACAGTGCCACCGTTGACGTTTTCTCAAACACGTTTCCCAAAGCACGTTTTCTCAACGAAATTCCGCTACTCGAGAATTATGGATGATACGAAAAAATGTTCCAGACGAAAGAGCACCTACGGTATAAACGCAATATATTTAAATATATTTTTAGTTTAGAAATATATTATATATATATAAATATATTTATATTACTGCTGCGGCTATTTTACTATATTAGACATGTATTTAATATATTTAATACTTCTTTGAAACTTCTTACTCGAGAATATTTCCTGCGCAATATCTGAAAACAAACGAATATGAGAAATTTAAAGAAAAGAAATGTAGGAATGTCGATATAACCTTTCAACTTACAACTATTTAAACAGTTTCTTGTTAAATCTCTTTTCGTCAATCGAAGTAGGCCCTTTCGTCCATCACAGGTACCATTTTCGCCGTCAGCTTTACAGCATCCGGATTCTTGAAAACGTCCATTTTAGTCTCGCCGCATCGTTTCATCAACACCTCGGTGAAATTCTCCGTGTCTTCCTTGTTCGCTATCATTCGCAAGTGCAGCACGACACCTGCGAAAACTGCATAAGCTCTTCGTTTGTGCAACGCTTGTTTCAACTGCTGCATCGTTGGCGCGCTCGTTTTGCAATTAATTCTTTCCATGGTCTCCTTCAAGGTGTTCAGGTACAGCTCGACGAAATAATCGTCGTTGTCATAGATTATGGAGAATTCCGGGCAAATGTTTAGAAAATACAGCAAATCGATTGCTGGGGAAGTGTAGACGGCCATTTGGTAGTCGACCTGAAAATTTTTATATACAATAATTTCGTGTCGGAGGTTAACAACTGTGAGATTAGAAATGTTGTTACTTTTGCATAATAAAAAAAGGATGAATATTACCAAACGCATATCGACCGGTTCGCCCCTCTCATTTTCTTTGAACATAATGTTGTTAATCCAACAGTCTCCATGATTTAACACGCAAAACTCATCAAGGTCGTATGAGTATGTGTTAATGCTCTTCTCTCCGATCGACTTTGCCATCTCGATTATCTTCGGCGCTGCTCTGACACATTTCTCGTCCGACCAACCCTTTATCTGCTCGCCTATTCGCTGAAGACTCACTTCCATTAATCGTAAGAACACTTCCGGACATTTCTTTGATACTATGCCGCCATCTCGAAACGGTTCCGTCAGTTCTGGCTTCTATGCAGATCGAGAATGCTAATGTTAGCCTAAACAATTCGTTGGAAATATAAAATAGTCGCATAAAAGAGCCTTTCGCGGTCAACAGAGAGATCATTCCAACTCGAACGTCTGCCGAAATGAATTATTAAATATTTCTATATTCTAAATCTAAACTATGTTATTGTTTTATGGAGCTATTCAAAAATAAATGAAAATAAGAACCTTTTCGTGAACGACGACAGAGGCCGCGTGAAGTTTCGCCATTGTTCGCAAAACTAAGCAGCAATGCTCGAAAGTCAAGCCCTCCTGGCGATTCTTCATTAAAAATCGCTGCTCGTTTAAATTCTCCATTATCAACATGCGACGATCGTTGCAGCAGAACCATAATCGTGGTCCTACAGGATGATCGATCATCTCCCGTATCATCGGCAGAACATCCCGCAAAAACCTCGATTCGACAGAGAACAGGTCCTGTTGGTGAGCAATGCTTTTTACATATTCGTCCAATGGATCCAATTTCACAACGAACACTGTCGAACGCTCCTCCATCGATGCTCCATTTTTTGAAATTCCCCTGTACCTTACAGTAACTCGGCGAAGATCGCTGAGGAAGTTCAATCCTTTTTCTGAGAAAGATTGGTTCGCGATGCTCAGTATTTCCACCGATTCGTCGGACAACTGATTTCGCAGTGCTTCCCGAACAACGGTTTCGTCGACTTCCACGTTCTTCATCTCCATTCTTGAAAAACAAATCGTCATTTGCGACATTTTTCGAAAAAATGAGACCAAACACTAACATAGTGTATGTGGACTTCTGTGATTAACTGTGTTAGAACGCGACAGTCTTATTGTACTAATCGCGACATCTCTGTATATTTATATATACATTTATGTAGGTTATTGTAGGTTATTTGTACCGTACGTCATAATACGATGGCGCTCGACATCATATATGTATGCGTGCTTCGATAGAGCACACGTGTCGCGTACCTTCTTCTCTATGTAAATCTCTTGTAGTGAACACGTACTTTACACATTAAACTTTATGTGCTTATTCTCATACAGTGCAGAGTGCAGATAGATTATTATATCCAACAAACTGTATACCTAATCCAGACTTTCACAGATTTACATACAGCGTGCAGCAGAGTGCAGCTGCAGAATCGAACCAGGAATATCTCATGTTGTCTTATCACTTACCTTGCGAGTGCACAAGCTTCACAGTCGACAACACGAATTCAACTGAGCGTGCATACGGTAACCATGCCACGTCATCAGCTGAACCAAAGAGTGGGCATGATACGAAGCGAGGCTCTGAGTTAATGTGTAATAAAGGAGTTAATGTGCGCGAGAGATGAAGTCATGCGACCGATTCATTCGATGAACTTTGATAATGTTCGTTCAACTATAAATAGTTCATAATATACATCATGATGCATTTAGTTTAGTTTATTTATTTTGTAACGTGCGAACGTACGAATGTGTCACGCCAGGGAAAAATGATTGTGAACCGAGAAAAACCCCAAAAATCCCCAAAATTTTTGTTCTGCGTTGTGGAGTAAACTCGAAAAAATTCGAGTCGCAATATTAAAAAAGTTGTCTTTTTAAGAGTGCCCGAATATTAATGTTATGTGGGGTCCACGAGATTTCAAATGCAAAATCAAGATATCTGTGAAAGTCGTGCGTGGCGTAGACACCGCAATGCATTGTGGATTGTGAAAGGCAAAGGCGTCGCGTTGCATTTTAGCGAGGGATAGGTGCAAAGGTGTACGTGCGACGACTGAAGGACGATGACCCAGAGACGGTTTGAAAGACGGATTAGACATTTCTGTAAAATATCCAGAATGAAAGAATTTGATTACACCCTTTTATTTCCACTTTTGATCCCGCCGAATTTTTCAGTGGTAGGTACTACATATACACGGTTCACTTGATTATTGAAGTTTCTCGTTGCTACGGTTTCTTTCAGCGATTAACAAACAAAGATGTTCAAGCCAGGACTTCTCACCCGCCGCTTTTAGCCGCACTCTACCCTACTGGGAGATTACCGTGATCACCCAGGACAAAAGTCGATTGCGGACTTTCTCCGAGAAAGGAAACCGGAGAGAGGTTGACAGACATGTTGACGGCGCGGCGTGATGTACCACTGCAAGATGCACCAAGCAGCGGCGCGGCGGTGGCGTGCGCTCGCGCGCGCCTAGGATGCACCAAATGCACCCCCTGTGGGTCGGTGGCGCCCCTACCTCGCGAGAGCCGTTTGTTCGGTTGGGTACGAGTTTACGACCCTGTTGGGCCACAAAATTTACGGTGCCCTCTTAAAAGCGAACCAAACACGTACCGGTCTGTCCGGGACGCGTCTCGCCACGCGCTTTGCCTGCCGACCAGGATTCATGCTGCTTATGCTACCACCCTTCGTATCCTCGCCATCCCTTCCTTCTTCTCGAAGACACTTTGCTTCCTCCCTTCTCCATCCACCTTTCACCATGCTGTCTTTGTTACGCTTTTTAACCCTTCCGAGATGGACATCTTCGATGCAAATTCTTCAGGGGGTGAAAGCAATCCTTCGCACACCCCTTCATGACCTCAGCGGACCTCCAGATGAAGAATTAGGATGATAGCGAGCAAATTCACTCTGGATTAAAGAATCACGATCACGGCGCGGCGTGAATGAAGTTCAAATAGATAATATACATACAATCAAATATCGAATAGAAATCAAATAGATAATAGTAAAAGATTAGAAAAATTTAAGAATATTGTAATGTTGTTTTTAATGTAACAGAGCCATTGAGAGATGAAATCAATTTTTATTTTATTCCTGCTTATACCCACAATAAATGCAGAACATTTTTATTTTGCATAAAGATTCGCAGTCTAATCATGATCGTGCACGCCATCACCAATCTCTACAGCTTACAGAGCTTTTCAAGGTTACTGCAATGTCAAATAAATACGACGACCATGTATTCTTTTTTATATCCTAGAACTCTGGTTTGAAACGGCAGCGTGCATCGTGCGGTAACAGGGGCTCTCGCGCATGCAAGCTTCTTGTGTGTAATCAAGTTAAAAATTTATATAAAACATTGCCGGATGATCTTGATGCCGGAGCAGGGTGACACGACCACGGTTACATAAAATAAATGCAGGGAACACGCGAACGGGAAGCCCTTCTTGCATCTCTGTAGCAGAACTGCCACAGAGGAAGCCCTTTCGAGAAATCTTTACATATGCATGGACCATCAGCGATGCCATAGAAGATCATCCCATCCATCCCCTACGTCGTCCAGCGTAGCCTTTTTTGTCTACACGACGTCATAACACGTAACGTTAGCCAGAGCACGAAACTCGTTTGTACCTATCACTAGACTGCGGATCTTTATACGTTTATAGCAATGAGATTCAAAAATGTCAAGATATCAATATATTATTTTTCATCTGTTGCAACCGATGCTGAGAATTTTTATTTTGCATGAACATCCGCAGTCTATCGCATGATCATTTCTCTTGCAATGTTTATGTCATTCGAAAAATTCGTCGTCGAAAAAAAAACAAAAAGAGGACGGAACAAAGAAGAAACGAGTGAAACTCCATTGATGCAAAACCAGAGATGGGTTCTCGATTCGAGATCGCAACCGACTAGTGGTCGCCGGAATAAAAGCCGGTGCCTGCCATAAAAGTAAAAACAAAGTGCCCGAGAAAAAGGTCGAAGATGATTTACTATCCTAGCCGGAGGTTTTGGAATTTTCTCGGATAGCCTCGAGAAAAAAAACCGTCCAGGTCCGTAGCTGCGGTGAGTGGCGAAACGATTCTTGGCTTACCGCATGTGTCATAAAAGTTTTTACGTTCCCGAAAATTTGAAGGAAACTCGGAAAGCTCGACCGGAGGAAGAGAAGAAAAAAATGGAGAAGAATAGAAAAAGGAAGCGACCGGGAGAGACAAGGCACGGTAGCCATTTGTGGCCTCCTATAAAAGTTATATTACGGTGGCTCCGGAAAATTTTGACGTGCTTGAGTGATTTGTGAGAGGACCGGTGGTTTCTTTACCTTCTTGCTTCTTCTTCGTTGTAATGTTTCTCAGTGCTCAAAATTGTAGAGCAAGTCAAGAAAAATGGGTCTCTTGTTGCTACATATGTTTAAATCGTTTTCCAAAATTTTCAGTGCGAGATCGACAAGCTGGTTTGTTCGTTTCAGAGGCGGTTCTCCAAAATCGTTCGTTGAGAATGTACATGGTAGCTCGTGTTTCAGAATTATGGCAGGGATGGCTGATAGGCGACCCATATCCATAACATCCGGTGACGAGCGGTAATCCTTTTCGCGAAACTCGCTCGTCTACCCCGAAACTGTATGACCCAGTGTGGACCTGGGGCCCGACATTGGGCCAGGGGTTCGAAAATGGTCAAGCCAGTCCGAGGAACAGAAATACTACCGACGACAATAAATTCGAAAGCAGTGGAGTTTCACTGTAAAGTCCCAGAAGCCTCCACGAAACTGACCGACCTCGTAGCTTGCAATGGAACACAGGGCCTCATTGAACCACGCGTTCCACCGAGATAATGGTGGCCGTCGTTAGAATATCGGGAATCGTAAAATAAAATCGGAGTCGCCTCTTCTTCGCCATTGTTCCATTAATCTGGTTTGTAAACCATCGTACTTCCCAGAGGAACGGTGAGATACGAAGAAAAGGAACTGTGACTGGGTCACAAAGGGCCTGATACAATGTTGTACTCTTTGAATTAGGCCCGCCTGATGATACTCGTTAGAGAAGAGAGGTAAGGATTATAGCATCATTGTTCATACTGGTACTTTTCTTTCATTGGTTGGTAGAATTGTTATGAACCTTCTGTTACCCTCTAAATTATTTTCGTGTTTCCGTGGAGTCGTTTAATTAAAGAACGTGTAATTAACAAGATGAAAGGATGCTATAAAGTCGGGCAGTTTTCAGTGGACAGGTGATCCGTATGTATACATATAGTGCTGTTAAGAGTAGTACCACGGAAGTTATAGTTGGCCGAACGCTTCCAGGAACGGCGGAACTATGAACGTGTCAACGAAACGACGCAGCACCGTGCGAAACTGTCAATTAGGAATCTGTTGGTCGCTTTCAATATCTGCTGAATCGATCCTTCTGATAGCGTTCGCGAAATGTCAGACGTAATTGTTGCGGAATCTTCGAAACAGGCGCGTCTGCGTCGAACAAACAATTTCATTTGCGAACGACTTACAATTAGATAGAGTCGTTTGTTGTTTGCTCGTGAATTAACGCACAGGAGATATCTCGAATTCTATGAATAGACAAGAATAGCAAACGGAATTAGAGGAACTAAAGGAAAAGGTAGTAGGTAAAAATTTTCGTCTGGCAAAAGATGGCTGATGCAAAGGGTTCCGTTCACCTTGTACAGGAGCAGAAGAGATTATGGCACTCCTGTATCAAGATAGCGATGATATTATTTAACAAACAAGCCGGATGAACAGCTTACCAGGCTACTGTTACCGCTAATCTTTGCAACGACTTTAGAGCGACTGCAGGCGAATCTATTTCTCGGTAATTAAGAGATTAAACCCTGTTGCCTGACACTTCCCTGCCCTCCTCTCTTCTCTCCTCTCTCTCTCGCCTTTTTGCGTGTTCTATCTCTGTCGAGTTCGCTTCCTGTTGCCTCGCTCAAACAGAAAAAATCGAAGCTTATCAGTAGACTGCGGATTTTACGCATTTGTGGCAAAAATGAGCAGGTGTAATTTAAAATAGCAAAGATTTTCAACCCACTAATCGTAATAGGGAAGAAAATAAATATCCGTTTCGCTCCAGTTTAAAGATCCGCAATCAAAATAATACAAGACTGAATGAAAACACGTCGCAAGTTTTACTGCATCCAGCAATGAAATTTACAGCAGGTTCTCGAAATAAACGTGAATCTAGATTAGATAAAATTGTCGGAGTTCTCCGATTTACTAAATTGCTTGGAGGAGTTTCTCTGGTTGCCGGTCACTATAATCTCGTTAGCAGAGAGTTAGCAACAGCCGAGCAATAATATCTGCAATATTTCTTGCCGGACCCAGGGGCGAAGGCAAAACCAATTCCGGCCGGGATCCACAAAGTCCGACAATTTTGAAAGCCGGCCATCATCATCGCGCGTCTCGATTGGTACGGATGCGCGAGCACACGAGTCCGCGCACACATACACGTATGGTTATACCCGCGGCACAAGACTGAAAGGACACGTCTCGAATATTTTACCCTGGGAGTTTTTCCTCTTTAATTGATTCAATCGGCGAAAAACACGGCAGGACCGCTTCACCCTCCGGGAGTTTTCATCTACCGCCTCACGCCACCTCCGCGTCATCCAACGCTTTCAGCAACCAACCGCTGTAACGAGACGCCAGAACCGACCTTCCTTTCCGATGAAAACGCCAACCCCTCTTCGTGGTTACTCCCTCTTCCCTTTATTTCTCTTTTGTCACTCCCTTTCTCTCTGTCTCTATCCCCGTTTCTCTCGGCCTTATTTCCTCTTTAATAGTATTTTCATCCGACCTGCGTCTTTCCTTCCTGTCGACGCTATATTCCTCGCGCACGCCGACGTCCACCGTACAACCATAATCCCTCCAACCGATGCGTTGGACCGCAAAACTGTAGCCCACTATTTTTTTAAACTAGAATTCTGCCGTGAAAACGACTACAAAATATTTTTCACTGTCGGTGAACGATTTTTTAATTTGCCTTAGGCCAGGGCTCGAATTTTGTAATTCTACTCATAGAGCAACAAAAAAAGAACAGGTTCAAAATGTTTTTATTAGGAAGTGATATTTTTATCTAACTTTTCTTAGACGAACGTGCGAGAGTTAACAAAAATGAGTAGCATATTTCTAATTAATTTAAGAAGCGGGAGAGAGAATTGCAGCCGCGTGCCGGCGTATAATGAATTTTCCCTAAAAGAGAAAAGGTAAAATGGCGTGGGTCGCTTGTTACCGGGAGCGGATAATAAGAAATACGGGGAGCTCTCTGTTGCACGATTGTACCGCGGATTACGCTACACGAAAGTCGATAATATCATGTTCCATTGTCACGCCGCGCCGCGCCGGGCTGGCTGGGCTTGTAGGTATATAAAGTGTAAACGCAGCCAGAGCCGGGGACTCTCTCTCGTTAAACGTGGCCCGAAGGCTCTAATTAAAATAATAAACGGAAAATTTCTGAGTTTCCGGGGATTTATTGAAAGTACCGTTCCCAAAGGGCGTATCCGGGCTCACGTACTCGTTGGAAACCGACGGCGAACACCCGTGGAAACCGGTAACAACCGTTTCAGTTTGCGCCTCTCTGTATATAAATGTTTCCATATTACATTGTGGAGCCGCCTCGACACAAGAGATCTCTCGACATTCTAATCTCGTTAAAGGAGCGTTGCTGCTTTACCAGGAGGAACTGGAAATAATATATGCACCAGGAAGTGGCGAGGAAAATGCTAGCGAGCAAAATTGGTAATTTATTAATACGCCATTTCATGTACGTGGCGTTCATTTTTTGTAGAAAACCGTTGACAGAATTCGTCGACTGTATTTTCTACAGAAACGAAAGAAAAACGCGCCATATTTCTTACTGCAGCGATTGGGAAAAACATGCGAAAAGCTAGAGTGCCTTTTTAAACCTTTTCCGATAGTTTTTTCATCGAAAAAACCGTTCGAATTTTTACGGTAAAAGGGTGTCGTAAAACGACGGTATCCCAGCTTGAAAAATGTTCGGACCAGTATTTTTCAGGAGGCCAAAAAACTGTACTTCGAAGAGCGCAGTCGGAAAGTTAACTTTTTTCAGTAACGGATTTTTGCCTTTGGTTTACGACAGTCTGTTTTCGAGCAAACACGGTTTTCTAGGTGTTAGTTTGCAGCTTCGATTTTTTCTTAATAACGCCGATAAAAATTGCCGGCTAAAGGGTCCATTTTCTGTCGTTTTTCCTGGTTTCGCCCGGGGGCGGAAAAAACGGTAACGCTGTAAATTATTCGGCCGCGGCTTTTTTTAACGGGATATTTTCTAACGGAAAAAATCGGTCCCACTAGCATTGCCACGGTAACGGAAAAAACTGCACGTTTACGGAGTTTTACGACAGGTTGGCCGAAAAAATTGGTGCAAAAAACGAACAGCATCCTTCTTCCGCGCGCAGTTTCTTTTTTCGTTACAGTAGCCAGACCTTTTTTAACTGTACCCACCGCAATTTTCGCAAAAATTAAGACCCGTTTTCGATCGTCAAACTACCGAAACGTAAATAAGAAAATTAGGTAATGCGAAATCAAAATCTTAGAAGTGATCGTAGAATACGATCGTCAAAATCGTAGAATATCGTTTACGAAGAAGAGGAATGTTGATAGAATAATTAGCAATAATGGGCGGTTTCCAAAGAAAATTAACTAGCACAAGCGCCAGGAAATAATTAGAGAAATCGTAGAAGGAGATACATAATGCGGTAAGGCTGCGCGAGGCACAGATGGGGCCAATATTGATAAAATACCGCGCGGAATATTTTGAAATCGGATATTTTAATTTGTAAATAGAGTATATTATTCCCATTGCGAAGCATTGTGACGGCAGTGTCCATAGGGTTCAGAAGGAACCGCTTTTAATGACCCGGATGCGAATGGTTCCACCTAGCAGTGTCGTATTCAATTCCCTGCCTCTCTCTCTGTACTTTTCGTAATCTCAAGGTAATTCTCCTCCCGATTCTTTGACCCCTTCTATCCACCCTTAAAAGTACGTGTCGTATTACCGTACCTTTGAGATCTGGCGCCGATGTCTGCGACTCGCTTTTCTCTTTTATTTCCTTTTTTTTATGCCTCTTTTTCTTTAAATCATCAAAAGGGCAAAAGTAAGAATCCCACATTAAATCCTCCACAACAATTCCTTCACGATTTCCTTTGTAAATAAAATGATTATGCCTCTGTTCGTAATGTACGCCGTTTTAACTTTAGTTTGATTTTTTCTTTTAGGATAATATATCATTCTTCCGTATTTAATCGATACTTTTCATTGTAATGTACCACAATATGCTATACAGTTAATTCTGTGAATCTCTCTTTCTCTCTCTCTCTCTCTCCCTCTCTCTCTCTCTCTCTTTGGTGTTTTATTGGACTTTATCTTTGATTGGTACTTTTCATTGTAATGTACCGTGCTCTTATCTAAAATTATTATTTTTTTACGATAATAATCATTTATAATGTACTACCCATTCTGTGTGTTTTATAGTTATTTAAAATATAAAGTTCATAAATAATAAAATTCTTAAATATCATTTGAATTTGCGACTGATAGCGCCACCTGTGACAAACCAACATTACAGTTCATTTGATTTTTATATCAACGATGTCGGTATGTCAGATCGTGAGACACGAAACCGCAACACCGCATATGGTAATGATTATACCATAGATGAGGCACGAGACGAGATACTGTTAAAGACTGCCAACTGCTCACGCCCGGGTTTTGGCCGTGCCACTTTTGGCTGCGCATCGACTCTCAGCTCGGACAAGAACCTACATCGACTCTCAGTCCGGGCAAGAACCTACATCGACTCTCAGTCCGGACAAAAACCTACATCATCTTTCGCTTTGATCAGAACGTTTATATTGTTTGATTCGCAGCACCCGTATTATCTCTAACTCTGTTAGAGAGTTCCTCTCTGATATCAGTGGAACCGTGACGATGGAATTTTTCCTTCTCAACACAAGTCCGTCTAGCGGCTGGTCAGAACAATAAGACGTAATCATCACAGATGTCAGGGCTGGAGACGGTCCCTTGAATCCACTTGAATCACCTATGCTTCTTACACCGTGGTTTATATGTAATCTATTCTTGAAATGGAAAGTGGTGAAGAAATAAAGGTGGTGCTTTTGAATAGCTGTTCCAACGTGATTTACTTTTGAGAATAGTTTAAAGATTAGAAGAAATCTTCACGATTTAGAAAGAAAAGAGTACTTGTATTTACTATAGAGGAATATGTTGCCGTTTAATCTCGGGACACCTGCAACATCAAGCAATACAAACTACGGATTTGGACAGAAGTAAATATGTATAAATACTTTTATATTTTCCTCTAACCTCAACACGATATTATAATATATATCGAGAAATTAAATTTATTACATAAAGAACAATTTTTTATAATTTTTCAGGTCGGCAACTGGTTTTAACTTAGCTAGTACACCTTTCGGTGCCACTACATCGGCATCAACATTAACTTTTGGACCTACTTCAACACCAGCGACGACTGCTAATCTTAATTTTGGATTTAATAGTTCTCCTGCAGTATCAAACACGCAAACGCAGTCTACCGGTTTAGTTTTAGGAGCTAATACAAATACCACAACTACCACTAATAGTTTATTTCCAACAACAACTATTTCTGCACCATTGTTCAGTGGACTTAGTTTTGGGGCACCTGCGACAAGCAATAATTTGACGTTCGGTGTTGCATCCAATATTCCCACTACTGGAAATAGTACTTTTTCTGCTCCGTCTAGTACAAGTATATACTATTCTATTCTAGTACAAGTGTATACTACCGCCCAAAAGTATTCAGACGCTTGCGGAATGTGTAATAGCAACACATAAAAGTTACTTAAGCATCTAAAATAGTGACTAAAATCGATCTTTATTACTTTCTTATGGAATGTCTACCATTTTCTCTAAATTCACTCTGCACCTTAGAAATGAAACAAAGTGAAACTTGAAATCCTTTTAAGCACTGAGACCGTTCCACTAGATTTCATATTTGTGGATAGCAATTATATTATTGCATTTTCATTATATAATTTGTACATAAAAATAAATTTTATTGTGCTATGATACCATAATATACATAATAATAATAATTACTAGTGACAAAATTGTTCTAAATATTTTTCCTACTAACTTAAACTATTGAGTTGGTAAAAAAGTAATTTCGGTATTTTAAGGTGAAATGAAAACCGAATTTCTTTATGCAAACAATGAACTTTAATCAATCAAATATTTTCTTATTTATTCTTTTTTGCAAAAGATCATCGAATAAAAGGGAAAATGAAATCTTATTCATTAAAGTTCATTGCTCGAATAAAAAAATTGGGCTCTATTTCACCTTAAAATACCGAAATTACTTTCTTGCCAACGCAATACATTTTGTAGAGAAAAAGGAAGTGTCCGGATACTTTTGAGCGGTAGTGTATACTAGATAAATTGCAATTTCTTACACTATTCTGAAAAATAGATGTACATATTACTCATTTTTAGCTTCGCTTTTTGGTGCGCCTGCTACTAGTGATGGTTTATTGGGATCAAAAACAGTTATTAGTACTGCGACTACTACAAACAAAGGTTTAGGAGGCTTGGATGTATCTGCGAGCAATAAAGGCCTCTCGCAAGGGAACAGTAACCCAACAACTTGCAAGGAAAATGTTTGGCCACCAGAATTAATACAAACAATAGAAAAATTTAAGTAAGATTTACATAAAATATATTGGAGAAGATTAATATTATATATTAAAATGGAATAAAATTAATTCAACATAAACTTTTACTATAGGGAATTTGTAAAAGAACAGAAAGTATTGTCTTCCGACATAGCTAGAGGTTCTGCAAGACCATTACATAGATGTGCAGAAGATACAGCGTTACTGATGGAAATTTTAACTACATTAGCAGGTTCTGTCCAGCGAGATCGTTCTGCAGCTGATAAATTGAAACAGGATACAGCGAAAGCATTACAAAATGCTGAAATAGCACAAAGAACACACGATACCCCACCAGGATTACAATATGAAAATAATGCACCATTGTTGTTTTTCATGGAATTGGCTGATAATTTCGAACACGATTTAATGCTCTTTAGATCTCAGATTGAATCGACAGAAAAACATATACAAACGATGATGACACCAAAAACTCTAACACCGCAAGGTAATTTTGTTAATGTTTATTTTAATCTCTTGCCTTACGATTTATTTTATGATTTCAGTGAAAACTTTTTTTGTAATTCTTAAAAAAGGAGAAACTTTATATGTATTGTGCATCTATATGTTCCCCAATAGCTGTACATTAACAAAAACAAAATAGAATTTTATTTCGATTTAAAGGAAATTAATAGCATACATATATTTATTAGGCTCTGTTCAGAATCTTCATCACGAATCTGACACGATATTGTAAGGCAAGGGGTTAATACTTTAAAAATTTCACTATATTCTTTTCATTTTCTTTTAGAACTAACCATGGCTATGAGTAAACTTCACGAATCCTTGGTAGCTGTTGCTGGTAAATTACAGGGAGTGCATTCAAAAGTACAACAGCACAAAGAACAATATCTTAATTTTAGAAAATACGTTCTAAAAGACAATACAAACGTTTTCGAAGATATTAAAATAGAGGGGAAAGCATCTCGAAGTAATATTGGAAAAATTACAAGTGGCCCAACACCATTTGGACCAGGTATCTTTTCTATTGAAACTAATTAACCCTTTCACTACCGTGGACGAGATATCTCGCTTCCACGATGTCGAAGAAACGATGCTATGAACGAGATATCTCGTCACCATGATTTCGTCGTACAATGCTATGGACGAGATATCTCGTGTATCTTTATTATAGGTTTTGCAATCCAAATTCACCCGTTTGTGAATCAAATTCAACCTTTTGTAAATCAATTTCAACCTCTTGTAAATCAATTTCAACCATTAAGAATATTAAAAATTAATTATTTATTTATTTAGATTAAATTATATATTTATTTAGACACACGTGAACGGTGTTATTACTGCAAGGGAAACATATAAGACTCAATATTCAATACGCTTCAATAAATACGTACACTACCAGCCAAAAGTTTGGAATCACTTACTCTTGATCCATCGTTATAATATCAAATATTAACTAGTTGAATAGTATTCCTTAACAGATTTCAGCATTTTCTTATGTCCATCATGCTATCGTATAGTTTACACCGAGTGTAAAATAATGCTCGAAATGCACTTTTCTAAAGGGACATCTTGGCAACTATTACAAGAAGCATGGAGAAATATCAAATTAGAAACATTCGAAAAGCTAATTGCCAAGATGCCATGAATATGTCAGGCTGTTATTAAAAATAAAGGCGGTTTTTAAATGAAAGAGCAATTTGAAGAAAAATACGCAATTCTTGATGAAAAAAATAATACAAAATGTAAAATATACTGCTCGTAAGTTTTTTGACAAGTTAATCTTCCTTGGTTGTTCTAAAGGCATTCAGTTCTTCTTATAAACCTTCTGTTTCTCTGAATTTACGCCATGATTCCAAACTTGTGGCGGGTAGTGTATGTACTTTCATGTTTAAAATTTATGTTCAAGTTAATGAATTTGTGATTACTAGACTGCGGATCTTTATGCATTTGTGAAGAAATTGGTTGGGTGAATTATAAAAAATTTAAGAATATTGTCATGTTGTTTTTAGTGTAGCAAAGTCATTAAGGGAAGAAATCAATTTTTATTTTATTCCTGCTGCTCACAATCAACGCAGAACATTCTTATTTTGCATAAACATCCGCAGTCTCGTAATTACTTTTAAATAAGTATTTGATGTACATCTGTGCAATAAATAAAATTTTGAATTTCTTAACAATTCATTGACATTTGATTCGATTTTTTTTACAGAAACTTACTTAAAAAGACTTTATTTGTAAAAGATTTGAATTTGATTTGCAAAGGGGTTAATTTGGAGTGCAAAACCTGTAGTGTTCTCGTTTTTGTAAGTGTTTTCATTGCAAGTTTGAGACAAGTAATCGATTTTTAAGACATGTCATCGTTGGTGGAAAGTTAAAGAAGATAAATATTGAATACTTCATATTTGACACAATTAAAGTTTTTATTGTTTATTTGTGACAGAACAATTTTTACAGAAATATCTGATTTCCTTCCGACGGTCATTTTTTTTGCAAACTACACATTCTATTGTTGGATAAGATTTTTTCTCTGAATTGTATTTTTGTATATTAGATCTTCTACATCGATTACAATTATCCCTTTGCATTCCATACAAAATAGGAAATAAAAACTCTAATTGTGTAAAATATGGAGTATTTTATAGTTATCATCTTTAAGCACCTTCCACCGACGATGATATGTCATAAAAATCGATTACTTGTGTCAAATTTCCAAGTAAAACACGTCATACAGTAATGTCCCATTCTAAGTCCGGCGAAGGAGACCGCTCTATGTCCCTTCGCCTACCCATTCCACGGGGGGGGGGGGGGGGGCATACCCCGCGAGGGGTCAAGAAGCTCGAGCTGCCTCAGTCGCCGAGCAGTGTAAATGTAAATTTACCGCGTAATCCGATACCGGGTCGGGTATATCGGTGGGAACCACTACTAATTCAATTACAAAACTTATTTATTTTTCATAATTTTTCTATGGGTTTTTCACCAACTTATTTGTGGCATTTTTCTGATTAAAATCACACTGAACACGATATAGTTTCAACTGCATTTAGTGGTTTAATTGACGGTATGAAGTAACTTTAGGACATATAAGAGGATATCGAGTGAAAAAAGAGAGAAACAGCGACCGCGACGGTCGGCAAAAATTCGAAACTTATTGTATTGTTTAAACCATACCAATGCGATGCTAACTTTTTTATTTTCAACTCTCTTATACAACCTTTCTCAAGATATTTGTCACATTTCTCTGATTAAAATGAGTCGTTCAAAAACCTCCAACGGGCTGTAGCTCCGTTAATTTTCAAAATTCTAGTCTAATTCTTTGAGAACAGAATTTTCGAGATGTTAAGTTGTTTATTTAAAAATATGCTATATATAGCATATGTTAAATATATGATAAATTGTAAGTTATGCTTTACATGTACAGGGTGTATAGAAAGTATTGGTAATCCGTCTTAGGGGTGAATCTACACCTCTGGATCGGTGGACGTTTGTAAAAATTGCCGCAAAATTGTTTATTTCAAAGAAAATTCTTGTTAAAGTTTGTTTTTACATCAACACCTTCCACTCATCTAGAATAGAATACGTTTGAAAGAAACCATATGTCGCAAACAAATAGTTATCGATATATAAGCTGCTAAAGTTTTTGCAAAATTTGATGGTGTGGAGTTATACACTACTGTGCAAAAGAAAGAACCACCCAGCCATATTTAGTAAAAAAGCGTAAAAAATCAAATAAGAACACATTAAGTTTTGAAAAAGGATTCCGCCGTTTAATTGAATAGTTCTGAGAATATGTGTTATTGCGGATTATCTAATACTTTAAATGCAATAAATCAATCATTGTACAATACAATTTTTACATAAAGATATTGTTTGTCATTATATCTTATAATTATATGTACTGGGTGCTTCTTTCTTTTGCACAGTAGTATACATATAAACAAAAGTTTAAAAGGACATTTGTTGCTATACCCGTGTCAAGTTATCATGTCCCTGCCTATTCAGATCATTAATTTGAAGTTGCAAAATATAAGAGGAAACCTTATATTTATTTAGGTGAATTCTTCTCGATCGAAAATTAAATATATTATAAACTTTGTGATTTCGGCGCAAGATTCGATCATTTATAGAAAAACAGCAAATGTGCAATTAATTAAACATGTTTCTCGACGTTTCGATCCTTATATGGATCATTCTCAAAGAGACATTTTTTGCGTCTGAAAAATAATATGCGTATAATAAATTTTGAACGAAGATTGTAACACAGCCAATGGAACACAGCAGTAAATCCAATGGAAAAAAGAAATAAAAAACACACATACTTGCTGTGACAATGGAACTAACTTTTAAACGAATATTCAATATTTTCGAAAACCGGACTTTATTCTGTGGTGGCAGACATGAGACTGACACATGTGTTAGCAAAACCGCTAGAGCGAGTGTGTCCTATAGGGAGAATGATCCATATAAGGATCGAAACGTCGAGAAACATGTTTAATTAATTGCACATTTGCTGTTTTTCTATAAATGATCGAACCTTGCGCCGAAATCACAAAGTTTATAATATACTTATATTTATTGTTATACATAAAAGTACTAATCCTATATCATAAAATACTAGTGTAAAATATACTTACAAATTTTTCAGAAATCTTCTGTTCCTCCGTTTGATCCACAGCATACTGCCATTTACGCAAATACGTCTTAATAACTATGAAGCACGGGACAGCGAACGCGAAGAAGTTACTGCGGCCATGATCAAAATAGTTCTGCGATTGTCGCCTTGATTTTTTCGTGAATGGTTAAGGTGGATTCAGGTGGAGAAATGTAGCGTTCATTAATTGGACGCAGGTGTCGGAAAGACTTTAGCTTGAGGAGTGGGAAACTATCAAGGAAATTCCTTTTCGTATTGTTTTCGGTCGTCAATGGCGTAATTTATAATTATAATTAGACTCCGGATTTTATGTATTTATAACAAAAATGAACAAGTGCAATTTAAGACAGTGAAAATATTAAAAGATTTTGAGAGTATTAATATATTATTTTCATAACATTAAAATTATTCATGAAGAATATAAATTTATATTTTGCTCCTGCATCTTGCAATTAATGCACAAACTTTTTATTTTGCATAAACAACTAGAGTCTAATTATAATATTTAGTGATTGCGTAGAAGTGTGATGTTCCGTGTGCTTCATAGTTATGATTTTTATTAAGACATATTTGCGTAAATGGCAGTATGCTGTGGATCCAATGGAGGAACAGAAGATTCTGAAAAATTTGTAAGTACTTATACTTTACATTAGTATTTTATAATGTATATAAGGTTTTCTCTCATATTTTGCAAGTTCAAATTGGTACGGGCACAGTGACGAATGTAGCATCGACACGGTCAGGTGAACTGTAGTAGTGGGATTTTGTCTATACATATAACTCCACACTATCAAATTTTACAAAAACTTTAACCCTTTGCAGTCAGAAGATTTCACTGATGGGAGTACTAGCAGGCCGGAGCAAATTAAGCGTTTCGCAGTTACTTTTCAATACAGGATTTAAAGTCAATATATGAATATTAAAACACATAGAATTTGTTGAAACTGATTTCTTGTGTTTAATAATACTTATAATACATAAAAACATAAATTTTTAATTTCTGTAATCTTCCAAAGTGTGATATTTTTCAAAACAATCACCGATATGAAGTCCTGGCTTCCGAGTACAGGTATCACAGTACGTACGTGTTTCTCGTCTTTTTCCGGGAGTTTTCCTATCGGAACATACTGCACAGTCTTTCTTGGTTCCTGAACGAATTATATGGAGCTGATTATTTAATCTATTGTTTACGCAAGACGTTGAAGGTTGCGTTCTAGGTGTTTGGTGCCGGAAACTTCCTACTAGCTCATCGACTAAACATTTCACAAAATTTAAGTGTGTTAGTGGCCTTTCGTTGTTCTGTTGTCTTGTTATTTTATGCATTATGTATGCATTGATGACGCACATCTCCATGCCCCAAAAAAATAGTTTCCTCCACCATTTGAGGGATTTTCGAAGGAAACAATACATTGCTGCATATTGGTCCGCGCGATCAACTGTTCTCATTTTTTTCATGTAATGTATAGCCACAACTGGTTTCAATAAATTTATTGTGGCACCACCGCGTGTTTTCGTTGTAACCGATTCGAGGGATGCTGCATCGTTGGTGCTCAGGAAAGTTATGATTCGTTTACTTTTCCATGCAAGGACTAATGTATTTTCCTTCTTATAAGCCACAGTCAGCCTTTTTGAAAATTTCGGTTTCTTAATTGCAACTGGCAAGTCTTTACGATTTGGCATTACTGTACCAGTTAAATGGACCTTTAGTTTTAGAAGTTCATTGGCAAGCAGGACGCTTGTAAAGTATCTATCAGTATACAAATGATAGCCCTCAGCATTTGGAATGTTGTCCAGAAGTTTTTTAACTAGAGTCAATGGAATTCGAGAGCTAACCGGAAGTTTCGGATTCTCTAAACCCTCAGTTGTCAAACTTCCATAGCAGGGCAAAATCGAGTATACATATCCGGTTTCTCCATCCGTTAATACGTAAATTCTTATGCCCTGTTTGGTCGGTTTTTTTGGATTATACGTTATAAACGCAATTTTTTCCTTGATCCTGATGATTGATTCATTGACACAAATATCCTTACCAGGTATAAAATGTTCCGCAAACTTCGAGTCGATATATTGCAAAAAGTTGTTTGCCTTTCCAATCTGGGTTCTCAAAGATGTATTAGACGATGCATTGCCTTGTAGATGTAACATCCAGAAAATTTGATGGAATCTTTCTCTTCTGAATACCTCCGAATAGAAAGAAATTCTGCTGTTGCTCCTAGTTGTCCAATATTCCGATATGCTTGAAAGTGGCATTGTTCCCATATTTAGAATTACACCGATGAAGGCCATAAATTCTTCACGTGTAACGTCCACCCACGAATGCCAAATAGACTTGTTGGCCAACTGTTTATCACGTATCTTCATTTCTGCATATTCATTAGTCGTTTTTACTATTTGATCTATCAATATATCAGTGAAATATAATTTGAAAAAGTCCAATGGTCTTGTTATATCCTGAGATATTTGTGGTCCTACGATTCGCGGAGAGGTTTTGAACATGAAACTAAAAGGCAAATTGTCTTTTTCTGTCACCTCCTCCCATCCATCACTTTCGCTTGAGTCCTCTATTTGTTCTAAATGTTCTTTGTCATCACCTTCACTACTTTCCGTGTCACTACTGTCACTTTCATTCTCAGATACTGAATCGTACATTAATTTGTTCATATTTTCATTATATACTTCAACTTCCAACCCATCATCACTACTCACATTATCTTGAAAATCATTCCCATACTCCTCCATTTTTGGGAATTACACTGTTCATTTTTTAAATTTTCAACACAAATTTTATGATTAGACTCCGGATGTTTATGCAAAATGAAAAGTTTGTGCATCAATTGTAAGACGCAGGAGCTAAATATAAATGTATATTCTTCATTAATAATTTTAATGTGGTGAAAATGATATATTAATACTCTTAAAGTCTTTTAATATTTTCACTGTTTTAAATTGCACTTGCTCTTTTTTGTTATAAATGCATAAAATCCGGAGTCTATTTATGATATACAGGGTGAGTCTAATAACATGACGATCTCAAATAACTTCTCAGTTATTTATTGTACGAAAAAAATGTTCAAACAAATGTTGCATGGTTTCTAGGGGGACATACATAGTGTTGCAATCTGATTTTTGTTACTTCTATTTTTTATCAAGATATGAAGGTCAACTTCAGATTTTTAAATAGAATGCCTAATATTTTTGCTCGAACTCAGATGAAGCACAAAATCCTGCGTAAAAAAGTATTGACCTCCATATATCATAAATCTAATAGTTAACGAGATATTATCGATATACTTTTCCATATGTATAATAGTTATTACCTGGAAGTTAGTAGGTGCTCGAACTAATATCCCTCAACTTAAATAAGTACATATGGAAAATTATTTCGATAATATCTCGTTAACTATCAGATTTATGATATATAAAGGACAATACTCTTTTACACAGAGAATTTTGTGCTTCATCCGAGTTCGATCAAAAATATTGGGGATTCTATTTAAAAAACTGAAGGTGGCCTTAATATCTTGATAAATAATCGAAGTAACAAAAATCAGATTACAACAGTGTGTGTCCCCCTAAGAACCACGCAACATTTGTTTGAACATTTTTTTCGTACAACAAATACCTTACGAGTTACTTAAGATCGTCATGTTATTAGACTCACCCTGTATACAGTACTTTTTGATCACAAAATAATGTGTGCGACGTGCAGAGTGGCTGGCTTCTCACTGATCTTAATGTTTCTCGAGAGCTCATTCGAAACTGATTGCCCGGAAATCTCTCCTCTCCGAAGAGATCGGTAAACATTGATATCTGTAAGTTGATCGAAACATTTGAATCTGGCATCGGGTGGATAGTTTTCTTTCATTATCGCTAGTCTCGTTCGCCGTGCCGCTCGCCAGGCGATTATGAATGACATCATGCCGCCATTGTGGCGGCATCGACCGCAAAGGGTTACACTACCGCTCAAAAGTATTTGGACACTTGTTCAATTCTCCTCCTGGAAGAAAAAGGATCTTCAAGGGATTTAATCCTAAAATATATATTTGATTTTTTATTTATATTTTTCTGAACAATATAAATTTTTTTGAACACTAAAACAAGGACTAAAACTTGTACTTCAAGACTAGCCGTTTACATCTTGAAAAGGCCTACTTCCATATAACCAATTGTAGTTGTTCTAAAAAAAATTCTTAAAGATCGCTTTTTCACTGAAGTTACACAAGCCTCCCTTAAAATACGTTTCTAAACATTTTCAGTGTTACGGATATTTTAACTATTTACTACATCAAATTCTATTTCACTCAGCTCTGTGAACAATAAATATCGTCTACAATCAACAGTACACAAATCAAACAACAATCAAATGGTACACAAATTTCAACGATAAGTGTCCACATATTTTTGAGCGGTAATGTATATCTTGACAGGGCCGTGCCGCGTTATGATACAGAGAAGCGGCCGCATCAGGCGGCATAAGCAGCAAAATCAAAATACAGTAAAGTCGTAATATTTTGCAAACGGCTGTGTTCTGCTTGGAGAAATAACGTGTAGGGACACTATTTTTTAATGATTTATGCGTCTATTTTTTTATGATTTATGCGTCTACCGCGCCGAGAGTACAAACGAAGCCGAACGTAAAAAAGTACAGCATGTAAATACGAATCGCGCGGCCGAAGTGTGTCGGTGTGAACCACTACTAATTCAATTAAATACAAACTTCAAATAGAATTTGAATAATGTAATTTAAATTATTATATAAATTTAAAATTGAGGGAATAAATTTATATTGTTCATTATTTTTTATGGGACTATCACCAACTTATTTCTGGCATTTTTCTAATCAGAAAAATGACACCAAACAAGATACAATTTGGCCCATATTTACTGTACATGTGAAGCATAACTTAGTTACTCCATACCGTCAATTATACCACTAAATACAATTGAAATTATATCGTGTTTAGTGTCATTTTAATCAGAGAAATGCCACAAATGAGTTGGTAAAAGTCCCATAAAAAAATAATGAAAAATAAAGAAGTTTTGTAATTGGACTAGTAATGGTTCACACCGATATACCCGAGCCGAGATCAGATTACGCGGCATCTTTACACTGCTCGGAGACCGAGAGCTTCGTGGCCCCTGCGGTGTTGCCCCTCAGTGCAGTGGGTAGGCAAGGGAGAATTATCGTGGATACTCTCCGGGGTAAGAATCGCGACTTTACTGTATCATCTTTAAGCACCTACCACCAACAATGAAATGTCTTAAAAATCGATTACTTGTGTTGAATTTTCAAATAAAACACTTTATATCTATAAGAAAGATACTCGAGATATCTCGTCGATACCATCGTTTCTACGACATCGTGAAAGGGTTAATTGTCAATATATTGTATGTCTTATGTTTGTTCCAAATATTATTTATTCTTTATTTTTGCAGGAAATAAAAGTTTTCTCTCGTCAACAGCATTAAATTCTAACAGATCTGGAAGTTACGAAACACGAAATCTATTAGGTAAATAAAACGGTTGTGATTTCATGGTATTGATATATATCTATGTTGAAAAGAAAAGCCCCAAAAACAACATATTTTCGTTGTTTCAACTACCCCATAAACATCTCCTACCTTCAGGTCTTGCGTGGATTTAGTATAAGGTAGATTTACTAACATATAACACCCTTTTAGTAGTTAGTAAACTTGTTTGTTAATAATGTTTGTAAACTTAATTTACAAATATTGTTTTTTATTTCTAGCCTTGTTTCTCGTATTTGATTTTGATTTTGCCTTTCCAGGAAAAATGTAGAGGATCTATTTTGATTTGAGGTATTAAATTTTTACTTCAGTTCTTTTGTGTATTGTCATTTATGGGAAGGAATGTAAATCTTGTGCATCTAACATATTCCTTGTTATACAAAATCATATATATCTTTACTCGTATAATAATAAAAATACGTATAGTATTTTGTATATGGCATCAAGAAACGGAAGTGTATGTAGAGACAATGAATGTTATGCTTGTTATGTAACGGCTGTGTCTTTTATACAGGCTGCCCCGCAGTTTCGGGAAATCACCACTTCAGCAGTGGATTTTGCACACGGAAACAATAAAATACAATTCATAAATATATGCCTTATTTGACATTGTTTTCTAGATATATCTAGTCTTTTTTTTAAAAAACACTATTTACTTGCCTTCGCAAGAGTAATTTTTCGATACAATTATTCCAACATAATTCACATTTTAACTCTAAGAGAAGATCAAATTAGGGTTGTTACTTTCCTTCGAAGGTCGGAGATTTCGAAGCTTCGATTTCAGAAACTTTGAAGGTGATGGGAAATTTCGAGACTTCGAAACTTCGAAACTTCAAAGCTTCGATTTGTTCGATTCGTTCGATTCGTTTCTAGTTAACGGATAAGAGGCGAAAAAAGTTGAATCTGCGCCCTGCGCGAATGAAGACGCTCATTTTGTAAAATGCGTTACAATGTAAGCGTCGGCGATGCGAAACTTTTGGACGTGATGCGAAACGTTTGGAGCTGTTCGCAATTTCGCATCGCTAAGACCGCCACAGGAAGCGACGCACGGTCGGGTCGAGGGGGCGTAGCCTTTGAAAACTGTTTCGAAAACTTCGATACTTCGGATACTTCGAAACTTCGAAGTTCCCTTCGTTCCTTCGAATCCTTCGAAGCTTCGGAAAAGTGACAGTCCTAGATCAAATATGACATTATTTTTTGTATCCTTGTATTATTTACATGTGCAGATTTCATCGCTGAAACCCTTACGATACACTGCATATGCTTTGGTGCATCTATTTCTTTTGTGGTAATGAGAAAACATTTACATTGACTAAAAAGTATAATATTATTATTTTAATATGTGACATCAAATACAAAAATTCTTTCAATACCTTATGTATCTATCATTTTTGTCAATATTCGTAAAAACACCCACGTGAACGTAATTAAAAATAAATAAAAAAACGGTCTCAAGAATTTTGTTACTTTACAAGTGTAATCCTCGTGTAATTTGTATACATAAATGAACGTATGTTTATATCGTGGTATTTCCAATGCAAACAAGTATTGGGTTGAGTGGAAAGTACAATAATCAAAGATGTGAGTTCATGAGTTTAAATATACAGTGGATATACTTAGTTTTTGTGTATTGAACAACATTAAAGAATGTTTTTAGTAGATGAAAAGATGATAATTTTGAAAAATCGTGAGTTAAACCGGCATGTTCGCATTTAAAAAGACACTCGAACAACCATTGAAATGCAAACTGTCTACAGCTATTGTTATTGTAAATAATATATTACTTTCAATAATAATTAATTTATTGGGATTTGTGCACAGCTTTAATTATAGTATGCTAGCTAAACTATCATTTTAAGTAGATTCAAAATAATTCGGTATACATGTTGTTACAGTTTGGAGAAATACAATACCAACATCGTCTGCTACTAACATTAATCTAGGCCCATCATTGAAACCACCAACTGCAAGTTTGACTTTTAATACCCCAACAAATCTTACCGCACCTTTGCCAACAAGTGAATCAAGTTCGAGTTTCCAACTTCAAAAACCTCCTATTGGTAATAAAAGAGGGAAACATTGAATTGCGTCTACATTTATTTTTGTACTACTCTGAATTATACTTAATATATTGTTTTCTACTTTACTTCTTTATTATTATATAGCATTAATTTTTTCTTATACAGTAACCACCAAGTCTTCTTAATGCCAAGAAAGTGTTTGCGTCTTATTTTTCTACTATAACTATACAAAGAAGCTTTTCACTTTTGTTTAACTTGTATCTACAGTAAGACAATGAATATCTTATGTTAGAAACATAATATGAAATAGCACAATATTATTCAAAACATTTTATTTTGCAAATTATTTCATTAATTAGTAAGTTATCACAAGGTATTTTTATATATCTTGACGTGTGCTCTCTATACTCTACAGTCTACAGTTACGCAATAATTGATCACACACACTTTAATTAGAATAATTTTTTTATGTGTGGACCAAACATCTTCAATTTCTCTGTAAGGCTAGGATTAGTTTAGTCAATGCCAAACTAATTCTTCTAGTTATTCTGATAAGTTATCCTGATTTAAACTGTGTGTGATCTATTATGTGTGTACCCAGTAAACCAGCGTGCTCGATTTTGGACAGGCCACTACGCGCGCATAAGTAGCGCATGTCGCTGGCAGAAATACGAGCCGAAGGCCGGCCGGGCCGGGATTCTGCCTGTTTCCAGGATTGCAAGCGGGATTAGCATTCTCATTTCTTGATAATACAAACACGGGGTTTTTCAGTAGTCAAAAACGCTAGATAAAAGATCAATCTAGCCCTCAAAAGTCCTATTTTTGAAGTGAAACTTCTTTGCTGAGGGGGCTACAATTTTCCAGCGTTACGAAATCGAACGTTACGGAGTCGAGCGTTACGAAGTCAAGCGTTACGACGTCGAGCGTTACGAAAGTTCCGATCGCATGAGAATAAAGTAAAATAAAGTTAAATAAAGTAAAGTAAAGTTGTAGGATACGGGTTGAGGTTTGCTCGAGGAACAGGAATAGGGATTTCTCTGGACACAGAATACATTTTCGAGAATTAGTTTCGTACATTGATAGTTTTCATGTGTTTTCAATAAGACCTTTGAAGAAGGTTAGCAACGTATGTTTAGAATGATTTTACTAATACGAGGTTCCACCATCAGGCGTCCGGTTTATTCAACCGTATTCTTCTTCTGGGGAACCGGCGACGATCCACCCTGGTTTCTTCTGCCCGCTCGGCGGCCGGCCTTCATGGCCGATCTCTCCGAGACGTACAGAGGAAACAGGTGGTCCTACTCTCAGGCGGCCAGGAAGCTATCCTGTTCTTTCCTCTCGGCGGGCGGCCGGCCTTCATGGCCGTCCTCTCCCATTTATCCAGAGAGGCGTCCAGGTGCAACCCCTGTCCTCTCCTGTGCTGCTGGGCGTCCGATAGCATTGCTTCGTACTCTCCCTAACCTATGGGCGGCCGTGGTCTTATCTCGTCCTCTCCCACAAGTGCAGCTAGAGTAAATTGCTCCGCGATATCCTACATCCTATTTATACCGAATCGTTGCTAACTCTATCAACAACGTGTTATTAGGGGTTTACAAGATTCTCGACCATGTGGTCTTCTCGAATATTCGGCCACGGCGCGATTCTTCTGTCATTCAGGATGGTGCCGAGGCGGACTGGCGCCCCTGGGGTTGTCTCGTCCCTCGTCGCATTACAAATATACAACATGAATTTATTAACAATGCGCATATAACTATAATTTAAGAACAATAGCAGATATTTAATACAGTTTATTTTTCTTACACATAGTTTTAATCAATTTTCTGGAGTTTATGACATGTTTAAAAAATTCAAAACATATATGTTTTACGTGTAATAGGGTAGGCTAGTTCACCTAATTTGAATACTTCGAATATCTTGTTATTAATAATAGAAAAGCATGATTAGGCTCAATATTGACAAGGCACAAATATTGTGGTAAGCAAAAGATTTTTCTCAAGATCACAGTTTTCGAAATTTCATGCTCGACTTTTTTTCTGAATCAGACAATATATTTTTATTATTATAAGTATTATATATAATTATTATAGGTCAACGACCTATAGAGTATAGAGTGTATCTACACATATCGTGATCTTCGTATGACTTTAAATACAAAAAATAAATAATTACGTTAGTAAAATAGGTAAAGAAAATTAATTTTGGTAAATGCTCAAAACAACGTTGATGTAGACCAGAGCCGGGCAACTTCTTCTCCGATATATACATATATACGAATTTCGTTACTAGTGTTTGTTGAAGTCGTCTTGACCTCGGTTATTAAGGGACAGTATTAAAAATATAGTTATATTATAGTTATAATAGTATTTAAAGTACAGTTTCATTAAAAAAAATTGATACCCTTGAAATCTTAAAAATTGTATCCTCGACGAGAATATTTTGTTTATCACAATATTTGCCCTCTAAAACCTAATCATGTCTTGCTCTAACATTTTTTTTCTATTATCAGTAATAAACGAGATATTTATGGTGTTCGAATTGGGTGGATCAACCTAGATTTATATAATTGATTACATTACTAATAATAGTACTCAATATTGATGGTTTGTGTTACACGATTTTAAAGTATGTTTATGTATTGAAATTTTCCAGATAGTCAAAAATCCAATTTTGGACGTCCTCCTGCGCGCACATTTGTAGCGTTTTCTGCCATCTGTTAACCAGGTATTTGGACATGGGCAGGAGGAAGGCAGAATGCCGGTCTCTGGACACTGAATCTGCCTTTGTTTAAGAGGGCAGCACGGTCGCACTGATGTGGCGAGTGGTGGCGAGTGCCGAATGCCGCTTTACAGGGCAGCCCCGTCGCACCGATGTGGCTGGCGAATGTCTTATTGTTTTACAGGGCAGCACCGTCAGTGAGGGTAGGCCGCACTAATGTGACAGATGTCAGCGAAGTAAATTTTTACTGACAATTCGAAATAGCCATTTTTGAATGCAGAATTTTATTTTGTGCACCTGCAAATTTTATTTATTCTCATAATTATGTTATTTTTCTTAGACTGCGGATCTTTATGCGAAATCAAAATTGTCGCCACATCAGTACGACCGTGCTGCCCTCTTAAACAAAGGCAGATTCAGTGTCCAGAGGCCGGCATTCTGCCTTCCTCCTACCCATGTCCAAATACCTGGTTCAGCGGACGGCAGAAAACGCTACAAATGCGCGCGCAGGAGGACGTCCAAAATTGAGCCAAGCCGGCCTTGAGCAGCTCCGAGCGTAGCTTCGACAATATTCTGCCCGTTTTCTGCCCTAGGCCGGCTTGGCGCAAGGCAGGCCTGGTTGACTTTCTATGCCGAAATAACTTTGCACCTAACAACTAAAAATGTGATCATTACGAATATGTACAGTAACATGTCTAATACTTATGTCTTTCACTTGGTCCCCGTAGCAAAAGAATCTTAAAAAATGAACGTGAAAAATTAGTAGGGAAAATTCGTCCGTTTCTTTCATGGTTAACGCGTTATTATAAAATGTCTTCCTTGATGATTAAATTGCACCAACTTGTATTATGGGAGTTAACAGTTTAAAAGCATCCTGGATATATGAACTTGCATTTGAAGCCTATACAAAATGAAAATAAAACAATTATGTTTGTACACAATTCACACGTCTAACTAATATATACACAATATCAAATATCTTCTTACCTCCATAAAAATTGTTGTTATTACATTAGCTTTAATACTATTCGGTGTTTCCTTAAGTTTAGAAAGTGTATTCAAGGAATTATAATAAGCATTGGCTAATATTCCGATTTGATTACAAAGAACACGTGTTAATTGAACTAATGCATCGGCTTCATTAACTGTACTTCTGTGTTCCTTGATTAAAAGTAATTCTGCAGTTTTATGAAACCTTTCCACGGAAAAGGCTGTAAATTGTGCCAAAATGGAAATGGATTTTTCAAATATTTCTTCCTCCGTATGCGTTACAGGTGGGGCAAGGTAAACTTCAGATTCCTGACATACCTTGAACCAATAGCTAATTTTATATATTGTACTAGCAAACTATTACTATGACATTGTTGCATATGAAATGTCAGATTTTTAACAATGACATTAAACAAACGCAATTTTGTATACCCAATGTATTCTATCAATTTCAAGTTTCAACAATTCTACAAATTTCAAGTTTCTTGATTGTATTACGGTAAATATAAGATATTATGGTCATTCACGTTTTTCATTTACAAGATTGTTATCTTGATTCTAGTTCTTTTTTACCATCAACGACTAGTAAGTGAATTAATCACCACATTTTCACCAAAAATCACATAAAAGTTATTTTTCCAGACATATGAAAGGAAACACGACAGTCGCGTTGGTTGACGTTGAAATAAACATTATTTAAAAGTAAAAGTATACTCTAAATTAAAATTGAGCATAGGATATTAACACTAAACGTATCGAGCTATAAAAGCAACAGGCATGTGGTTGCCTTATAAAAATGAGAAGAATTAATTATTTAGACTTTGCGCGGTTCTTATTATGAAATGTGCTCTAATAAAGATATTTATTAAATCGTTTCTTATGAAAGCATCTTTACAATTTCATTAATTGTGAAATAACAAAAATCTAAAACCGGTCGTCGTACATTAAGTGTTAAGGATTAGCTTTGTACCTCAAAGTTTTATATAATAAACCTATAGACTGTAACACAGCATTTCTTGATCGAAACGTTTTGTAAGAATCACATTCTAAAATCGGACATTTTATATGCAACAACCTGATATTATAGTAGCGCAAGCAGGGGGATTGTAAAAATATTTTTGCAAATATGCGATTCTATTTGCAAAAAATCAGTTTTGGAAGACATGTTCCACATCCAAAGCAGGTATTTACAATTATTACGTGTCATTGGCATGCAAAATTACTTACAGTATGTATTTTTTCGTATGTAATGTTAACTCCAATATCATTAGATATTTCTTGTAGCCTGAATTTCAAATTATTTATATCGCCGTCCTTTTCATTTTCATCATCATCTTCGCCTATATTGCATAATTCTAGAACATCTTGTAACGTTTCTTGAACAGAAGTTAATTCAGTAGTATTCAAGCCAATCAAATGCTCTTGTATTTTAATATTACTTTGCTTCGATAACATCTCAAGTGCTTCTAAATGAACAAGACCTTGGTAATCGTCGAATAAGCTTTCAAAATGTATTTTTCTCATCTTTTGCTTTTCTTCGATTGTTCTCTCAGTTGTGTCAGCTTTTTCTTTAGCTTCTCGAAGAACTTGAGACAAATTTGGTTTCTCTGATTCATTTATAAACATGGCTCTTTTCTTCTTCAGTCCTGGATCACCTTCCTGTAATACTTCCATGGTCTTTTTACCAATTGCTTCTAATGTGTCTAATCCACCAGACATAACTTTACTTCCAGTTGTTTCAACTAATTTCGTTATCGAAGAAACACCCGATAAGAAATTTCCAAATCCAAAAGAAGAATATTGCTGAGATTCCTCTTCTGGTTTATCAGCTGCAAATAATTCAAAATTAGTAATATAAACATGCAATAAGAAATTTATTAATGACTCAAATGTTTTTAAATTTACTGATTGTAATGATAACATACAAATATACACTACACATCCGTCTGAAAAGAATACAGCCGCATGTTATCGTTATTCAAATGATTTGCCGCGTTAGTCTTTAATTATAAATATTATTCCTTTTCTTACATTTGCACTGTCAGTAACTAATATGCAATAAAGTTCTTTTTCATTGTTATTGTCATTTTTCTTTTGATCAGTATATTTAAAAAATTTATATAGGGTTGGAAAGAAAGTTCGTAGCGTTTTCAAATTAAGAATCGAAAATAAAATGATGGTACTTATTCATATGTTTATTCAATAACATAAGAAGTTACCTCGAAAATGGCAAAAAGCAATAGAACAGAATGGAATTTCAGCTTCCACTTTTAATTTACAAACGTTACAAACTTTCGTTCCAGCCCAATATATATGAAAAAATTGTTACCAGCAACTACAGAATTTTCTTTGTTCTCCGTCTCATCGTTCTCAGGTTCCTCTGTTACAGCAATGCTTTCTTCTAAAAGTGTAAGCCCATGCGATACATGATTAGTTATCGCAGAAACTCCAACTGTAGCTGTATTTATTAATGAACTGACACCCCAGTTATCCCAGCCCCATCCTGTATAAGAAGTTTGCATTTCTTGTCCCGCTAACGACAATTTCTTTAGTATCGGTTGCAATTTCTCTTCGGTTAATTCCTCGGGTAATTCAATTTCATTCCCAAGTCCTTCCCAACCTTCGGGTTTGAATACTTCTTTAAACGTTTTGTCCGATTTCATTTCTTCCGGCATTTCTAATTCAGACAATTCATCCTTTACCGGAGATGTGGGTGCGTCTGGCTTCTCTGTTGTTTCTACATTTTCCTTGTCAATATTTGTTGTTATATTATCTGCGTTCACTTGAGGATTATTTATACTACTGCCACGTGCAGTAATCTCGTCTACACTATTTCCCTCATCATTTTTATCCACTTTTAAGGTCATAGTGTTCGAGTCTATTGAGTCTCTTACACATTTCTCTGTCTGTAGATTCGACAATGTACACTCGTTCTCAGTTCTCTCTATATCATTTACCAGTTGTCCTTCTTTTTCCTTATTAAATGCACTTTTAACGTTGTCATCTTCACTCTTTTGAATTGCGACTTCATCGATCGTGTTTTTATTCATCGTATAATCAGTCTTTGATGAACATTTTTTGCTTTCCTCACTGTAGACTATATTTCTATAGTCGTATGGCGTACGAGGTACAAATTCCGTATCGTCATCAGATTCTGAATCTATCGCTGTCGGTGGAGACCATATTCGTGTTTGATTATTCCTTCTTGCGGATATGTCATGGTTCATCTCCTCGTCAGCACTTTCAAAATCATCGCTTTCGGATGTTGCCATGTTAATTTCACCTTACTGTAGAAATTTTTCTTTTCGAATGAAAAATAACTAGCAGAAACATAAAGTTCCAATATCAGCATCAAAAATTGATGCTGACACAATTATTTCGATGAAAATATTTCCTAAAAATATTATATAACCTCTAGTGAACACTTGTGCATACGTAGTACAGATCTACGTCATCTCTCGTATGCACAATGAAATGTATCTATATATGTATGTATATGTGTTAACGTTCACGAACCTTTTAAAACAGATCGTTTCAGTACTCGACGAATTTCAAGTAAACCTCTTATTTCTACTTTTTCCAGATCTCGCGATAAAACAGCGAGATATTTTTTGGCAACGTAACAAACAATTCCAAGAGAAATCTAATTTTTCATTTAAATTCAGAGAAACTAGTCGATCGAGTTGTTCTATAATCAACAAAAATAATGAGTCTTCTATACATGTTAGATAAACATTATCGTAGGTAATTTAACAGAAAGACAAATTCTAAGGTAAGATCTAATGTGAATAAAGAATTAACAAATAGCGAAAAAGAATTTCTCGACCTAGTTTGAGCAGCATAGAAAATAAATTGGTGAGAACAATAAAGAACAATTAGTTATTCTGTGGGTGCATGTGACATATATAGACTGCGGATGTTTATGCATTTATGACTTACGAAAATTTTCAAAAAATGCTATAATATAAAATTCGATACAATTTAGTACGATTTTTATTTGTTTTAGATATATTTATAGATTAGATTGTCCAAAAAAAGTTTCTTTCGGAATGTCTTCTCCTTTAATGTTGCTAATTAAATACAAACAATGCGATAATCTTTATGTTAATGTTTTCGTACTTGCTAACATGAATTTGCATTATGTGCATGAATTGAAAAACAACTTTTGGGACAACCTAATATTTATTTAGCAATATTAAAGGAACACATACCGAAAGAAACTTTTGGGACAACCTAATACAAAGGTTGTTCCCATAAGAAATACGATTTAATATTCCATTCTCGTTTCTTAAAATTTGTCTATAAAAATTGGAAATCGCATAAACATCCGCAGTCTATACACTACTGTGCAAAAGAGAGAAGCACCAAGCGTAAAAAATCAAATAAAAATACAGTAAGTTTTGAAAAAGGATTCCGCTGTTTAATTGAATAATTAATTCTGAAAATATATATGTGTTATTGCGGATTATCTAATACTTTAAATGCAATAAATCGATCATTGTACAATACAATTTCTACATAAAGATATTGTTTAACTCCGGATTTTATGCATTTATAACAAAAATGAGCAAGTGCAATTTAAAACAGTGAAAATATTAAAAGACTTTAAGAGTATTAATATATTATTTTCACCACATTAAAATTATTGATAAGGAATATAAATTTATATTTAGCTCCTGTATCTTGCAATTGATGCACAAATATTTTATTTTGCATAAACATATCCGGAGTCTGCTTATAATTATACTGGGTGCTTCTTTCTTTTGCACAGTAGTGTATTTTCGAAGAGGCACCGACGGATTACAATTACATTATTTAATTCGCCCCGAGCCCCGAATGTTGAACGGTTTCGAGTGCACCTGCGTTTAGACGTTGTGCGATGGCGCCATCAGTGCAGTATGACGGAAAGCATGCGAACTATTGGAAGAGCATCGCGTTCGTTTGTTCCCGTCGCTGTTCGTACACAGCGGTCAGAGACACTAGAGCTATTGCCAAGTGGAGGGGGTAGTTTGTGTGAAAGAGGAAGGAGGGTACAAAGCTGAGAGGGGATTACGTTTGGTTCTCATCGCTATACGCTATACACTATACGCTATACGAGTTGTGGCTGTGGCGGAGAGGAAGAGAGAGTGAGCGAGAAGCATTGCCAAGCGCTCACAGTATGAACGTCCAGTGGCATGTTTCAAACACTCAAAATGCTTGTAGTTGGCGCGAGGTTGTAGTATCGTCGAAACGACAGAATAGTTTCCACGTATTCTTGGCATTTTAACCGACTTTGACACAGTCTTTGACCGGTTTTGACACAGCGTGCAGTTTTCTGTTCAGTCATATTCACTCGAATCCACGAACAAGCAAAAGTGTCTTGCGATAACTATAAAACAGTGTCCTATTTTGTGTACCCAAGTAAAAGTGGAGTGAAGTAGTGTGTAGAGGAAAGAAGGCAAGATAAATTCGAACATTTCTTTTCCCCCGAATTGAACGCTATGCTCGTTTTCAGTGGTTGTTGCACAACCAACGGAAATTTTCATGTGAGAAGAAAAAGAGAGCACGGTGAAATGTATTGAACAATACACCGGCATATTAACGTGCATTCCTTCGAACGGATCGCGAATACGATTTCTTGAAACGGATCGCACGAGTCCTCTGACAAGAGTCTGGTCAAAAACTCTTGCGGAGACTGAACGATAGAAAAGAAAATGTAACGATTCGCCGTCAAGACTGGAAATCACTTTGGAAACATAATCGATGAGATGCACACTCGATGGCACGATGCTGAAAATGATTTTTTAAAAGGCTACGCTACGTTCACTGTCGAGGAATCAACGACAAATATGTAAAAAGCAAAACGATAACAGACCAAGTCATAAAAATATGTTTCTATAAAAAGAAGTGATCGAGCGTAATGTGAAATTAAGGCTTTTTGGCGAGCAGAAGACAAGAATGTAAAAGGAAGTGAACCAAATGTGACACGACAAAAGGGGTGAAAGTGTGGTTTATTGCGAATTCGATTGGTTTGTTGTTTTTTTTTTTGGTGCCAGGAAAAATAGTGTAAGAACTGTGTGTTGTTCGCATATAATTTTCTTTTGAAATTTTGGAGTGATCAGTGTTATGTTGAAAAGAAAGTGTTACGATAATGTAACGGGCATCGAAACGCGCTCTGATACAAATGTACGGCCACGATACAGTCTCAAGGCAAGATATCAACAGTAGAATTTTCTTCAACGGCCAGCTATGTTAACGGTGGAATTCCGCTTGAGAGGAATCTGAAGGCGGGGACTCTGACGTCACTCCGCTCATGATAATGAGGTATTCATGATGGCGGAGCAGCGCGCGCGCGCGCGCCCAAGCCCGCAAGTATGTGTCTGCGAGAGTGAATGCGAGTGTGTGTGTGCGTGTGGGTGTATTTGCTGGCCGTGTACGTGTGAATCCGTATGAGTCCATATTATACTTACGTATTGCATGAGTGGACATGTGTGTGTGTGTTGGGGGGATATGTATGTGTTTACGTATGTATGGTACGCATGTGTGCATGTTTGTATGTACGTTTGGTATGTGTACACACACAGACACACATGAATACACAGAGATACACAGAGTGCGCGTGCATGCATACTTGTTACGCGCCTTTCGTTTCTATATGTGCACATGTGGTGCGCGCGCGCGCGTAGCGCATGTGTATAATCAGTGATGTGCAATACATCCCTTCTATTTCCATTCCACTGTAAGTCCGTGTGTATCACCGCTGCGTTCCTTCTCTTTTACCCAAGTCGAGCCAACCTCTTTATCTTTCTCAAAGCATCTGTCTTTGTTTTTTCGTCTATCGATACAGAGTGTATATGGCACGAATAAAGTGTGTTCGTGCGCGTAGATATGTGCTTCTGTTGACTGGTCGGTGATAGAGAATTTTGGATGGATTTAGAGCGCAGTGAAATATGCCAAGGAGACGAAATGGGGAGATACCGCTTCCGGACGGGTGGGACGTCGCGCAAGACTTTGATGGAAAAGTGTATTTCATCGATCACAATACAAGGAAGACAACGTGGATCGATCCAAGAGACAGGTATGTCAGATTTATACGCTCACGTTCGCCGTGTACACGTGTGCACGTGCCAACTAAATATACTCGCACGTACTGCCTGCGAATTTTCTACGTTCACCACTCGGAACCTATAGGAGGTCTTTTAAAATCGTAGTTCATTAGGATTTTCGTGCATCAGACCCGGCACGGTGCAACACGGTGCGTCTGAGTCATAAGAACATAGATGTCGAAATGCAAAATACTTCTGACATTAGATTACCCTCGTCAGAGCGCCCCTTGGGTTTTTCGCGTGTGTGTTGTACTATGTGTACGTGTATATTCATACAGCGAGGACTCGCCGCGCCCGCATTCCAGTCGCCAGGGCCGCTACGCTGCCGGTGAAAAACTCGAGATATCTGGTAATCAGGGTCGAGCTGTAAACAGAATTATTATTTGCCTCTCTTGTATCTTTATTTTTGCATTTAGACAATTCTTATTTTTTTCTTTCTGTTCTACCTAACAAGATGTCGCAATTGCAAATGAAATGACAGAACACCGGAGAATCAATTTTATATTTGAAAGGGGGAATTTTCAAAAAATATCGCACACTTTTTTTCTGTATGATACCGTATCAGATTTATTTCGTTATACATACTGTACATGGCACACACCGCGTGCACGATACGAAAGCTTTGCTCAGGTGAAATTTGCAAACTGAAAATGATTTATACATTGACGAAAGAAAATGCGAATTAACAGTTTTGACTGCACAGAATTGACTGTAAATAGCGGAATTGTCGATGTTACTATAAGTTGACTTACTAATGTGAAACTATTTTTAATATAGTCATCATCTAAATTCAATGCTATCGCTGTGGTAGGATCCACGTGGCCGTACTGTCTAAATTAATGTGTACATTCGAGGTGGTAGATTGTAGTGTACACGAACCATCTGACAGAGCGAATCGGTGTATAGGAGCTGTGTCGTACATGTTATTATACATGCTATTTCTAACACATACACTCCCGTTCATAAGGACACCTCTGGTTTTTAGTAAAACTCTGGTATTTCGTATAGATTATAAACCTTTACCTGTATTAACTACATAATATAAATATAATGAAAAATGATCCAAAACACACGTAAAAAATATGTAAAAACTATTTGGATCAACTTCAATGTAATAATTCATTAAAAATTATAAAATGGCCAATCACCAGACTTGAAGCCTATAAAAAAAATTATGGGATGATCTGGATAGACAGGTACGAAACTTTTGCCCCATTTCGAAAACACATTTATGGAATGTATTTTGGAACAAGAATGGAATAATATAACAATAGAAAGTATGAAAAAATTGATGACACAGAGGCCAAGAATAGTGGTTAAAATATAAATTTTTTTTATATCTTGATAAGATTTTTGATATATGAGTGCAGCATCCTTCAACGATTATTTTATTTTATTTTTATTTTATTATAAACAGACCGAAGCCCTCTTACATAAATGTTTACATAATAGAAAAAAGACTTTACGTAAAATAACAAAGAAGGGACATGCCCAAAAATACTTTATTTTATTTTTACAGAGTCCGATACAAATATAACCACTGTCTTAAGACTTATGAGCGGGAGTGTACATACGAACATTACCCACGAATAACGTTCAGATGATTTTTTCTCAAATTTCATTGTACGAGAATCTTTAGCGATATGCGGAGAAGAAAATTTCATTCGAATATCATTCCAAGAGGAGTATGCGGGAATGATTTCAATTATTTTTTCACGTATAGGTTATAGGTCTATTCACATACATAATAACTTTCACCGGTTCACATCACCGAGCCAAGTAACTTCAACTCGAAACGTTTCACAAAATTTTACACGTATCACAAGCTCTACCGATCTGACTTGTTCACACTATACTATACGTATTGTATTATTGCCTGTGTGGCGGAAACGCCTGACATGCTTACGCACCTGGCATGCGTTAACGCCGTACCAGCATTCCTAGTACGGACAATTCAAACCGGTATAACTTTAGATGCGCGCAAAATTTCGATAAGCGGTCAAAGAAAAAATACCAAATAATCAATTGAGCCGTTTATTTTGAAAGTGGCCTAAGTCCATTTTCGAGAAAAGTCAAGCTTTTCATTCTGAAGCAAATTGTAACTAATATATTTAAAATCACAAAGATTTTGTAAAAAGAAAATTAGCTGGTTAATAGAATGATACAAATTTTTATTTTGAAAGTGACCTAAGTCAATTTGCCAATTTTCAAAAGGGCAAAGAATTCTAACGGAGAAACAATAAATTGGTTGAAAATATGCTGGATGCGTTTTAGATCCATGAACCATATAAAATTTTCTATAATATATCAATGGATGAGAATGCAGAGTTTAAAATACAGAATTTATTACCACGTCGGGGCAGACCAAGACAATTCGCAAATATTGTATCGGCACCGCTTTATAAAAGTATAAGACAAATTACAAGAGCGAAATACAAAGATATGGTTGACTTACTACGATATATACCACCGGAGCACCATGACTTTTTCAAATCCCTCCCGCATACACAAAATGTAAAGGAGGAGTAAATTGTTATGTAATTTATATAGTTAGAAGATTTCCTGAATTGCATAAATGGTGTTTTTCCAGTTTTGTAATGAAATATAAAATAAATTGAATATTGTTTTTTCAATTTGAAGCATTTTAAATTATATCGGATGTTCTTGGGCTGTTTCAAATTTTATGACAAATCTAGTTGTTAATTTTGAAAGTGGCTTAAGTTCATTCTTGGTAAGAAGACATATTATTCACTTAATAATTGCTATTATTTTAATAGGAATTGTTTTAACTCTCTTAGATACACTTAATGAGTGTGATACATTGGTATCCAATACGTATATTTTTAATTTCATTGAAACGCAAACTCTTAAATATCTCAATTTAAACTTAAATGGACTTGGGCCACTTTCAAAATAAACGGCTCAATTATTAAGAAGAACATTAATATAAAATATGTGATACATAATGTACACCTCGCGTTCTCTTTAAAAAATTCGAGTTACTTTTCGTTCCCATGGTATAGTTTAATGTCGCATCAACTGCTTGGTTATTACCGATATCATACAATAAGTCAGAATATACTACATTATTTGTTTGATAAGTATTAACCCTTTGCACTCCGAATTATTTTTCAATTTTGTTGCCAACAACTCCCTACTGTTTTAAGTGTTTTATTTGAAATTTACTTCAAAGGACTATTGACTGTTACTTATTTCACACAATATTGTTTATTAATTATTAGAATGCGGATGTTTATGCAATTTGCAGTTTTTGTAGACGAATTTTAAGAAACTCGAATCAAATAAAATCTTATTTTCCGTGGTAGTTGCCTTCTTAGATCTGAAATAAATTAAAATCGTACTAAATTCTGTCGCATTTTATATCATAGCATTAATTGAAAATTTTCTAAAGCCATAATTGCATAAATACCGATACTCCGATCACGACAAGATTTTTGGTTCCTCAATATTGTTTAAATTGTCTGAGCTATAAGCGTGAAAAGTTTAGTTAGTGAACATTTTTTTTTCAAAAAATTGTAATTTGAACAACATTCTAGGTGGCCAAACGTCATTTTATATATGAAACTTTAAGTTTAATCTAAACAATATTGTTTCTACTAATGTAGCTTTTATTAAATTGTTGCAAATAATGTTCTTAATTTTCGAACTGACAAATGGCCACTTAGAACAGAATGAATAGGCTGGGAATTTTCTCTGCAATATCTGTGAAGTGCCTTTTTGCATTTCTCGTAAGTTTCGTAAAGTAACATTCGTAATTTGGCATAATTGCCAAAGTTACAAGCATCTACTCCTCCCCATGACTTGCACTCCTTGATTCATTCGCTTATAAAAAAAACAATCCGAGTAAGCAATCGTCGCTAAATCAATATCTGATATCCCTCTTGCTTACCGTGCTTTCTCTCATTGCCAATAATATGCATTGCATACGAGTACAGTGACTCCCACTAATATTCGGACACTCTTAAAAAGACGATAACTTTTTTAATATTGTACTATACGATTTGAGCTTTTTTTGGGAAGCTAAAGTAAGGAAGCTAAATTAGTTTGCTATAGGATGTGAAAAAAATTTTTTCGAAAATTGCAATTGATTGGAATTGTAGAAAAAATACTAGAAGTTGCGTTTTACAACTTTTTTATGTGGGCCTATATTGAAAATTTAAGAAATTTTTGTAGATCTGTGTCAATTAAACATATTCTGAAAATTTCGTCAAAATCGGTCGACGTTGCAATGAGCTACAAACGTTTAAAGATGGTAAAAATTGCAGATTTTCATGATTTTCGGCCTATAACTGCAGTAAATCTAAGGATTCCTACATCTTTCAATGCCTGTCGTTGTTTTCCGCATCAACCGATTTCGATGAAAGTGTCACAGTACATATAATTGACGCAGATCTACAAAACGTATTTTTTAAATTTTTGTAACTTGTAACTTTTAGTATTCTTTCTACAATTTCGGTCAATTGCAATTTTTGAAAAAATTTGTTTTCACATCCTGTAGCAAACTAATTGTTCTAGCTTCCCAAAAAAGTTCAAATCGTATAAGTACGATATTAAAAGAGTTATCGTCTTTTTTAGAGCGTCCGAATATTAATCCGAGTGACTGTACATATATCGATCACGTAGATCCAATGACGGTAACGGACAAAGCATCTCGCTACATTTTCGTACTGGTGGACGGATTCTCAAAGTTTACATGACTGTATCCGACAAAAACTACTAATGCTGCAGAAGTTATTAACAAATTAGATGTTCAACAGAAAATCCTTGGTAATCCAGACCGTATTATTTCCAATAAAGGCGCCGCGCGCGTTCACGTCGTTAGAATTTCAAAAATATTGCGAAGTGGAAGGTATGAAAACGATACGAATCACGACTGGAGTTTTTTTTTATTTGAAAGCTTAAGTGGAACACTCCATAGGGGGTTATAAAGCTATACATTACGATTAACATACGGTCTGGTATACATCAGGTTGATATGACGAGGAAATGGGCAAGCCGAAAGAACAATACGTACGATAATTCCGATATTGACAAAATTATTGCTAATCAACCCGGGTCTATGGTACAAGATTTCACATTATGGTACAAGGCGCGAGTTGGAGACAGCGAAAGCCCTATGTACAAATACAGCCGTCGCGCGCTCCACGACGACGACTACATTTGTGAAACCATACGAATGTAAGGATCAAGCGAGTGACGCGCGACGTACCTTCGGGGAATGAAGACCCCGGACGAACCCCCAGATGTGGGAACAGTGCCGCCAGATTGGGAAATCGAGGGGAATACAGTTTTACCCCCTCTCTGATGACCAGTTTAATACGTGACCGGTCTACAGTCTTACAATTAGTGTGGGGTGTTAGAGTGTGGTTAGAGTATGCTCACATGGTGCTGGAATGTTATAGTGGAAGGGGAAAAGGAGGAGAGGAAAAATCGACCAGTTTTGGTCGATTCTGGCGGCATTGTGTGGGAATGAAAACAGTGCACAGCGATTATCGACGCTTGATCGCAGTGCGGAAAAGGTGCGTGGCGGGTGCGCGTGTATGTGTGTGTATTTGAGAGACGCGGCCGGAATGGCATAGCATAGCACTCCGAAGCGAGTCGTTGAGGAAAACGTTACCTGATCATCTTGTTACGGATGACGAACAGATGTTTAAGATCACCTCGAACCGTCCTAGATAAACGTACAGAACTATCTTAGATAAATCCACATATCTGTTTAGTTTAAAACCAAAACATACGCACGACTAACTGGACAAAATACGAATGTGACTCAGGGGTACTGATAAGTACCATCCGTTCATTCCAAGAGTTTCGACAAATACCACCCGTCATTGCAAGGGTATATAAGCCCTTGCATTTCTGTTCTCGGGGACTAGTACTTTCGTAGTCACGTATCGCATCGTGCTGCATTTCGCAGAGTCAACTTCCAGTGAGATCGGGCTAAAATTCCCCTTCGAATCAATGTTAACCATACAGATTCCGTGAGTCCGGTATAAAATCTATTAGGCATTTATAAAGTTGCTCCGAGAGCACCCCCACATTGCCAGTGCGTCAACACCGTGCATCTTAGGTAATGAGTTCAATTCTTTACGCTCTCAATTCAATCCGTTCGCGACAATTCCAATTGTAACACTTTTCTTCTAACGAGAATATATTTGTGTTCTTTGGTAATTCCTGCAAATTCACTAAAATTCACTCATAATTATCGTCCAATATCCTAATCGAGTAATGGAACGTCCCCACACGATACAATCTTACCGCTCGAATTGTATCAATTAAATTATACTAGTTACGAGGCCCACTAACAATCCTAGCGACTCCCTAGGTTCGTTCGCGACATTCCAAACAGAGATTTATCGAATCTAGTGGCTCCCCAATTTCGCATTGGGTTCGTCCACGAAAACTATACTATCCTAGCGGCTCCCTGATTTCGCATCAGGTTCGTCCACATCTTAACAGCTCCCTGATTTCGCATCAGGTTCGTCTGTGCTCTCATCCAACCTCCCAGCGGCTCCTCAATTTCTCATTTGGCTCGTTCACGAAGTTTCACCCTCCTAGCAGCTCCCTGATTTCGCATCAGGTTCGTCTGCGCTTGACTCCATTCCTAGAGGCTCCCTGACTTCGCGTCAGGTTCGTCCTCGCTGTCTATAATCCTAGCAGCTCCCCAATTCTGCATTGGATTCGTCCGCGTACCTTAACTAACAAATTGAGACCATATTCTCCTTATATTTGCTTATTTAATAAATAGACAGTGGATTTTACACATTTATGGCAAACATTAATAGGTGTAATTTAAAACAGCGAAAACAATGGAAAAATTTAAAGATACTGTTATATTATTTTCAACCTATTAAGCATATTAAGAAAGGAAATAAATTCCTATTTTACTCTAGTTTGTTGAAATTCACATTAAAAAATTGTATTTTGCATAAAGATCCGCTGTCTATTAATAACCGATGAAAGTCAGCAAAGAAGGACAGCGTACGGAAAGAAAGAGACGCGAAGAGTCGTAGCAGTCGGCATAGATCAAAGGCCTACGTATCGATTGCAATGGTACAACTCAAATAAAAAACTTTTTCATTCTTTATTTCCAGAACTTTTACTAACGTGTTTGTAAGATTTTTCTGCTTAAAAAGAGTCTGGACATGACATAATTTGGATTATTTTTACTTATCTAATAAATTTTACAGTTGTAGTGGACACCTCCGTGTTCTTAAGTGTTGGACAGATGAAATTGTACATGTATGATGGATTCTTCCGCAAAGAAGTTTTGATATTATTTCGCTCTTCCAAGTAAAACATTTTCATGACTCCCAAATGTAATCGCACCGATCTTCGGATTATGTCTTGTAATTCTTCTCTTTGTTCTTCATTAACGTTAGTAATGTTCGTTGATATCGGCGAGGTATCGGCGCCGCAAACCAAAGACAGCAGATTCTTGAAATGTCAATGTTATAAGGGAAATTCTAGTTTTTCATCTTCATTTCCTGGCGCACTTTACATTTGTTTTGCGACAACAGTAAAACTGTGTATTACAGGATGATCAATTAGTAATGCACCATGTTTTATTAAACCATCAACTCAACGAATGCACTGACGCTTCCACTGCTCCAGAAGTGATCAGTGTAAACATAACTGTTCAAAGACCTAGTGAATGACTTACACCGCGTTCAGCGGATAAAATTCGCATCCGCTATTCCGAAAGTGATCACTGAACAAGACGTTGTTAGTTTCATTCATTGTGAACTAATTTCTTCATTTTTAGTTCCACTTGTACGAAACTTTCATCAATGGATTTGTGAGATTTGGCTAAAATAAGACCAAACTCGACAGTGGTCCAATCATATTTACCTGTATCATAGCGAGTTATCGAAGAGTGGTGTCTGAGACACCGTAGTGAGCAGACGTGTTTCGTTTCGCG